>CM051663.1:80591423-81015155 GCA_028020825.1 Podargus strigoides | reverse complement strand
CTAGCTGTACCAATAAACGCCAGCCTTTCCACAGTAAAGACGGTTGACTTGTTAAATCTCAATGAGAGCTGAGAAATGAGCAAATTAGCAATATCTGTATAAATGTACAGTGTAATTGTTCTTGGGCAGTTAATGTACTGAAATAAGAACTCTGTCTTCGGAAGAAGATTTCAGAGAAGGTTTGGTTTTTTCCGATGTAGTTGGAATAGTGCACTATGCAAACTGAACAAAGTTTTTTAATAGGAATACTTAGTCCTATCTGAAGGCAGCTATTTTAGTTTCTGCCACCCTTCAGCAAGAGTGTGTGTGCGTGCACATGTGCATGTGCTTTGTGGGATGGTTTTGCAAAGGTTCATCATATGTGTATGTTGTGTAGACTCATCTGCAAAGCAGCCATGTTTAAGAGCATGTCCTACACATCCATGTCTTTTTTAATGTCTACATTATTATTTTCTATCAAAAAAACCCAACCCATTTCCTTCCTCTTGTATCTGAGTTACATGATCAGAATGTCACTGGAAGTTGATAAGTTGTTGTTTTCAGGATTTTGGTATCTTTAGGTATGGTTATACCTGGGTCATTTGGGAAATTGGAGGGTGAGAGTAGGTAAATAGGCAGTGAATCTCTAAAAACTCTTGAGCTTTTATTCCTTCAGTATACAGATAAAATTGTAAAAATGTCTTTACTATCCCTTTGCTCCTTCTAGCTGTGTTTTGCTTTCATACTGGGCTAACATTATGCCTATTTGTTTCTGCAACACACAAAAGGGGGTTTTTATGTGAGCTGAGTCTTAATGGTTTTTACTCTTTCTGGAACTGGAAATGAACATTATTAACAATACTGTAAATTTCAGTCTGAGATGTAAGGGAGTGGAATAGGCATGAGCTGGAAATAGGAAGCTGAATCTCAGTTCAGTGTAAGAAGTTTAACTTCTTCAAAAGAAGGAACAGATGACCTTAAACTAAAGCTTGCTCTGGAGCTCCTTTCATACAAGGTACTAGTACTGCTTTTTGTGTGAGTTGGTAATGTGCTTTACACAGTAGGGGATTCTCAGTAGCCTGTACACTAGGGATTCTTGATAGCTTCTACTACATCGTATTTTAAGGCACAATTCTATCATATCTAAATAAATTGCTAATGCAGTGTGAGATCCTGAAATAAATACTGATTTTATTACTCTGTTGTCAAATAGTTTTAGCATCTTGAATGTCATCAGCATTTTGATAGCTCATTTTTTAATTTTAATGCTTTCATATAGATAAAATTCATGACAATGTTATTTGAAACAGATCATTAGTCTTCACTAGTCGGGAAGTGACTTGCAACAGTGCAACATGATGTATGACCATTGTCCCTTCAGTTGTTAAAATGAGTTTTGTCATGTTTGAAGCTGAACTCCTTTCTTGCAACAATGCATGCTAGCTGTGTGAAAAAGGCTGTCGAAGACAATATATGACCTTCCTCTTCTGTTGTATTTCAGTGAATACCTATTGTGGAAAGGACCTAGTGTGTTATAATCAGTTCTCTCTGTTTTTCGTTGGAGCTGGAGGATTTGGTGGAAAACGAACTTCAGAAAAGGCCAAGGTAAATTTATGCATGTTCATATTTTAAAAAGAAAACCTCATAAAAATGTCTGTCAGCACTGCAAGAAAAATATTTGCTATATCGACTAGGAAGAACAAACTAGCATTTGAGCAGTGTGGTAGTAGAAACTCAAGTGGATTTAAATATTCTGTTCATTGAAGAGCCAGAGTGAAAAGGAACTGTCCAGGGCCTGGGAAACCAATAGTTTTGTTTTGACAATTAGGGAGAAAAGTGAGTTGCTAAACACGCAACTGATGAGATATTCCTACATTCAAATATTTGAAATAACAAACATGGCATATACTAATGGAAAACAGAATGTGAGATTCTCTGGAGAATGTTTAGAATCTAAATTCTGTGTACTTGGAATTAGAAAATTATGTCTGCAGTTAAAATAAAATTGAAAGTCATATAAAATGCATGATGATGTGGACAGAACACTCCTCTAGAAGATTCGTATTAGATCTTTTGGAAAAGGGCTTTTAAAGTCGACAATGCAGCAGGCTGTAATCTGACCCAATTTGACCCAATTAATTCCACAGAAGTGGTAAAATCTACTATATGTTGTACTTTGAGCTGTGGTAAATTCCTTAAAATTCTACTCCTATATGTCAGATGGAAGATGCTATCAGTTCAACTGTCCAGTTTGGCAAGAGTCTTATTTATGGACCCTTGGTTTTATGAAACCCAAATGTAAGCTTTGAAACAAAAGAAATTTTACGTGTTTTCATTTTGTATATATAGTTACTCCAAATCACGCTCTCTATAAGTGGAAAGATGAGGAAAGTTACTAATTTCTTCTTAAAAGCTAGCTTGGAAAAGGTTTTATTTTTCTCAGACTACTTTTGATCTGAAAATTTTTTAGAGACCTCTTGGATCAGAATAAACACAGAGAAGTGTCTTTTATTTGCAAGTCTTGGTTTTCTCAGGTAGATTTGGGGACTGTACCTTTCTTATACGTAGCTTTAAGAGCCGATTTTTTTTTTGGCTGCTCTTGTTTGAGACCAGAGAGTGTTCATGTTTCGTTTAGTAACTTGTTTTTCATGTGTTAAATTTGTGCTAATAGGTATGATCATATGTTAATATTGCAAGATGTTGCTATAGGAAAAAGACTACTAATCAGCTGAGAAGTACTTGGGTGTGTGGTGTTAGGTTGGAACTTGCAATTTCTCGAAGAGCTCTCTAGGTGTAGCTCTTTATAAATCTATGTGTTTGCATGAATGACGTTTGGAAAGCATACAGAGGAAAAGAGAGAAGTAGCATTATAGTTTCTCACTTCTGGTGGAGTGGAACTCCTGCATTTTGGGACAGAGCAAATGACAAACAATGTCACATGAACACATGTGTATCTCCAAATGCATATAGTAGCTATTCAGGTACCTGACATACATAATTATTGTCTCCTTCAATACTACATTTAAGGGTAGTGCCAGCTATGACCAACTGTTTTTAATGTGAAGTAGAGCCTTGAGGAGCTCCAGTATAAATGGTCAATTGAGTAGAGGCTATTTTAAGCTCAGTATTTTTAAAAATTTGTAATGAAATACTTATGTTTTATACATCTGTAATACTGTAGGTAATGTTCTTTGGGATTTTTGGATGAAAACTTAGAATTTTCTTTTCTTAAATCTATATCAATTATATACAGGTTTTCCCATATGTAACTTTACAAATCAGATCTTGAAATGCCTGCTGCTTCAAAGAGAAATGGGAAAAGCCTCTGTGTAGCATAAAGAATTCACAGACTATTATTGCAGACAGTGTATAAAGGTCTTTGATGGAACCCTTAATTCTTCTGTAATCAGATTTTATAATAGTGCAAGTGAAAAAAAAAATTGTGGTTCAAAGGAAATGTTGCTAATCTGCAGTGGTGGCATCAGTGAGTCCAGTGTAGCGCCCTCACACTTTTTAGATAAACATTGTACTTTAGACAACTGCAACTTCTTCTCTCTGTTTAGTGAAGCATGAGAATGCTGTATAAATGGTTTTACATTTTTAAATAGAAAGAATACTTGTTCCAGGCAGCAGTCCTTCTTGTGACAGAAGAAAAAACAATACTGTGATTAAGGCCACACAATGACAGCAAATTCAACACAGGCCTCTGCATGCAAGAGGCTAGTTTCAAATGATAAATTTTCCTGCTTTGTCTTTGCAAACCTTCCCAATTAAAACAAATTTCACGTCCCTCTGTGCCAAAAAGAAATCCCAACCTAATCAGACATATTTTATACTGTGTCACTTTAAACATTTATTGTATCTGCAAAGTAAGAAGAAATTTCTAAGTTGAGTTCTGTGGTGAACAACACATTGTGTAAGTCATGTCTCTTGAGTTGGGGTTTTCTTGCCCTACTAGCAGAGGAGTTTCCTTAATTATTCGTTTGTTGACTGGTTTTAATGTCTTAATGGCTCAGTAGGTCAGGTTGAGTTTCTTTAAACTGACTGGAAATAGATTGGCAAGCCATTCTTGTTTTGAAAGCATGTTAGGTAGTCTCCTTGTTACCAAGCTGATTAATATGTAGATCTGTTGTCATTCTCCGAAGTGACAAAAGCAGGAGTAATATTATCAAGTCTTCCACTCAAGAGGTAGCTTTGCTGTATTGTTAATAAACAGGGAAGAGCCTTTGCTGTTACTTGATGTGAAACTACACAGCACTCAGTTTCTTTAGATTTCTCTTTTGTTTGGTAAAGAGTTTACACCAACTAAGATTAAGTAGAATTACTAGAGATGAGAGTCAAGTTGCTGCCTTTCATTTTAGAGCTTATGCCAGTTTCTCTTTGGGCTTTTTTTTTGTTTTGCTTTGGAAACCCAAGAAGGAGAGGGGAAAAAGACTTCAGGTACTTCAATAGTTTTGATTGGTTATGGTGTTCTTTGTGTTTATCATGATCTAGGATGTTCTCTGTCTGTCTGTTGGTAAAGTTTATATCTTCAAAACTGAACAATGAAGCTGTAGATTGCACAAGGAACAGCTTTTTACAATAACGTGGGGCTTAACATGCAGCATGTAATTGCAAAAACAAAAGAAAAAACTGGAAAACAAAAGAAAACCTGGAAGCTCTTAAAGGCCAAAAGCGATGTAGTCCATGAGTGAGGCAGTAAATAATTTTGTTCTCCATTGTGCTTTTAAAGTATTATTTTATAAGCTTCATTTTTTGTTTCTGTGTTCTGAAACACTAATATACTGTGAGACAACTGTTTTTTCTGAGTGAATAATTCTTGCTTGAGCTTTTTTGGATAGTTTGGAAGAAAGGTGATCAAACTGATCAACTATAACATGTAACTGTTAGCCAGATCTGATGCCTCAGGATCACTACCTTTGTAAAGCTAGCCTTGATAAAATACTTTTTTTCTGGCTAAATATCTTTTTGTATTTGTTGGTAAAAGTAGAAAGGGTAGGAGGAACCTTAACAGATTTGTAAATACTATTTCTTTTTATACGTACCTAACAGATTCTGGCATGGGCATGGATAAAAGATTTTTGCAGTGAAATATTAATACTATTACTTTTGTTTTAGGTGACTGTGAATCCACCCAGGAGGCCTCCTGATGCTGTAATTTCTGATGTCACAACAGCTGATCAGGTAAAGTTTTTAATACTTAAGTTGTGGGCATGTTTGTTTTATTTGCAGAAAGGAGTTTTATATGATATTAACTAATAGCTCAAATTTTCTGATTTACCTCAGGTATTTATATATGTATATTTCTGTGCATGTGTGTATGTGTATATATATCTATGTATAAAGTGAAGCTAAAATTTTTGCAAGGTTAAGTTATGACTGTGTTCATTGTGCTATCTAAAATATTGTTTTCATAAGGCTGATGCAATTTTATAATTGTTTATTACAAAATTCTACATAGGAGGAAATTAACATTTGTTTTCTGTTGTAGTTTTAAAAAAAGAAAAAAAGAAAAAAAGAATCAAAATCTATGCAATTTCTGTAGTAGTAATAGTAGTCAGGGAAACTTGAAATACTAGCAGATATTTGTCCAGGTAAATATATCCTCCTCTGAATGTAAACATATGCAGGTGTCAGGCAAATAAGACAGGGAAGTCTGAAGCTACCAGTATCAAGGCACCAAGTGGTATTTTCACAAGCAACTTAGTCATGGCAGGAAGCTGTAGCTTTTGGAGATGCAATTAAAATGTTGAGCATTGGCTGAACTGTGGTAACTGTGATGTCTGCTTAGCTTCTGGTTGGAGTCATTTGGAGTAATTGAACTTAAGTCTTCTCCAGCTGATTCATGTGCTTGAAGTCCAAGTTAGCTGTACCCACTTAAACAGGGAAAGAGAGCTTAGATCAGCATTTCTGTTTTTATCATTGATGTACTTGCTGCATCCCAAAATTCACAGTATTGGTCTAGGAAGTACAGGTGTCTAATTCTTCTGAATAGGCTTCATCGAAAGCTGGCAAGGTGAGCAAGGAGCAGGGAACGGTGAGAGAGTACTTTGTTTCTGGGAGGTGGTTAAATGCAATGGAAGGTGCTCTCTAGCAGCTGGCACTTTATTAGATACGATACAGCAACTCTAATGGCCCAGTAGTTAATTTACTTTGAATGTTGGAACCCTAGTTCAGATTTTCCTCTGCCTGATAGTATCAGAATTGATGCCAAGTCCATCAATTTTCAGATGACATTTATGATCCCCTTGTTCATATGGTAGTCATAGTTTCTGGTCCTTAAACTCTTACATCTGGAATTGTTACTGTGTATAAAATGCGAAGTTTGTGAGATAAACGAAGATGGTAGTGACCCTTCAATGCAGAAGTTGGGGAAACTTTGCTACTGTGAAATTGATTTTTGGAAATAAATGAAGTGTCATGGAGTAGCCATGACACTTGTGTTATTTTAAGATCTACTCTGACAAGTAGATATATAAAGGGAATTCCTCTCTAATTAGATCTTGCAGGAGCCACCACCAGCAGATTCTGAATCACAAGAAGGCTTATCTGCCAAATTATGCAGTAGCATCTGTGCTTAAGTGATGATGCCTGTGTACAGGAGGGGGAATGTGTAGAACTTTATGGGCAGGAATACAGACTTCCATGTGAACGACAGCTTGGGGAAATGCTATCAAGATTTTACATTTATGTGTCTGTGGAATGACACGTAAGTGCCTAAAATCCTTTTTGAAAATGGAAGCTGGCACACTAATTGCATTGAAGTTTCTGAAATTTTTTTATCTTAGTGTTTAAATGAAAAAGGTGTTAGCAGAAGTGACTGTTGCCATTCAGCTGTTGAATTATTATAGAGTATGAGACAGACTGAAAAAGTCAGTTTGCAGATGGCATTTGAGTTAACTTGAACTGTATCAATTTCCAATGATGGATGTGACATTTGCCACTCAGTTGTTGTGTTACCACAATTACATGGCTAAACTGCTGTTTGTAATTGTTTTTCCCCCTTTAACTTTTCATAGCATGATCATGTAGTAAACTTCCTGATCAGCAGACCATCATGCATATTTTAAAAACGTTTGCAGTGATGACTCCTATCCTTAATTAAAGTCAATGATTGTGGTTATCTTGAAAGTTATATTGAGTTCTAACTCAACTACACTGGGTTAAGTTTTTTCCAAGAGGAAGAATATTTTGTTCAAGTTTTCATGCATGAGGAAGCGCTGCTTAGTGAAGATTACACTGGGAACAGAGGGCTAATAACCAGTTTTGCCCTTCACCATGTGTTCAGGAGAATGGAGGGTACAGCCAGCTACAGTTTCTTGAAAAATGTGTTATGTCAGTGACCAATGACAGAACAAACAGATCCTTTTGGTTAGTGGTATCAAAGACTAATAGCAGGTAGTATATTAAATGTTTTATCCCTTTCGGATCTGTACCCATTCCTGGGAAGTTCTTTAAACACCAACCAGTGCTTATGAATAAGTTGCAGTACCATGGTGTAAGCTGCTAAAGGTGAAACATAGTTAAGAAAAATTTAGAAGTATCTGACCTTCTAAAAGGCTTTAAGGCTTAAAATTTGCATCCTTCTGAAGAAGAACATAAAATATTTCTTCTGTGTGTTCACGAATTTTTCTGCAAAGAACTAGGTGATATTTTTTTCATCTTGCCCTGTAGAGATGTGCATGTGCTGTGGTATTTTTCTAGCTTATTCTCTGCCCGTAACTTGAGCTATGCTTTATGAGATTTACTGCCATAAATCTTTTGAATAAAATAGACCTTTTGACAGAAGATCAAGAAGTCTAGAGGGTGTTTGACTATCAGCTGTTTAGCAAGAAATGAATCATTCAATTTCAACACTGTAGGGAATGTTTAATGTAGTTACAGAGCTTCAGTATCACCAAGGTACTCTTGTCCTGCTGTTTTTCAAACCAGCGCCTTAAATTAATCAATCAAACAGATTTTTCTGAATGGTTCCTAATGCAATTAAGAGTCACAGGCAGTGAATGACCTGTGTCACTGGAGAGTTTTGTCTCTGTAGAGTTTTCTTCTCACTCCATTCCCAAATGTGTTGATTACTTGGGAACTCATTTTCTTATGACCCAATAAATAGGCTGCAGTGGGTATTTAAAGTGGTTGATGTCCAAGTGATGCAGGTCACTTTTGAGGAAGGAAACAAATACTGAGCCTTGAGTTTGTTGGGGGCTTTCTGTGGGGTTTGGGGTTTTTTTTGTTTACTTGTGGAAAAACTCACAGCATTCTGATACTGTGTAGGTCACCTCCCAAGAAATAAACTATTCTCTGTCTTCAAATATCGGAATTAATATTCAGAATACACAATGTTGTGACAGTAAATGAACAGTACAACATTAGCCCATAAAATGGGATTTTTCAAGAAGTCATTTCAGTTTTACTGTTCTGTGTTTCCTCCTGCTTTCTCTGAGAGCTACTTGTTCTGTTTACCTATGTGGAAAAACTAAAGCTGTAACATGGAGTTTGCAGGACTTTGAAGTTTTTATTAATGTCAGCTCATTTCAGTAAAATGTCTAATAATTTAAGAAATCTTTGCCAGTTGAAAAATTCTCTTTGCTTGCAACAATATGATATATTTAACTAGTCTCCTACTCTATATTCTGACTCTATGTATTTGTTACTTACATTGGTAGGGAGAATAGACGTGACAAAGAGGTAGAAAGGACCATTTAGACAGATTTTGAGAAACATAGGGTCTCAAAATGCTACCATGCTTTGCAACCAGCTGTGTACACAAAACTGCGCCCCTAGTAAGTATCTGCAAAGCAGTGGCATGTGAGCTATCACCTGTGAATTTCTGCCAGAGCTACTTTTATGTGCAACGTGGGCCTCTCAAGCACATGATACTTTTGCTTTGTGGTTTCCAGGGTCAGGAAAATTGGCTGTCCTTGCTGTCAAGAATTTTTAAATTCCTAGTTAGAGTGGATGAAGCTGAGACTGATCCTGGTCTGTTGGAGGAACAGGTTTTTGATTACCTGTCATTTTTAAATTGCTTTCGTTTGGAAAACTATGATAACATTTTTAATGTTGCAGAGTGTCCTAAAAGATAAAAATTCCAAATCTTGCTTTGTTTGAAGTCTTAATCCTCTTTGTATGCAATGCTTTATGATACAGTTTTCAGTCATGCAGGAATAGATGTGTTTGTTCCCTCTCTGTCAAGAGCTCTTCCCCAGGCAAAGAGAGGGCTCTACGCATGAGCTGAGATAGCATAGGAAGTCAGTTTTCCTGTGTTATTTGTTGCAAGAAGTTGTGTTCTGAGAAAAAGTAACGAGAGGAAAATGATCTTGTGGTTAGTGACTGGTTGGAGCTGCAGTTCTTCAATGATGCATTTTCTCTGCTTTGTTCGAAAAAATTCTTATGGTCTATGGGCAACTGTTACCCAGTTATCTCGAAGTATTCAGACATGAGTGGTCCTTAATCAGTGGCTGGTAGGAAAGGATGAGATGATGGAATTTGGAAGATGAAATTTGGGAGTCAGTACTAGTAGGAGAGTGTCTGAACATCACAGACTGAAACTGAAATTAATAGGAGCTCTGTTCTGAACTTGTACAGTGTACTTGGAAAATGTGATAGGTTTTGAAGAATTAGGCCTTCAGATGTTAAATTGGAGAGCCAGAATTGGTTTGTGCTGCTGACAATTGTGACCTTTTCTGTTGTCTTTTAGTTGTCAGTCTATGAAGTAAGGATATTTATAAATGTTTGAGGTATTTTAATTGTATAGAGAGTGTTTAAAGGAGTGGCGTATAGCATCTGATGGTGATTTTTGAGAATGTGATACAGGTAAGCAGCATCTGAAAAAGCCAATTTAGGGAATATAATGAAATCTCTGAGTGAATGAAGAATCTAGAGAGATTAAGTAAATTCACACCTAGAGTAATCTGATAGGATTTAAAATATACAAGCCGCCTGTTCCAGGTATAGATCAAGCATTGACTGACAGGATGTGAAGAAATTACTGCTTTTTAGTGGTTGGTTTGGGTTTTTTTCCTAAAATACAGTTCTTTTCCATTTTCCCTGAAAGAGGAGAAAATAATTGGCACCAGCCATGTTTCAAGTAGTGTCATCACCATCCAGTGACTAAGACTGCAGGAGCGTCCTTCCCTTCCTGAGTCATTCTCGGTCCTGCAGTCCTCTTGCTCATACTGCTGTCCTCTTGCTCGCTGAGTTTAGTTTTTCACTGTGTAAAGTTCAGCTAAAGCTGCAGTTAATGTAACTGGAAACAATTGTGAAGAGAGTTATGCACAAATCCAGTTCATTGTAAAAGAGTGGATTTTGCAATAAAAAATAAAAAGACATCTTGGAAGGAAAGAGGTGCATGGGAAACACTTAACAGCCTAATTAATTATTAGATTAAAACCTACTGTAAAATGTTTTCTGCCTGTCGTCAGCAGGTTCAGTACTGTGAGTCAGTGCTTTAGTTTGAGGATGGTGGAATAAGACCCTTACAGGCTTCTGTGTAATTGGGATGTGGTTATTTACCTATGGAAAGTCATCTTTTATTCTACACAGATTTCATTTGTGTTTTAATTTTAAGCGTATGTAAATATTCTTGTGTGTTCTTTGAGAACATAGGTGTAGATAGAATAAGTTATCATTAACATTATATGGGGAAAAAAAAGTTGGTTATTTCCAGCCTATGTTTGTTTCCTTGGAGAGATTTTATGCTTGTTTTAAACAGATTAGGAGACAAAGGCTATAGGAAGGTGATTGTTTTGAGATAAGATCATTTTTTTAAATGAGTGCAATAAAGTAATATGAGAGAGAAGATTACGAAAACATGTGCGTGGATGCGGAAAATACGGTTACAGGACCTGGCCTATAAAGACTGTAGTACAGCATTGTCTGAAAACATGTAAATTTAAATTAACTTCAGAGAACAGCACAAGAGAGCCTCCTGAGAGCCTCAGGTGATTTTTTTCATTTGTTTGTTTGTTTGTAGCATAGTTTGTTTCACGACAGAGAAAATGAAGTGCTGCAGTAGGTTCACAGATATGGAGAGCATGCCAGAAAAAAAATGGTACTTAATAACAAAAGATGATACAAGAAAAACAAAGGGATGTGAAGCCATTGCAAGGATTTGATAATGTTTTACTAATTTATCTAGAGATGTCAGTATGCAGAGGTAGTACTTTCAGAATACTTGAAATTGCATAGTGAGTGAACATTTGTAATAGTAATTACTTTCAAAGTTTGTTACATGTATGATAATAATGTCAAGATTTATACACACCGTCACATGCACCCACATGTTTACTCCTGTTGGGAAGATCAGAATATAATTTTCTAATCATGGCAATTTTGAAAGATAGTTGCGGGCTCAGGCTATATTGGAATTTTGTGTGGTAAGATGATAAAAGAAGAAAAAGTACTAGCCTGGCAGTCATTTTGTTTAGACAAAATGCTCTTCATTACCAAGACTTTGTTTCCTCACCTTATCTATGCATGTCTTAGTAAAGGATATAAAAATTGTTATTCCATTTGAAATTCCCCAAACCAAAGTGGTTTGTTCTTTTTGATTAAGAGGGTCACTGTTAAAGGAAAGGCTTCTTGTACATTTGCCATGCTACTGAAAAATGGCTAACATTCTGTGAAGCCTGTGCCAGAATTTATAAATTTATTTTAAATCTGAAAAATATGTGGTAGGGATAAACAGTAAAGAGATGAATAATGTGGGGCAAGGAAGGAGAGATGTAGTGCTATTTTATACCTATTATAGATATTCTTGTTTATAGCTGTGTATTTGAAGGTATTTTAATTGAACATTTTAGTAATTTCTGTAGGGAATAAGGTTGCATTTGGATAGCCCAGACCACTAAGAACATGTATCTGCAGACCTAAGGTAGTCCAGGAAACTATACATTTGTATTTCTTGATTACTGTCTTGTTAAGAGATAGAATCATGTGTCATCCAGATTTCCACAAAATATACTTAGGCATTGGAAACTATTATGAACAACTTAAACTGTCTTATTTTGTTAATTTTCCATGTACGCCAACTTTGAGAAAAATAGTTAGCTATCTGGAGGAACAAATATACCCTCTTACCTTTCTGCGTGTTGGTTTCTACCAGTTGTTCCTTCCTAATGTCTCTTCTTACCCTTACAGAGATAATTAATTAAAAAAGAAGACAGGGCAGATGAGGATTCAGATAGTCAAAGAGTAGCTGCTTAATTTTAAGTACAGTGAATTACTTAAGTACTAGGCTGAATTTGAGCCCTTGAAGCATCAGCACTGCCAGTTTAATGGGAAGCATTCATTCTTCTTAATGTAAATCAGAATTCATTGAAATGTGTAGATGAGATTTGTGGCTGTTTTTTCTTCATGAGATTGCTTGACTTCCCCCTCTTACTTAATAAACTGTTAGGTAAATATATATATATACCGGCATGCACATGCACATATGAATGTGCATACATATATACACATACACTTGTAAAGATAAGCTCTTTGGCAGAGCTCTTTGTCTCCCCAGTTAGAAGGGAAAATATATGGATTGCTTTTTCATTAGCTTTACCACTGACCTTTACTGCAGTCTGCAGGCGAGTCTGAAAAATTGGCACAGACAGGTTGGATATCGCCTTTTCTTTTGTGGTCTGGCAGAACTCCTAAATTGTTAGGAAATGAGACTTGACAGTTTGTTATTAATTGGAGAACAATCTAACCATATTATGACTGACTTCAATCTAATGCCCCACATCAATTGACTCATGTCATCCTCCAAGGATGTGTCACTTTTTTTTTTTTTTTTTTTTTAATGCTATCACTCAGGACTTCAGGAAATGTCATTATTCGAGAAATATAGAAAGTAGAGCCAACCAGGCTTTAAAACAATTGTGTTCTCATGTGGAATGTAATTGATATTGTGAAGTAATACCAAAGACTATGGTAAATTAAAAGTTTGTTGGCAGACCTGATTTGGCTGCACTGAGTCTGAAATAACCTGCTGTGTAGCTGTTTTACTGAGTTCAGCCTATGTGTTTTCAAGCTGTGACCAGTGCCACTCTAGTTGTTGAAAGTACAAAAAGTATCGTCTCCCATATTTGTGTGTCAGACTTTTAGTTAAATACATTGGTCACATTTAATTCTCTGAACCTAATTCTTTGCTAAACTCTACATTTACTTTGTAAGCAAAGCACAAGTATTTTTTACTACAGTAATGTTGAAAAGTATTTGGTAAAGCATTGTCTCCCAGGTAGTGGTTATTATCACCCGTAATAAATGTCTAGTTCTTATTAGTAAGCAACAACTGCATAGCTAGACTTAAGTTGAGGTTTGCCCATAAATCAGAAATTTGTCTTTTTTTATATTTAAATTGTTGCCAGTCCTACTCAATATATTCATTAATGACCTGGATGAAGGGACAGAGTGTATCCTCAGCAAGTTTGCTGATGGTACAAAGCTGGGAGGAGTGACTGATATGCCAGAGGGCTGTGCTGCCATCCAGCGGGACCCAAACAGGCTGGAGTGCTGGGCAGGAAGAAACTCAATGAAATTCAACGAGAGCAAGTGTAGAGTCCTACATCTGGGGAAGAACAACCCCATGGATCTGTACAGGCTGGGGGCTGAGCTGCTGGAGAGCAGCTCTGGGGAAAAAGACCTGGGAGTCCTGGTAGACAACAGGCTGACCATGAGCCAGCAATGTGCCCTCGCAGCCAAGAAGGCCCATGGGATCCTGGGGTGCATTACGAGGAGCGTGGCCAGCAGGTCAAGGGAGGTTCTCCTCCCCCTCTACTCTGCCCTGGTGAGGCCTCATCTGGAGTCCTGTGTCCAGTTCTGGGCTCCCCAATTCAAGAGGGACATGGAGCTACTGGAAAGAGTCCAGCACAGGGCCACTAAGATGATGAAGGGATCGGAGCATCTCCCATATGAGGAGAGGCTGAAGGAACTGGGTCTGTTTAGCTTGGAGAAGAGGAGGCTGAGGGGGACCTCATTAATGCTTATCAATATCTCAAGGGTGGGTGTCAGGAAGATGGGGCAAGACCCTTCTCAGTGGTGTTCAGTGACAGGACAAGGGGCAGTGGGCACAAACTGGAACACAGGAGGTTCAGTCTTAACGTAAGAAAACCCTTCTTTACTGTGAGGGTGACAGAGCACTGGAACAGGCTGCCCAGAGAGGTTGTGGAATCTCTGTCTCTGAAGGCATTTAAAACCCATCTGGATGTGTTCCTGTGAGATCTACTCTAGGATCCTGCTCTAGCAGGGGGTTGGACTAGATGATCTTTGGAGGTCCCTTCCGACCCCTACCATTCTGTGATTCTGTAATAGAATTTTCCAGTACTAAAACTAAATGTTTCTTAGTTTGAATTAATATTTTTTACAACAGCTCCGTCATGAAAATAACCTCCTGACAGCTTTTGTAAAAATTCAAATTACTGGAAGAATGAAAGTGAGACTTTTAGAATTTTAATTTAGTTAAGAAATAATTTAATTATTTAATTCCATTATTTCACGTCTAGCAAATTTTATTTTCTAGTTCTCAAGAGTGGAAATTTGCTGCTAGATACGACACTCTTTTGAAAGAAAACTTCAGAAATGAAGGGTGATACTCTTCTTTGTAGAATTCTGTGAACGTCAGCTCCCTTTAAATGATCAGTTTTTAATTTTTTTCTTTTTTATTAAGAGGAACTAGGGGTCTGTTCCTCACTAAAAGTCATTTTCATACTGTTGTAACTTAGATAGTGGTGGCATGAGGACCTTAGACAACTCTTTGCAAAGAAGCTAGTGGTATGTCAGAACTGATCACCTCTGCCTTTCAACAGTGTAAATACAGTTTTAGCAACTACTCAGGAGAAGAGGCAGGACAAACGAAGGCACAGCAAGTGCGGCATGTGTATGTTCTTCTCTGAACCCCTGCTGCTGTGGGTTTATGTATATGAGTGTGATGGCATACTTAGTTCCCCGTTTTTCTTCTATTTGTGTGAGAATTGAGACAAGAGAGAACAGTAAGTGAAGGGAGCAAGTGCTCTCCATGGACGATAATTGTTAGCGTATTTCGAGCTGCCTCTTCCTACTCATCACTTCAGCTGCCTTATTGGTGTAGTAGAGTGTAACTATTTACATTATCTCAGTTTGCTTTCCTGTTCCACCCTCAACCACCAATGTGTTTCACCACACGCTCCTTGGGTGCCACCTATAGAATGGCCTCTGCGGCCTAGGATCACTTGGTGGTCCATTTGGCTTGATCTTTTGGACTTGGTTTCACTTGGAATCCTTTGCATGTTGATCCAAGTTTTGCTGCTCTTGGAGGTGAGCTGAGGGATACAATTGTATTAATATTTGGAAGAAGGATGATGTAAATGTATTTTAACCTTGCTAGCTGAAGAGTTCTGTCACTGGAGGATACTTCCTTCAGGAGATCTTGATTCTTCTCATCTGGTGAGATATCTTAGCTAATTCTACTTCCTGGTGGTGCTGTAAGATTAATTTCTGGTTATCTGTTCCTTCAGCAAAGTATTTGCTCTCTCCTTTGTCCCTTTTAGAAGATCAAACTCTGGCCTTTCTGAACTATAGTCTTACATTAGTACGCAATTTTGAGTCTTTACTGTTTTTTGAAGAATTTATAGGATCAATTAGGAGATAATTACCAAAAAAAAAAGTTATAATAAATATGTTTTGTCTCAAAGTAGAGTTACAGTTATCAATTTTAGATCCAGTGTTGCCATCTTACTGATATATCTTTGTTTTCAAAAGGAAAAGTGTTTCAAAATGCATAAACAACAATGTAAGTAGCCATTAAGAAGTATTGGCTTTGTAGTTGCCTTTCTAAGATTTGCGTGCTTAAACTATGGTGCAGTTTAGGATTTTCTTCTCGCTGTTTTTAGTGCATTTATCCGACTTTCACACATAAAAGCAGGGACAAGCTTTTCTATATTCTTCCATGACTGGGACTCAAAATACATGCTGTATTGATGAAGGCTACCAGGACAAATAAGAGAGAGTTAGAACTTAGTGTGAAAGCTGTATATACTTGAAGAAATGGACTTGCATATTAACAGGTTAAAAATAAAACAAATGGATTATGGATTAAAATGATAAGAGTTCAGAACCTCTTTGGTTACACTGTCCTTTGCTTCAGATTTGATAGAAGAAATGGTCATAGACATACACCGGAAAACACTTCCTTGGGGAGTCTTTGTGGGGGGGTTTTTGTGGGTTTGTTTTTGTTTGTTTGTTTGTTTGTTTTCTTCCCTTTGAGAAAATTGTTAGCTTCTTTCCTCCAAACAGAATTTATTGCATTTTACCCTCATTTGGATAAATGCATACCATGTTTTTTGATCCCAGTTCAAAATGCTGGGAAAAAAATGTTTAGTGATAAGGGGTTCCAGAGGCTAATGATGTACTCTATTAAAAAACCCCTTGTTTTCAGTTTAAGAGCTCTTTTCAATTAAATTAATGTTCAATTTGTATATGCCATCATATAAAACTGCTGAATTCTTGAAATCTTCACTAGCATTAGTTAACATGATGTACTGATTTTCTCTGTACTTTTGGGAATTTTATACTAGAGAGGACTCCAGAGTCATTTAGTAATTGGATTTCACTGGAATCTGATGACCAGGGAATATGTTTTTAGTCCAGAAAGATGCACAGGTTGGCTTGTCATGCCATATTATGGAGCTGTTGGCCACTGTGCACATACAGCAAATAGGAGATTTGATAATGAGAATGGCAAGGCCACACAGAGATAGAAAACTGAAGTGCATTAGCCATATTCTTCCTCATTTCTCAGATTTACTCACATTCACAGTATATTCAATACACTAAATTTGTATTTCTCTACTTTTTACTAGTGAAAGAGAATGTTTAACCTGAAGCAAAAGTCTTTTCTAGAAAGCTTGGCGTGTTACTTTGGGATTTTGATTATTTGCTTTTAATATTGGGACAAGCTACCCACAAAGCTGCTGAGAGAAATGAATCATAATTAGTCAATCATGTTATTCTTAAAAGGGGAGGATAAGGATATTTCTGATCTCTGTAAGATGAATCAAATGTTGAAAAAGCATGGTAGCGTGTGTTTGAAAAAAAAAAAATGTTTTCATATGTGGTTTTTTTGTTTTTTTTTTTTAATTGTGGATGATTCTGTCATGGGAGAGGACTCTTTAAAATTACACTTCAAGCTGAAGAAACTAAGGCCAAATTCTAGAAAATGCATTACCCCACTGTCGCTGTATTTTAGTGAATCTGGATCTGTATGTTAGCAGAGTAGGTTATTTTTTCCTCCCATTAAGCAGTTGTATTATTTTCTTATGAACCAAGACCACACACAGTTCTTGGCACATTTCCCTGGAGCTTTGGCAGTTCGCACAATAGCATTTAATTTCTATTTTTCCTGCTTTTTATGTAAGAGTGTTATATAAGGACTAGTAAAGTTTCTGAGTGACTCCTGCTTGTTTCTGCCAGGCACAGCTAGCTTCCCATTTTTTCTTTCTCTGTTTCTGCAGGCTGCCTTATATCGCCTGAGTGGGGACTGGAATCCTTTGCATGTTGATCCAAGTTTTGCTGCTCTTGGAGGTGAGCTGAGGGATACAATTGTATTAATATTTGGAAGAAGGATGATGTAAATGTATTTTAACCTTTTTTTCACTTTGTACATCTTTAACAAGCTGGAAAAAAACAGTGCTTTTTTATCACTGTTCTTAGAGTCACCATTAGATGTCTTCAAAGTTTTGTGTGACACATCACCTTAAAGCATTGTTTCTTGTAGCTAGGAATGCACAATGATGTTTGGACTCTACCTACAATGGAAATCTGCCTCCTACTCTGTTTTCCTTTTAGAGCTTATTTGTTGCCACTGTCCCATCTTTGCAATCTCTGTTTCATAAGCAGAAATAATTGACTATCAAAAGCTTCAGAGGGAATCCATAAACTCTGATAGGTGATTCTTTCCATCTAAATAACTTTGAGATTATGTTGGTCTCCGTGGAATTTTTTATGCTTCTTCGTAGTCTTCTAAGTCCCAATAAATCTCAGGAGGGCAGGAGAGAGGAAGGTTTGTTAGCACTTCTTTCCTGTAAAATTACTTTAACTGCACGTCTTGCTAGCACAGTAGCTTGTTCGTTTATGTAATGCTATATGCCAAAGCAACAGACCATAGGCTACATTAGCTGATTCTTGCAAAGATGTAATTACTGAAGGAGGGTCAGTTTTCTTAAATTTCTGTTGTAAAGGTATTTTTTTGAGTTCTTTTCAGGCCTTGCTAGTAGTATAGTGTGATTACTCCAGGGAGACAGCAGTTTTATTTAGTGAAGAAATTTTCCTGAGTATGTATACTGTCATCATAAACTTTACATGAAAGTACTGGTCTGTAATAATTGGTCAGCAGTTTTCTGGTGACTTCTTTTTAAAATGGAAGCGTCATTGTATGGTGTTCTTACCAAGATAAATAGATCTGAGCTATGCTTCCTTGTTCAGATCACGCTTAACATACTTCCATAAATCATCTCCTTTCATAAATATGTACTAAATGTTTGGTTAACTCTGTTTTGTATAATTCTATGTAAATTTGTTTTAGTAAATAATGATCATCAATACCAGAGTCCATAAAGAGATTTCCTTGGTTTATTAAGCCATTCTGTTTGTTCAGCTGATGATTTTGGATAGATGTTTAGATGAAATTACCCAATTACTCTTGAAGATGTTGGAGGAGAAAAATACATGTTTATAATTGAAACCCCAGTGTTTAAAATAATGATGATAATCCTATAAAAAGCTTAGAAAAGAAGAGGAGTTGAAACCTTCTATATGCTCATACAAAGAGCACTGGCACTTAGACACAGTGAAAAATGAAATTAACTCTGTAGATGAGGTAATCCTGTCATCTGAACAGGAAGCCACTGCACTGGATTTTGGAACTGTGGCAGTCTCCTTCTCAAATATCTGTACTACTACATTTAGGTTCAAACAAAGAAGAAAATTAAGGTAGAGATATTCCACAAATATTTTTTGTAGTTATAGAAAAGCTTCTTTCTTTGGGCATACTCTCACACTTTCTTGTCTTTAATCTCTGTAAATGTTCTCTTTGACTGGCTCTAACCAGTGCGCACTGAAAACAAGCATTCAGTGTCATGCGCTCAGATAATTCCAGGATTATTGCTAAGCCTTCCTGTGGGTAATGTTTCAGAGGAGATATACTACATGAAAACACCTGTTTATAGTCTTGTGCCTTTATTCTTGTAGCTTGTGAGTATTTCCTAAATACTAGAAAGTGAAAGCAACATTTACTTTGTTTTCATTTTAGTCTAGATAAAAAGTAACTTGATTGCCTTACAGATTTTTCTTTGAGTATGCTTTAGTTTTGTAAAGAAAACACTGGGGAGAATAGGATTGTATATATTTTTCTGTTTCTGAGTTCTAAAAATAGTGGTAGTTTTTATATTTTAAAGAGCTAAATGTCTTTACAATATTCTGTATGAGATACTGAATATTGATATTGTTACAAGAATGCCAGTAATCTATTTTAAAATTGACTGCATGGTATCTTTATGCTTTCAGGAATTCTGTGTGCAGTGTACAAAAAAGAGATTGCTATTAGAAGTGTTCACATTAAAATATTTTACAGGAATGAAATGGCAGAATGATCAGACTGGAACACTTAGAATGAGAAAACAGACTCCTGCTCCTAGCCTGTCCTTCTGTCACATCTCCTTTCCTAACCTAACGAGTCAAAATTTCTGTTTCACATCCTTGCCCCTTCTAGTCTTGTCTTCCCTTTGAGCTGTGTCTCAGAATTCCCATCTTTCCCAGCATTGAGTCCTAGTGGCTTTTTTGTCTTTGTCTTGAAGGTGATTTCTTGTTCTACATCATCTGATTCTCTGCAGGCTAGACTTTCTCCTGTCTCCTGTTTTTTGCTTGGTTGGTTTTGCTTTTGCTTTTGCTTTTTTCTCCCAGCTTTTGTCCCTGGAGACAACTTTTCATGCTGTGTAGACGCTATGAGGAGTTGTTAGAGCTCAGGAAAAACAGACTTCAAGAGTTGCAGATGAGTTCCAGGCAAAGCAACTGGTTTCAGAGCTGTAGCTGGACAGACCTATCTCAAATCCATGAGCTGCTGCAGGTGTAATCAGTTACTGTTCAGATGCCCTGTCAGGTCAGAGCAACCTGTTAAGCTATCAGAACATAAGCAGCATCTCTAAAGCTTAACCACTGCACTTTAGCAAATCTCAGGCCAATTTTTCAAAGGTTTGTTTTGTCAGACTTGGACAGGACTGGAAAAAGATTCAGTACTAATACAAAGATTGCTCTTTGCCAAGGTTCAGCTTCTGCTCCAAAGCACAGAAGTGTGAGGAAACCTGAACAAAAATGTCAATATAAACAAAACACTGTAATTTTTTTTTATCTCTTCTTTGTTAGATGTGTTCAAAATGCCTGAAACCTTTTCAGGGGTTTTTGCACTTCTACATAAAGAAAGGTTAATCCTGAAGCGTGCACTATATTGAAGACCATGGCAACCATGAACAGGAATTAAAAATGGGAAGCATCAAATAATTTTAGTATTACCACCAGTATTACAATACCTCTTACCCTTGATATGCATTCTTCCATGTACCTTGTGAGACTATGTATGTGTACTAAAACAGCCAATCGCTTTTTTTTTCATTTTGTCACCTCTACAGATGGGGACTAATTCCACTTGGTAGTCTTACATAGCATAGGCAGTGTTGGAGTGCCAGTTTTCAGTGAGCACTTTGCTTTGCCTCAAAGTAGAGGCAACAATAAATGGTAACAGACATATTTTCAGTGAGATAAATCAGGTTAAAAAGAAAAAGGATCAAGAACACTATTGGAAGAAAATGCTATGAATAAACTCTAGGTATTTGTAGAAGCAACGTGCAAACTCCTAATACTACAAATGCTAAAATGTTACTTTTTGAAATAGGATTTGAGAAGCCTATTCTTCATGGACTATGCTCCTTTGGGTTTGCTGCTAGGAACGTTTTGAAGCAGTTTGCAAATAATGATGTGAACAGATTCAAGGCGATCAAGGTCTGTGTGTTCATTCTTTGTAGTTAATTTTCTTGATTTTTCTGGGTTTAGTGCAAAAAAAAATAATTCTTTAGGGTGGGAAAAGGCTTTTGTGCTGTCCTAAAGGTCATTATTGCTTTTACTTGTTGCTACATGCATTTTAATGCCTGTATCTAGTAAGTTTACTTATTTTTTAGGCTTTCTACATTGCTAATTAACTGATTTTTCTCTTTAGTTTTTCTCATTTCAGTAGAGCTTGTACTTTTAAGCTTTGCATGTACATATGACAGGTCAGTTCACACCCCCACTTTTTCTTTTTTTTTTTTTTTTTTTTTAGGTTCGCTTTGCAAAACCAGTCTTCCCAGGGCAAACTTTACAAACAGAAATGTGGAAGGAAGGAAACAGAATCCATTTTCAGACCAAGGTCAGAACATATTCACCATTGTCAGCTTTAGAGTCAAATGTATTGGTTAAAAGACTGGGGGTATGAAGAGAAGCAAAGAAAGTGGCTCACCAGTCACACCATTGAAGAAGGTTTTATAAAGAAATTAAGTGAAGAGAATGAAATATTCTTACTTATTTTATGATGTCACTAAGATTCCAATAATAATGCCATTACATTCATAGGACTTAATATACTCCTTATATGAAATAATATGAGAACTCATTTCATTGTATTGCATTTTCTGCATTTATCCACTGTGGAAGAGCAAGAAACAGTCATTCTCAGGTCAGCATAGTTTGTACTTGTTTTCTGCAGTTAACTATCACCTTGTGTATGCATCTGTTTTTGACTTTGGTTTACCTTAAATCAGTTCCTGACAGTTTATGCAGGTAAACTTCTTAAATTGAATTAAACTTAAGCTGCGTCTACACAGAACAACTTACTTAGAAATGGAAGTTGATAGCAGTTGGACATAGTAACTACAATAAAACAGAGGTTTCACTTTTGTAAATTCAGTTTTTGCATTATTCTACATTCTTTGGCATTTCTGTTAGTATTTCGTGTGGATATCCTGAACTCCTTTCCTACACTTGGTAGGATACTTACTGGGAGCTAAGAGTAAAGTACTCCATGTAGAGGTGAAAAGTAAATTTGCATCACCTCTGTTGTAGTATGCTATGACACTGTCACTTTCTTAAACTAGTGGTATTTGTCAGTATGTGTGTTAGTTTATGCAGATGCAATTTACATTGCTTTGGCTGGCCAAAGTTTTGCAACCCCATCTCTGTAAAAATGTAGCCAGCTTTTGATTAGCGAGTACAGCAGCAGGGCTTGTTGCAGCTGCAGGGAGGATTGGGCAGGCAAAATCAAATGAGGAGAGTCATCATAAGGACATAAGATTGCTGTTTCCACAGGAATGCAGCTTTGTAGAATGAATGTTGACTGAAGGAGCTAAATCTTGTTTGCAAACCTGATGACTGGTAGCAGCTCTAGGATTTCATAATGATAACAACATCGAGGCTGCTGTGTACAAACTCTCCATCTCTGCTTACTAGTAGTAAACAAGACAGTTTGGTACCTTAAATGAGTTTTGGAGATTACTGTATTGAAGATGTCATGGCTATATTTAAAAGGTTCTGCCACCCAGTCCTGCCAGAATTTCTAGACTTTTGAAGGTTTGCATGTACAGTGTAAATTAACAGAATTCATTCTATGCTTCCAAGCCCTTTGGAATTTATAAACAGAGTAAGATGTTTTGTTGTGTTTAAAGACTGGATTTGTTATTGTGCTTGGTTTAGTCATTGCTCATATGAAGAGTTTTGGGGGATTTTGCTACAGTTTGTTGGGTTTTTTTCCCCACAAGTGTGGAGTAACTTATTTTGGAGATAAATGACAATGTTTAAAAGGATTGTAGAAAACCACCTTGTTTCAACAGTTACAAATTGTACAGAATTCTGTTTTATTTTACATTGGATTAGTCTGAAGTAAGGCCATTTTTGTACTTGTAATAAACTCTGTTTAAATCAAACTATAAGTAGACATATGACTTTGATATGATGGTTTAAATCCATCTTCTGCATTATCTGAAGTGCAGTGGCAGCAAGTGATAAGCTGTTAGGCCTGATTTGAGTAATCATTATTATGTAGTCTTTCTGTATTAATTTCATCTGTGCAATAAAGTAGGCTGTGGTACTGGATATTCCTCTGCTGCTTTGGCTATTTATCATATAACTCTAAATATATTGTCAGTGGATCATTTTGCCATCTTCTGTTTGCGGCCCTAAGTCAGTATGGTTTGTCAGACCCCTTAAAGAGAAAATGCCCAAATGAAACCCGTATTCTTGTCTGAATTAACTATATAAAAAATTTAAAACAGAAGGGAATTCATGTATTTTTAATCTTTCTTCTTGTAATCTTTCTGGTTTTACGATGCTTAAAAATTGCGTCTAGTGCAAGGTGCAGTGTAAGGCACCTTGATATAGTGAAACTGTCTAGATGAACTGTGTGCATACCTCAAGGAAAAAAGTTTTAGAGCAATGTCTTTCTCAGAACTATTTATGAAGTAACACTAAGAATAATTTACAACACTGGAGGTAAATTTTCAAATAAATAAGGTTTTTCTGCCATTTTCTGAACCAGCAATGTATTTTGGTACATTTTCTCAAGAAGCAAATAATTATTTTGTTGGAAAAGCTGCTTGCAAAGTATAGTATACTGACTTGCACCAAGACGCATTTATGGGATGGTTTTTTTCACTCTGGAACTTGTATGTTTTCTCTTTTCTTCATCTCTGATTTGAAAATGTGAGGAAGACTCCTTGATTGCCCTTCTATTCTGACTTTTTGCAAGTAAGATATGACTTTAATGTAATTTCTTCCCCTATCGCAGGTCAAAGAGACTGGAGAAGTTGCTATTACAGGGGGCTATGTGGATATAGTACCAGCCTTGGATAAGCCTTCTGCTTGGGAGCCTCTGAAGGTAGGGGGAAGCAATAGAAGTTTTAACTTGCAAAGCAGCATAGTTAGGCTTTATTTTTCTGAGAAGCATGGGAAAAATTCTTAGATGAGTATATGAGTTCAAAGATGAACACACATGTTGTTTAAGATACAGAGGTTCATGGATCTATTTGAGGAGAAAAATACAGAGGCTTTAAGATAAACAAGATAGCTGATTAAGTTTGAACTGCTTGATGCCAATTGAACTGTTAGGATAAATGTCACACTGTATGTTACAAAACAAGCGAGGCATGTACTGGTGAGGGCCACAAGTTTTGAGCACTTGCATAACATAAGATTGAAATTAGTCCCTATATTTGGGGCTATACCTGTCAAACAAGCATTTTGCTTTTATTTTGTAAATGTTGAAGATCAAACTCTATGAAAGCTGTAGAAGTGTGTGAACTTTCTCACTGTTTTCAGAGAGATGTGGATGGGGAGAGTGGCCTGAAGGCATTAGAAGAACAGAACAGATGAAAATGAGATAGTATACTAATAGAAAAGAACAGTTTTGTCATTGGATCATTTTGAAAGAAGACTCTGACAGCTGTTCGTGCATGTGGTTAGTCTTATCACACAATACATACTTTATATGATATATATTTTAAAAATCCTCTGCATGCATGTATTAAGCCTTGGGTACTGGACTTACCACAAAACAGAATTGTACATGCAATGCTTAGGATGTCCTGGTTCTTAACGTGATCTATAAGACGTGGGTGCACAATGCATTCCCTTAATACGCTGTATCTTTTTTGCCCATTGATTCCTGCCTGCAAAGGATGAAACTTTAATGCATTGAAGTTTATGAAGTACGGAGGCAGTGACATTCATAGAAAGCTTGTGATGTATTCCTGGAACCCATTTCTTTTTGCTGGTTGTGTTCAGTCTTCTGATGTTCTAAACTGTTGCCAAATCTGCATTTGAAGTTCAAACGTGTAAGCATTTGAACTTCTCCATGAAAAAATTACAGAGATATTTTTTTAACATTGGCAGAACAGGTTTTTTTTCGTTAAGTTTCCTCTGAGAAATTAAAGTGCTTTGGCAGAAGTTTGCTTACAGAGCAGACATCCATCAGAGGAAACTAGCCTGAGAGTGAAGACTGACAAATTTAGATGTCATCGTGAACTGTTTTATGTAATGGAAAATGTGAGGCTTAAGCAAAGGGGTGACAAGATATCAGCATGAGGGTTATTGCATTCTGGTGTACAGGTAGGTATGGCAGAACAACTATAGCTATGAGAGCTTCTTTGTTCCAGGTCCAGTGAGATGAAAAATGTCACTGGAGCAGCTTCTTAAAGTGTAGCATTTTATCCAGTACAAATATTTGTTAAAGACAGACAATGAAAGGCTTGAAAAACAATACCTGTTTGGAAAAGCTGCAAATGTCAACATAGCTAATTCCACACTTAAATGTTAAACACATTGTGTCTACACTGGAGTTCTGACTGTGTTGTGTGCAGTATGTTTTGAACATCTTTCCTGTCAAGTTAAGTAATGTACTGGTAAAAACAGTTTTGTGTTCTCAAAACTAATATGCCGTTTGTCATGTAAAAAGTGGCAATGGTTATCCTCCAGAGGGAATAAAGGTCAGTTTAGAAACCCTTAGAGCCCTAATTAATACCATATCTTAAATTGTGCTGATAAATGACAAAACCTGCAAAAGCAAGATTTGAAATAATTCTCAAGGAAGAGTCCAGGAAGCATTTTCTGCTTGAATGTACTCTTTAATGCTGACAGTTGCTAGAGGTGATTATTTATTGTGGAAGAAATCTCAATTGCATTTAATAATTCTGCAATAGAGACTTTCCTGGACACAGTGGTTGAACTAATAGACATATTTAGTACTCTTTAAATGGAGTTTGAATTTTAAATTCTTCATGCACACTTTCTTTTTTTAAGACTGCAGGGCTGAAGAGTGACCTTGTGTTTGAAGAAATTGGGCGTCATGTGAAAGAGATTGGAAAGGAATTGGTAAAGAAAGTAAATGCCGTATTCCAATGGGACATCACTAAAGATGGGAAAACAGCAATGCAGTGGAGTAAGTTGTAGCTTATATAGAATGCCCTGATGCATTTTTTTAATGAAGTGAGATTAATTTACTCATTCTAATTAAACTGATATCTTGAAAATAAACATAAGGTGGTAGATGAATATTTACTGAGACCTGACTATGTGAATGCATACTGAATGCACAAGTGACAAGGAGGTCAGATAAAAGTTCCCTAATGGCAGTTGCTAACCTTTCTAGGAACATACTTCTGTAACTTGCATGTTTAGATGTAGGCATGGGCAAACCATCCTCTAGAACTTCAGTGCATTGCTATTTACATTTTCCAGAATGGATTGCCACTGCACTTAGAAAAGCAGGCAAAATTAGCCTATGAGGAGATCTGTATTACAGTAATTAGTCTGCTGGTGATGTACACGCTAATATTTAAAAAAAAAAAAAAAAAAAAAAAAAGTATTTATTTGTGCTGCAATGTTCTTGTCATTTCCGTGAAAATATAAGCCAATTTGTTTCCATTCAGATTTTCTGAGATAAAGGTTTAATGAAGGTGTAATGATGCTTACCCATCCTCTAAGCATGGGCCTGGACTGATGAAGAGAGGCTAAAGTTTGTAATAGCCGTGGGTCAGAGGGGAAGTGTTTCCTGCTAAAGAGGCTTGTACAAGTATGTGAATTGGTCTGATGGGGGCAAAACTACTTCCTCAGAAAATTTCTCTTCTTAAATTCTCTTGCGCTCAGTTTCTAAGGACATGTATTTTTGCAAAAAGCTGTCTAATTTTAGTAATTTGATATATTTCATTGTCTTTGGAATTATTCAAGGTTTTTTGCTGAGGTGTCCTTAAATAGTCTATAAGTGGAATGTAAAGATTTCCCAAAGGGATAAGCCATAGTCAGGTTGTAACTTCCAGGCTTTTGCTTTTTTGTGGAGAAATGCAAGTCTTGGGGTCATGTCTGTCTCTTAGTCTGCTGCTTTTTGATTGGTCTCAATGGTTGGATCCAGTCAGAACAGTTTTGTGGCAGATAACAGATGAGGTGGGCTGCCTTTTGACAGGCTGAGGGGGAGAGACTGGCATGTTGGTAGGTCAGATCCAGGTCTGCATTGTCCTTTCTCCCATAGACTGTGACTTTTGTTTAAACTATTGTTGAGTCTTGCAGTGTCTCTTCTCAGTAAATGATTATGTGTTTTCCTTTTACAGAGTGGTTTAGAAACCTCTAATTTTACTTTCTCTTCTCCTAATGTTAACCAGCAGAGATTCTGAGTAGCGAGACTGCTGTTAAGCTTCAGGAAAAATATCATAAGTAGATTGATCAAGATCTGTTCTACCTGTATTGCCTTTTAAGCAATTTCTGAGGCATAAAGGGTGATTTCCATTTGGGTAGCAATTAATCAATACATTGAATATACCTATGTAGATTATGCAAGCTGAGTACATATACATGAAAATGAGAGGGGGCACTGCATCTTTCAGCTCAGAAGATCTGTCTTAAAACTCATTACTGCTCTTAATCATTCCTACTGTCTGCAGTTTTCCACTTTTGCAGTCAGTAATTTAAGTGACGGACATGCTTTGAAACTGGACAGAAGGCTTATGAAGTCTTTCCTGTGATCTTGCTTACATTTTTGGAATATACATGAGAAGCACATAGACTAAATTCCAAAACACATAAAGTGGATACTTGCATTTCTTAGAGAATCACTCTGTATTCTACATCAGTCACATCCATTGCTTCATGTGTAACTAAATGTAATACAAGTGATGGTCATGTTTATAGTAACAACCAGAAAACTGTCTTCAGGATGATTAATTGTTGTCTTTAATTTTGAAACTGCTTTGTTTGTCACCTGAACTCAGTATTTTGTATGTTCAAAGAATGGAGAGACAAATCAATGGAAGAAAAATCTGATGACGCGTGTTCTAGACAGGAATAAATTTCCTGCTCAGGAAGACCGTAAGCTGGAAACTGCTGAACAAAGATCACGCACACTTAAAGGTTAAGACCTGAGCAGTGGCCTTAACTGCCTCAGGACACCGAGTTTTATTAGAGGGGGAAGCAGGTGGCTGTTTTCACCACTGTATCCGCAGAGGTGAAGTACTCCTGATTCAAATGAATCAAGAGTATGTTTTTCAAACAAAGCTTATCCTCTCTTCTGTCTCCTGCTGCAGCAGTGGGAGGAAAGTAGGGACTTCTTCCAATGCTTGTTTCCCTAGCTAAAAGGGATCAAATAGACATAACTTGTCTTCGACCCATTCCCTCTGCTTCTGTTGCAATGAACAATATCTGTACTTGTAGATGAATTTGGAACTACTTAAAGCTCCTTGTGAGATGGAGGGTGGAGGGAGGTAATCTAATATTTTAAGCATTTCCTGTTGCTGACTATTAGGAGCTTAAATGAAATATTTCCAAAATAAAAATAAAAGTTACTGCAAATTTTTGTAAAGTGTGGTCTGTTCCTTCAAGTTTAGGTGACAAAACAGTGGGTAGTGTTTATGAATTACTGTTGTCTCTATGGTATAGTAAATATGTAAAGCAGAATGTGAATATCTAGGTGACAAGAAGGGTGTCTGTAGAAAATCTTGCTTGCTTTTTTCATCAGGAACATTGTTATGCAAGTATCAATATTCCAAAGAATTTTCCATGTAATCCAATGAATATTTTTGTGTGTCTATGAAATTTTAAGCAGTTAAAGAATGAAGAAAGCAGGAGTTGGTTAGTATTAATATAAAATTATTAAAAATATTTTAATAATTATTAAATTGCAATAGTAAAATATTGAAATAGTTATGTAAGCTCACTGGCAGTGTGTTAGTAATTCTGACAACTGTAGAGCCAGCTCTTACAGTTTTATCCTTATGTGGATTAATAGCATACTACTATTGCTGTTTATTTAACTTTAATGGTAGATTTCTAATGGCAAGGTATATAGGTCTGTATGATAGAATTTTTATTTTTTGGATTTTTTTAAACACTATTCTGGTTATTAAAAAAAAACCCAAACAAACACATAGCAAAAAAAAGACCTTCCAGAGGCAAGTATTGAAAATTTGTAAGCAATTGCCAGCTTAATTCCTTTTGCTTGTTTGCATACATCATTATTCAGTATTCAAGAGCATCATCATGTGCTCTCTTCTACCAGATGCTAGAATAATTCGTTTTGCATGGTGAATGTGGAAGGTGAGAGTAGTTTGTGGCTTTGCATTCGAAGGAAGACAACTTTCTTTCAGTTAAGATGTTGTTGATAACCCAGAAGACTTCTGACAGATCTTTATATGGTCATTACCAAGACTTCTGCAGTGCACATAAATGGTGACAGCCAATTTAGAATATGTAACATTGACACTGCCACTTACTGACTTGAATGCTTGACTTTTTCTGTTGTTAATGGAATGGAAGCTTCTGTGCAAAATTAGAAATTTTAGCCTTTGAGAAATTATTTGTTTTCTTTAAAATCTGAAGATGATAGTAATGCTACCATTGCTGTAGCTTGAATCCAGTTATGTGTCACTATTATGACTGATTTCAAACCTGCTTCAGATTTTGATGCTAGTCAACTCTGTCAGTAATATTATGCCTTTTTACATTACATTTAAATTTGACCCACTGATTATTAGTTAATCTTCTGTGTACAATAATTTAAAATCAGTTTTGTAAGTGTTAAGTTAGCTTATAACAATTTTGAATTATGTCTCTCTCTTTTCTTAATGTAAAACTGCTATTTTGAGAGCTAGATCCCATAATGTACATAGCTACAGTAAAGCAGAGAGGAAAATATGACAGCAAAATTAATTTAGAATTCGGTTCCTGTGGATAAATGTTGCATACTGCTGCAATGTATGGTCAAAATTCTTGATGTGTTGTCATCATAACTGAAATGTGAGGAGGTAAATTATTTTGGGGGAGGTTTTTTTGTTTTGTTTTAAGCCTGGAGTAGTTGTTTCATTATCCATCTTCTTTTTAGGACTCTCTTTCGTGGGATCTCGCAGGCCTTTACAGGCAGTGTTTGTGGTTCTCTTGGACTACCTGGTAGTCCTCTTTCCCTTATTAAATGTGTTACGTAGTTGTGCTGGCTTGTCAATTTTTTGGACTTGTCACTTTTGCACAGCTTTGTGCTGCTGTTAAAACTGCAGCAATTGACAGCACTAGAAACAATCTGGGCACTGCAGCACATTGCTGTTTCACTCAATGGTTGTAGCTCCACCATCTTCTGCTAATGCGCTTGAGCCTCTTAAGATCTGGAAAGAGGCTGGGACAGAAGCAAACGAGAAAAAATGCCAGATCTCTATTCTCTGAAAGTAGCCAAGATTTTTGTTTATTGCTTTAAATGAAGTGGGATTTGTCAATTGGATTTAGCTTTTGTTGTTACAGAGACACTTCTTGATGGTAGGACTAATATTAGTGATGCTAGTCTGTTTAATTAGTGATGACCTTTTCCTTTGTGTAGTTCTCTGTGGATGATGTGAAACCATGGGGAGTTTTAGAACCATTGATCTTGCACTCAGGTTGTGAAATTTTGGACAGCTAATTCACTGTCTAACTGTAGCCGTTGACAACTGGTCTTAATTAGGGGTAATTCTTTATCGAAGCAAGCTGTTCTAATTTAAGAGGATGCTGCAAATCCTCTTAAGAAGATAAAGCAATACGGTTTTGGCAGTATCAAAACCTAAGGAATAAGCTTAGCGGTACTGGAGCTGTCTTTTCTTATTTTTTTAGCAGTATTCTTAATTGGGACCTCCAGCTTTGACTTCTTCAGTTGACTTCACTCCCTAAAGCATGCTTTGCTCTGTCCTGCCTGTTTATTACTGTACAACAATTGCCTTTGTGTTCATTGGTTATAAAATCTTTATCTTTTTTTAAGAGTTAAGCTACTTCATTTCAACTTCTCTTTCCTTAGAGAGCAGACATTGCCATTGCGATTTGTTCGCTGAGAGTTAATAGCTCTCTAGAGCAGTCCTCAGAATGAGTTTACCCACCTGTTGCTTTTCATCATGCTTTTCAAGGCACTGTGGAAGGCAGAGGATACTTCTGTTGCTTTCCAGTTCTCAGAAGAATAAAACTTTTTTAGGAGAACTGGGGAGAAATTGTTACATGAAGTTGATTGTGAACATCTGACAAATTATGACAAAACTGCTTAATAATTTAAGTTGTGATAGAGATTGAGGCAATGAAGAGTGGGTCACACTTTATTCTGTTTACTTTGAGGTTGAGTCTCACATTGCAGTTACTTACACTCTGTAAAGCGAAATAAAAAACAAACCAAAAGAAACACAAAATAGTCTGACCCCTTAGTATTTCTTTCCCATGCACTCCCAGATCGGGCATTCTTGGAACGCAAAGCAAAACCTGTGCCCTGAATCTTAGCTTTTCGGGTTATTTGACTACCTGCAATAGAATGTTAATGTCTGGTGTTCTAGCCTGCATATATATGTTTTTTCCAACCTTTTTGTTATGTCTCCGACAACAGCACCTTATGGATGATAATAATTCATAGATATTTAACTACTGTAATATAACATGTATGCAAGTAAAAACAAAAATTTGAAGGCTAGCTACTGTTTTATCCACTGAAACTGCTTGATTCTGCTTTTCTGGCAGGTGTGTAATACTAAAATTTTACATATTTAAGAAGCTAGTTGATTTTTAAAAGGGATTTCAGCTTTGTGTGGCTACACACCGTATTAAGAAATACCACACCTGTGTTTCGAACTTCTGATTTTGTATGGAGTAGATCAGCCTGGTGACTGGCTAGAAGAGTTGTATCTGTAGGAGCCACAGAGGGCTACATGTTCTCAGGAACAAAGAACACCAGAGACACCTTTAGGTTATTCATCTGTTACTGCTAGCGGTAGAGCTGCACTAGCAGTGCACGAGGTGGTTGTCTGGCAGCTGCCCAGGTCACCAGCCAGCTGAGCATGGACATAGCTATGCCAGTACCACCAAGTCATTATCAAGCTGACTGCTCCAATCGTAGTGCAGCATGCAAGCTGCAGTGGTGAGACAGTAGCAAGACCCATAGGGATGTGTATCCAGGAGTTATGTGTAGATGATGTGTAGGAGACTGTTTCCTGCTACAGTAGGAGGCTGTGTTATATAGCTTTATTTCATAAAGTTGTATTTTACAAGAAGGTACCCTCTCTGGTCATTTTGGAAAGTTAGAATTTTTCTGCTCTGATGGTTGGAATCTGTTCTGGTATTCGGCTCATTTCTTTCATTGCTAGTTTATATCCATTTGTCCATGTGCCAGTGCTGTGGTTTAGTCTCAGTTGTCATCTGAATACTCTAGCCTAGGTGTAAGTCAGGAGGCAAGAAAAGTGATTGTATATGTTTCTAATCCTTCTTTTTTTTTGTTTTTTCTTTCCCAATGGCAAAAAGAAATGAAAGAGCAAGTTTTTGGGGTATTTTTCCATTGTCTATAAGGAGAGGAGTTCCTTTCCCTCTTTAAAATATGAACATATTTTGAATCACTCTTTCTCCAGCATGATTCACCAGAATTCACTAGGGCTTACGTATCAAGTTTCTCAATTTTTTTAGAATTTCTAATCTTTAATTTGAGATGGGTTGAGTATTTGATGTGATTAAACGTAACAGTTTTCTCCATGATTATGCAATGTTTTTAGGCATATTTGTGCTTTGTGAGTTTACAATTAATTATGGACATGGACTGATAATAAATGCTCTTGAGATTTGGATTAGAAATGGAGAAGGAGAAGAGGGATTATAACAATGTTAAGTATGTACCATATTCAGATTAAAATCTAGGAGTTAGAATTTGCCTCAGTCACTACACCTTTTTAATTCTAACTTTGCACTGCTGGGACTGATGGATGAGTAGTATCAATGAGGTATATCAAAACTGCTTTTCCAACCAGTGTTTAGCAGAGATGGAGAAGAGGGTCACAGAATCATCTAGGTTGGAAAAGACCTTGAAGATCATCCAGTCCAAACATCAACCTAACACTGACAGTCCTCAATGACACCATATCCCTGAGCACTATGTCAGCATGACTCTTGAACACCTCCAGGGATGGGGACTCCACCACTGCCCTGGGCAGGCCACTCCAATGTCTAACAACCTGCTCTGTGAAGAAGTACTTCCTAATATCCAGTCTAAACCTCCCCTGGCGCAACTTGAGGCCATTGCCTCTTGTCCTATAGCTTGTCTGTTGTGTCTTGGGAGATGTTATGTCAGGCTTTCAGCATCTGGATTCCCTTCTGGAACAGTATGGGAAGAGTAAGGACAGCCAAAAAAATAAATGCATGCAAAATGAAGCACAAGAAGGGAGTCATGCTCTTTTGATTTCTAAGGTACAAAAGTAATTAAAAATAAATAATTAAGAACCGTAACCATCCTAGAAAACCATATGTGTGTTTTCTGAATTTATATGTGAGGCTTGCTGACCAGTGCTGTTGGGCTCAGAGGGGGCTCAGTTTGGCTATGGTTTCTTGCTAGCATTTGAATAGAGGTATGTCTTAAAAAATCATTGACAGTTAAGCTTGGTTAACTTAATGTGTGGAGCTGGTATCCACTGTGAAACTTGAATTTCATGATTCAGTAGATTATTTTTATTTTAAATGATAGTCTGTGCCTGCTTAACCTACAGGAGTAATGTTCAAAGGCTTGCTTACAATGCTAGACTATGTAGTAGCTGGTTTAGATCAAAAGAATGTGACACAGCTCCTACCCACAAACACAGAAGGTATAGATTGTTCATCTGGTGCTCAGTATTTATTTTTTTTTTCTTTCCTTTCTCCTCTCATTGTATCAAGTTAGTGTAATCCATCAACCCTGTTCCTGAAATTAAAGTTTACCTTAAAATCAAGAGGATGATAATAATCCCCTATGTCACTTCTCACTGAGCATCATTGTACATTTAATTCTCCTTCTGGTTTTGTTGTAGCTAGATAAATATTACTTAGAACAGATTTCAGAAAATGAAGGCCTTAACTCAAACAGACAAAAACTATTCCCAGTCTATATAGTTCACCTTACCCTTTCAGAAATATCATTTGGAAAAAAAATACATATGAGATAGTTTATGCAGAAATATGTCTCCATAGTTAGGCCATTGTCTTAAAATTTGTCAACTAAGAGAAACCAACTGACAGCATTAGTATTGGCTCAGCTGCCATGATTCTGGGATTAGACATGTTGTGTCCTTACAGGAACATCCACATGAATAACAATTTTGTTTTGTGCTTAAAAAGTGAGAGAGGACCAAGAGGAAAAGGTGTAAAGAGAAAGACTGGGAATTTGCAAAATCTGAGAATGATTTGAAAGAGCATATCCTGTCAAAATATTCTTCTAGTACTCTTCTAAACAAATGACACGATATCTGATAGTGTTAGCCTTGTAATAGATTATTTTGGCAGGTCATTTGGTGTGGGAAAAGAACTCTCTGAAGCTCCAGACACCTTGAGGAATTTTTGGCTTTCCAGAAGAGAAAGACAGATATTTGGCAAGGCTTTAAATGCTCTTTGCATGAAGCAGAACAGGCTATGTTGCCTGTGGGGCAGAACAGGGAAAATGCAGCAGCATGTTGCTTTCTCTGAATATAGGATGCTGTTTTAAAACATCAGAGCTTTGTTACTAACTGAACATTTTTTCAGTAATTGCACTAATTAATATCTCGTGAATCTTAAGGGTTGTTTAAAAATGGTTTTTGCCATCTGTGCAGGGATTTTCAAATGGCAGTCCTTGCTGTAAACCCTCTCCTGCTTAGTACAGAAGTATTTTTTTTCTATTCCAATCTTAATTATTTTCTTAAAGAAGAATTAAAACCCTTTCATTTTGTAAGTGACTGTTAGCACAAGATTTGTGTTTAGACTGGATACTTCATAATAATAGATAAGGATAGTAGTGTTCTTTAGACTGAAAATTTTATCTTTGTTTTGAAATAAAACCGTCTTTGCTGTTACTTCTCAGCAATTGACCTAAAGAATGGCTCTGGAGCAGTGTATCAAGGACCTGCAAGAAGTTCTGCTGATACCATCTTCACTCTCTCGGATGAGGATTTCATGGATGTGGTACTACAAAAGACCAACCCCCAAAAGGTAAATCCTGTGCATTGCAGACATATTTACTTGCATGGGGACGTATTATTTGCCTTAAATCAGGCTCTAGTTCATGACTGTTTACATTCTGAAATCTGCAACACTAAATGTTTTGACGGTGCAAACCAGAGTCAGGTAAGTATAAGCGCATAATTACCTTATACTGAATTAGTCAGAAGACACGATGAGGAATTTAGGCCATTTTTATCATCTTGAGACAAAGATACCTCAAATGACATAAAGCCTGGCAGTACAAAGTTAGTTGTTTCTTTGTTCCCTGGCATGTCCCAATATACAATTTGCAAGGTTAGGGTTTGTCAGTTTGATCTGTCAGGCTGTTTTGATAGTCATGTTGCAGTAAATTGGTATTTGTTGCAGTATTCTGATTTGCTGCTACTACTGCAATAAAGAGAAATCTCGGACAACGCATGCATTTAGATCCATTGAAACTGGTCAAAATTCACCCAAGCTAGGTAGATTTTTAAGGGAGGGAAAGATTCAGGCATGTAATCTGAGTCTGCACTTCAGCTTCTTGGAGTAATCATCTGCTTAAAACTACTAAGTTTACTAATAAAAATGCCTTGTGTAAAAGTAAATTAAACTGTCAAAAATTTGATATGTCAGTTTACAGATTAAAGCTGGAGCAAATGAAAACTTTAATTGAGCTCATCATATATCAGTTTGTTTTCTTTGATCCCAAGCAGGAGTTGGAGGCTTTGATTGTAGAATTTGAGACTAACAATGGTGGCAAATGTTTGTTTTAAGTCCTACATACCACATGAGTAAAATCCTTTGTGACCCTCTGTATGTAGCAGGCATAAAGCATAAACAAACAACATGTTGACGTGTAATCTTCAGAATGCTCAAGAACAGTGATTGCAATTTGGGAACGTTATCTGTTCTTAGGCGTTAGTGTTTCCTTTGAGTTTCTGTGAAGTTTTTCATCTAAAGAAGCTCAAAGCATCTATTCAAATTCTTTTCTGCTGGCTCTCTCTATTCCTTATTTGAATGTATTTCAAGTTAATGGAACTATACAAAAGCACATTGTTTCAGAACTTTCAAAGAGCTTTCAGATTGCAAAGAGACAGTGAAGCAAAACTTGTTTCAAAAAAATACTGAGCTATAATGAAAAAAGATAACCAGCTCTTTGAAGCAGGGACAATAAAATTGTAATATACCAGCATTTTAGGGAAAATATTGGTTTATCTGTGATTCTGCAAATGCAACAAAATTTTGTTTAGTTCTTGTTTGTCATAATATGCTATGTATAAAGCCAGTGCATTTCTTTGGAATAGATGTGTACATATATTGTGCAAATTCCTGTTTGGATTTGTTATGAATTTCAGTGAATATCTGACTTTTTCATTAGGCCTTTTATTTTCATTAAATGGCATTTTCATTCCATTTTCTCATTTCATATAAGGATATATGGATATCTATAACATAGAGAGGGGAGGACTGGGAGCTTTATTTTTGAGCCCTGGTGAAGTTTTGCTATCAGCTTCTGTGAAGAAGTTTGTCTTATACCAGAAGTCCTCTGTGCTGCTATATGTAGAAATGGAGGCCACTGAAGTTGCTTTGAATTTTTCTTTTTTTCCTCTGAGTGATAGACTTGGCCTAGCCTGCAGTCTAGATAGAAAACTGTGATTCTGGATGCTATTAAAATTGAACTTGGATAGTTTTCTGTTAATAACCAATAACCAATGGGCATTACACTGTGAAGGCTTTCTCCTTAGCACTTATCAGTTGCTCACACAACCACACTTATCTTTGGCTTCTTACTTGGTTCTAGAAACTCTTTGGATTGTGGTTAAACAGTTGAATACATTTTATTTTTTTTCCCCTCCTCTGTTTTTTGTAGGCATTTTTTTCTGGTAAGCTAAAAGTGAAGGGGAACATCATGCTGAGCCAGAAATTGGAAATGATCCTGAAAGATTATGCCAAACTCTGAATGGCTTGAACATCTACCACAGCAGTGAAGAACTTCAGAAGGCAGAAACTTCAATTAGTTCAGAACCAATGACTGAAATGTTTGCAGGCTGCTTAACATCAGTGTACTGATTCATTATACTGCTAATATGTAAGCTGTTTTAATTGCTTTCGACAGAAAATCATGAAATGAACAAAACTGTTAATACTGTCCCTTTCTTGTTTCTTATCAATGGTAGAAAAACATGCTTTTCTCATTGCACACCTTTATCTAAATAAAATGTATGTAGTTCTTACAAAGATGCATATATTTCTATAATGATTCTGAAGAAAATTAAACCAATACACCACTTTGATATGTCTTCTATGTGTCTGTCAGTCTTCATTTATATTGCCTAAGATAGATACTGTCTAATTTCTGTGACTCTTGCTGGTTTATTATTAAAATTAACATTATTTTTTGTCTTAAATTCTCATCCCATTAAAACAACTGTAACATGGAAGTCAGTTCCATTTATTTATGTCTTGTCATTATGGGCTTTTTTTCAGTACAGGAAAAAACTCTTGACCTTTAGCTCTGCTCACCTTATTTACACAGTCATTTTTATATAAATTACATGGAAAGTATTATTTCTTTAGGGAAGCTTTTTCAACTGAGAGGCATTACACTGCACCAAAAGCTGTCACTGTCGCCAGATTGTTCTTGGGGTAGAATCATTCTCATGAGGGCCAACATCCTGGGAAAGATCTTAAGAGGGAATTCCTTGTTTTATACCTGTGGCCAGAACTGAGATAGCAGCTGTGGCTGTGTGTTTTTCTGAAGAAGGAGTACTCTTAATCACTGGTTGTCACATGAACACCTGAACATCTGATTTCACCAATGTGACCAACATTTTGTGTGCTCAGTATCTTTTTTTTCTCATTCCGACTTGTTCTTTTAAAGAAATCTGGGCCATCTAAGGTTTGTCTCCTTGGTCAGCATGACAAAACCATTTTGCTAATCTTAGAGGAAGAAATCTTTAATTTATTTTTTTCCCCAAAGAACTGGAAGGTATGTCATCACCCTGGCTATGTCAGTACATCATAGCTATTAAAGAGCCTTCTAGGGCTGCAGATGAGTTTGACAGTTTGAGGATGAATTCTACATGTTATAATACTGAGTCAAATTCTCCACAAATTTATTTTTTCACAGCTGTACTATCAGCCATGCTTTGATTCAGGCAGAGAAATTTGAATCTGAAGTATGTCAACAAGTATCTCACATAAGTTACATCATGAATAGATGATAGAGCAGGTGTGATGTTCACCACCTCAAAGAGGCCATCCATTAGAAATGATTGAAGAGATGTCCTTTGACCACTTCAATATTTTCCTTTTTCACAGCAAGCATTTCTGCTATAACCTAATTATTGCCTGTACTGCCCAGCTTCTATTTACCAAGCAACTTTTTGACAAAGTAATAGAAGACACTTTTATCTATTTATCTTAGGAAATTGTGTGAAAAAGATTGATTGCAGCTTTGTATGTTTATGGATGCACATGCTACACAAAAAAAATTTGTTTTCTACATATGTATTCCCTGTCTATAAATGCCATAAAAATATGTACATTAAGAAAAGAGAACTGTGAGGAGCTAACTTTAAGTCTAGGAAATCAATTATCAGTACATCCATTTAAGAATATGGTATTTAGGTCACATGATCTTGAAAATTCACAACAGATTATTTTTTTTCTCATCCCCATAGATTGAAACCTTAAAGCACTGCTCTCCAAGGAGGGAACAGACTGCTGATCTGCTTTTTTTTCCTTACCTTTGGAAGTGGGAAGCAAAAACATTCAGGCAATGGAAGTTGGTATGGTTGAAACCTGTTGTGATTTCACAGGTTGGAGTTCAGTCTACTAAAGAACATCAGTTTAAGGAACGTGTTGGGTGAGGATGAAAGAAAAAAACAAGAACCATATAGATTAAAGGTACTCACGTGATGATTTCTGTCCTGCATAGTTTCGGTTGGACACAAAATCCTTGTGCTTCAGTTGTATCCCCAGTGCTGGCCTTAATTAAAAACATGGAAAATAACACCCCAAAGTTACATTGGTTTTTGACATATACATCCTAGACTTTAGCCTGCCTTCAGCTTTCTCCTGCATCATGACTTGGTCATAGGTATTAATCCTGGGTGGAACAGAAAGTCCTCCCTACTTCACTGCAAAAGTCTCTTCCTTTTGCTCTCCTTGCCTTGTTGTTCAGCAACACCTTTCAGTATTGTGGTAGACATTTCTAGGAGCAAGATTCAGGTGTTTAATTCTTTCATCTGCTTTGTGGCCTGAATAGCTGTTATTAATGATTTTGGCATGTTGGTTTTACCTCCAACCTAGTGTATTATCTTCAGAATGTTCTAGTTAGCTCATGCTAACTAGTAACTTAACCCATTACTGTTGAAGGTAAGGTCACTTTGCTGTGTTGGTTATGTACCTGAAGTGATTTGGAGGTTTTGGGTTTGGCTTTCTTCCTAGTGTGTGAAAACCACCTGTTCATGGTTTCTAAGTTTTAAGAGTAGTAGTCTCAGAAACAAGTTGTAAAACCTTTAATTTTTAAGAGAATCCATGCAAGGGAATGTTAGCCAGTTTGGTAGGTGGTTGCTTCAGTCTGAGTGATTCTCAGCTGCTTTCATCTACAACAGTGTTATTCTGCTTTGGGGGCTTATGTTTCAAACCTGTTCAAACCTCTTGTGTCGGGAGCGTTTTTGGGAACCTTTCTTGTCATCCAGCAGCAACAGACCAGTAATGTGTTGCATCCATTTCCACATAGAACCTAGAGACATGCAACAGCAACACACCGTATTCTTTTTTTCAGGGTAGCTGCTTTTCTGAGTTTTTTGTTTGTTTTTTTTTTCTAGGGAAAAGTACCATTGCCTCGGACTACAAAGCCCTACTTGTCTGCCAAACATCTCAGATAGCTCTTTAGTGATATTGCTAAATTCTTTGGCAAATAAGGAGGCTTTTACAAGCTTACTAGCAGTAAAATTCTTAATGGTGCATTATAGTCTAATGTGGAAGAGAGCAAGATTGTCTGCTGTCTATTGCAATGTGTGCTTTGTAGTGTTTTGATTAATTCGGTATACATGTAAATAAGGTGCTGTCTGGACATCAGTGTAAAGTCTGGACATAAGACTTTGAAGCGATTGGAGGTAAGAATTCAGTTGTTTATTCTTTCTGGAATAATTGAATTAGTGCTAAACCTGGTTGTGTAAGTTGGTGTGATTTTTAGCCATGGCACAGTATTATTTTATTTCTCCTTCTCCTTACATTCATTGCAGTCCTCCTGCTGCCTTGCAACTATGTCCGTGCTCTGAAAAGTAAATTGCAGTTCCTCTGACATATGTCCTCTTCAGTCATGTATGGATCCTCTAATTAAAGGAGGAGAGCAGTAATAACGGATGGGGACAGTTATATAGCCTTTCTGTCTACTAGTATTGTCTTCAGAGAAGCCTGTGCTGAATTTTATGCTTTCTAGTCACTGGAATTGTTCTTAATTAGTTTATTTCAGAGGACTTCAATACACCTCCCAGCTGTCATCAATAATTACAGATAACAGCTCTTTGAAGGTTGACAAGTGCATTCATAATCAGAAAATATTAAAACGAGTAAAATGGAGGAGCAGAGGAGCCATGAGAGAGAGGTAAACTTGAGCAACTTCCAACAGAGAAACTTACATGCTGTCTCATCTAAGGCTTATTCCCACCTCCCTATCCGCACCACGCTCCTAAGGGTTATTTGTATTCTAGTCTATTGGGCTGCACTACTTGTAAAAACGACTGTCCTTCATCACTAAAGAGTCACCTTGATAAATAAAAATGCTATGTAAAATGGAAGAATTCAGTGATATAACAAATGAAGTATTCTAAGCAGGATAAATAAACATATTTAAGTAGTTCAGTGGTTTTGGGTTTTTTAAAATAAGGTCCTTTAATATAATGCGATGTACTCTGACAGAGATGAATGTCACTGAAATTATATCTTCTACTAAACTCTACAAGCCTTAGGGGTAGAGCAGCATTTGGAAGGTGATGACTTTGTCTTTAGTATCATTGCTTCGTTCCAGCATGAATGAAAATCTGTGTAAAGAAAGGGTAAGTCTTATTGCAGTGTTTTCATTCTGATCATAATCTTTGAATGGGTAAAGGGACAAATGAAATACTATTATCTCGCAATTCCTGCAATGTTTTTTTCTTGTACTTCAATTGGTGCAGATATCTTTCTACTCATGTGAGAATGAGTTCTCCACGATGATTCGTCTTCAGTGAGAACTTCCATCCTTTAGGCCATCAGCTATATGTCCAGCAGTCTGACCTAGACAGCATCAGACACCAGCAGGTCTGAAGTAAATTAGGAAAACACGGCAGACTATGGGTGTGTTTGCATGTATACGACTTCTAGATTACCCTCATGATAGAATTTAAATGTTTAATTTGTCTAAAAATCAGTGCATTGAAATGGCATGATAGGATCTTAGATCAGTGGGTAGGTTGAGCTCTGTAAGAGGTAGATCTCTTTGTGTCTCCTACTGATTAGTATCAAAATTCCCATTGTCTGCTAAATTAAATCACATTCTAAGGTCACTATGTCTCAAAGACAGAATCAGGCAAGGTACAATATGTAAAGTTGTCCAAATAAATTGGTGTAAGGTGTATGTATCTTGCTAAAAGCCATCCTAGAATATTATTCCTCTTCTGTTTCCCTATACTACCTATGCCTTGATGATGTCAAATGCCTTTTATTCCCACTAGAATTAATACTATTTTAATCAAAAATAGGCATCATGTAAGCTGAAAGAACAATTGAGAATACCCAAATTTAGAGAGATATCTCATTTAGGTGAAGGTTAAACTTTTTGAATTTCTGTTTACAGAGGCGTATATCTCATACAGTTTAAAACATTTTTTAAAATATTCAGCAAGTCAGTTTACTGAATTTGTCATCTTTTTTAACCAATACCTCCTCTTTCCCCTTCCCTACCTATGCCCTCTCCCATTTTGCCAGTTCTCTTGTAAAGGCGTGTCAGAAGGAGCACAGGCGTGGGTGAGCGTAGCAGTGTCAGTAGTTTATGAGAACTTGGATTTGGAATGGGAAGAAACAGTCCTTTGTGTCACCCAGATTTCATCTGGATCTCACTCAACCGTGAGCCAGGACAGAAATGAAGCTGGCAGAAAAGTCTTGTGGTTGGGATTCCAGAGCTTCTGTGATCTAAGTTAAAAGTTGAATAAGTGGATAAAAGTTTATATTTCTATCCAAGTTTGTGTTTCCATCTGCAGCCCACTCAAAAAAGCCTGTGTTGCTATAAATGCTAAAAAAAACAATCACAGTGAATTGCTGAGGTTTGATTGCATCCTTTAACTTTACCCAAATAGTTTCCTGTTCCTGCAGGACTTACGAATTTAAAAAAAAAAAAGAAAGGAAATAGTGCATTAATTTCATGCTAGAGTCTAAGAGTCTACCATCCAGTTAGTGTTTCCAGTGTTATTAGTACAGCAGGTTCCCATGGAAAATATAAATTGAATTGCTGCTTGTATCAATCAATGTGCCTAGGTTAAATCTCAAAGCACTATACAAGTATTTTTCACTGATTTTTTGTGTACTGCTTTTTACTTGTACTAGTCCCTCCACTGAAATGAAGTGCATGGAATTCATGAAGCTGCCTGACCTTTTCATGAAGCTGCCAGACCCTCCTTTTTTCTGCTCCCCTGTGTCTATTTCTGGTCAAAAGTGGTCTGTGCTTTGCACAGTTCAGTCTTCTACTGTGTGAAGCTCAGCCTGATATTTTTTTAACAATGTGCAATGCAATTCTGGATATCTGCTGTGACCTTATCAGAGCTCATAATAACTATGGTGCTGAGAGCATCATAATCCTGTTAGAAAATGATGATAAAAGGTAGCAGAGTTCCTGACTGAATGTAATACATGTTGCTTTTTAGGTGTTTCTTTTTCCATAAAGATAAAATGAGGCCTCCTGAGGACTATATTGGGGAAAGTATAACCTTCCTAGGTCAAAATATGTTTTAAATGAATTTTTGATTATTTGTTTTTTCAGTGCTGTTTTCACATGTGTGACCAAGCACAGCAGGTAAAACTATAACAGCAGAAAAGAAGGAAAAAACCCAACCACCTGTTTCTTATTATTAATTATCCGAGAAAAAAAAGGGAAAAATTTAAATGAGGAATTACGTTCCTTGTGTAGTCTGTGACCCACATCACTGATCCAGTTGGGTAAAGCAAATGCCCAGAAGTCATCTGTCTGTGAGGCTGGCAATGGTCAACATTGACTAAGCTCCAGTTTGGCTTTAGGAAATTCTGATAGATGATTGTAAAAGTAAAATCAAATGTCTGATCACTTGCAGTCATCCAAAGGTACCATGGAGTTTTGGGAGTTTCTGTTTTTGTTTCATAAAAGATGTGTTTATCTGTGTGCCATTTGCAACTTCAAGCTTGGTGATTAATTCCAGGCCACTTAATGAGTCTGTGTCCTGGGTTACAATGTATTCTATTACCATGAGCTGTTGAAGCCAGGTGCCGATGTTCCTTGCCTCCCCCCTCGGGACTAGCTTATGTTAATGCGCCCATCAGTGCCTTGCCCCAGGACTCACCATCCCTGTGTGAGATGCTCCGGCCAGGGGGAGGGAGCCAAGCATTCCCACCGGGGATAAAATCTGGGGTTTGGAACAGCACGAGCAGCCTTACCCGCTGGGATCCCAGAGGACAAGGACTACACCACCACCGGATTTTCGGAGGAGGACCAGACTTCTTTTCTACAAGATCACCGCTTCAACAGGATCATTTCAAAGTGAACTGCAGCTGCCACTACATCGGACTGCTACCAGCACCCTGCCCGGCAGGGTGCCAGGTTGTATCCCTGACTCTGTCAGGCTTTAAACCAGTTCCTCTGTATTATTGTTTTGTTGTATACATTAGTAAAAACTGTTATTCCCATTTCCTCATATCTTTGCCTGAAAGCCCCTTAATTTCAATTTTATAATAATTCGGAGGGAAGGGGGTTGTATTTTCCGTTCCAAGGGGGGCTCCTGCCTTCCTTAGCAGACACCTGTCTTTCAAACCAAGACAGTCTACAATTTCAGTAGTTTTCATGATCAGCCTAAAACCTGGCGACAATGTTATTTATTATCAAAATCACAGAATCATGGAATAATTCCTCAAAGATCATCTAGTTCCAACCCTGGTGACATGGGCAGGGACACCTCCCACTAGACCAGGTTGCTCAAAGCCCCATCCAGCCTGGCCTTGAACACTGCCAGGGAGGGGGCAGCCACAAATCTTTTGAAATGAAATACCAACTTGCAATCAGAATGGCATGCTTTTATTTAATTTTTCAGTTTTCCAGAAGGACTGGTGAAACTGTTCTTCAGAGGTTAAACAAGTGTCTGCCTTATCGCATGAGATCATATGATGGCCTCTTGCTATTTCCTAGCTGTCTCATGATTAGTGAAGGAATTTTCAGGGTTACTTATGGCAGTTCCTGTAAGCGTACTAGCCAGTCTTAGTAAGCTAGGCTTTGAGAGTCTGCAAGACACAGAAATTTGGGGAGACTTTCTAATGAAGGTCAGAAGATGTAAGAAAAACTACCTTTTTTTTTTTTCCTAGGGGCTTAGACACCAGAGGCTGTAATGTTTCTGACACTTAATAGCTGTCATAAAACAGACCTATCAGGTAGCTGTGGACTCAGAAGATTGTAATAAAATATATATGTGTATTTCAATTTAGAGCTGTTTGCAAAGCTTCGCCAGTGTGTTGCTACAATCAGTTAGGAAGTCATATCAGTCACAGAATCATAGAATGGTTTGGGTTGGAAGAAACCTCAAAGATCATGTGGTTCCAACCCCCCTGCCATGGGGAGGGACATCTCCCACTGGACCAGGTTGCTTAAAGCGCCGTCTGGCTTTGAACACTTCCAGGGAGGGGGCAGCCACAACTTCCCTGAGCAACCTGTTCCAGTGTCTCACCACTCTCACAGCCAAGAATTTCTTCCTAATATCTAGTCTAAATCTACCCTCTTCCAGTTTAAAGCCGTTACCCCTCGTCCTATCAGTACATGCTCTTGTAAAAAGTCCCTCTCCAGCTTTCTTGTAGGCCCCATTCAGGTACTGGAAGGTGCTGTATTGTCTCCCTGGAGCCTTCTGTTCTCCAGGCTGAACAACCCCAACTCTCTCAGCCTGTCCCCATAGCAGAGGTGCTCCAGCCCTTTGGTCATCTTTGTGGCTCTCCTCTGGAACCGCTCCAACAGCTCGATGTCCTTCTTGTGTGGGGAGCCCCAGAACTGGACACAGAAGTAATTTTTTTTTAAGTGCCTTGTGGATGTCAGAAGTCTTTAAGGAGATTTTGTGATTACTGACATTTGGTAGCTAGGGGAAAAATTAAATCAAAAGTTGTTTTCTTGGGCTGATAAAATACTATTTGTATGTAGACCAAAACGGAGACTTTAACCTATACCAAGCTGGAGAGAGTAGTACTGCCATGCAGTTTGCTCTTACCAAACCATTGCTCTCAAAAGGGGCCAAAAATTAAAGCGGCAGTGGGGTCCTGGGTTTTGAAACACTGCTGGATGGTAGATGCAGAATCTGTCCTTTACATATAATTTAACCATCATGAAAATAGTGTCTGGCTGTAAACATCTTTACTATTCTCTGTACTCCAAGAGTTTTAATATGTATATTTAATGGAGCACTCTGTCAGTCTACTGCTGGGTGGTTGACAGTGACAACAACCAAAAGACATGCTACATTATGGCTTTTTCACTTATTTTAAGTAATGCCTGAAAGAACTAGGCTGTACTTTAACAGTGTAGTCACTTAGAGTTGTTTTATGAAGAGCAAATAAAAGCAGAACACAAAAGGTCATAATGACTCTAATGAATGTGCACACAAGTGATAATGGAATGAAGAAATGTTTCTTTTAAAACCAGCTGTGCAGTTCCTGGTGTCTTGGTCCTCCTCCCTGACTGGACTTTGTGCAGGCAGTACTTTGCACAGGCACGCTTGGGAGTAGAGAGCATGACTCCAGCCATACTGGAATGTAACCCTGGATACCAAAATTACAGATTTAATAAAGACACTGGTTTCATAATACATTTCCATTTCCCTCACAATATATCTCAACCGACTCCTCAGTGATCAGCAGGTAGTAATTGCTTGTGTCTTTCCCTCCTACCAGAGATAATGACTTGCTCTGTTTGTTACTAGTACCTCTTTATGCTCTGGTAAGTGCCAATCACCATTCTCTTTCAAGTGCTCTAATTGTCATGGTTGCATTAACTCAGAATAATTATCCATGTTCTGCATTTAGCTCAAAATTACTCCTGGTTCAAATGTGAAGTAGGAAAATGGGTTTGGACACATTTCTGGCTTTTACTACAGATACCAGTGGGCTAATGCAAGATTTCTAGCAACCTTAGCTGTTAAATGCTGGTTAATTTCCTATTCTGATGTCTTCGGGTTTATTTGTTTCAATGTAGATGGACTTGTGGAGTTACTGTGCTATTTTGCTCATTGATGTCCAGGGGGATTGGACTAGATGATCTTTTGAGGTCCCTTCTAATCCCTAACATTCTGTGATTCTGTGAGTAGTTGTCCTATGTTACATGCAACAAATAACATCTTACTGTTAGGGAAAAGTCATCTATGAATTTTAGCAATTCTAACTACATTTTGCAACAGACCTTAGCATATGCCTTTTATAGAAATGGAAAGCTCTCATGGGGGAAAAAAAAAAAAGCTATCTGCACACTGTGTCAATGTAGTAGTTTCACTAGTCCCTTCTGTTCTTGGCTGTGAATTGGTGTTTGGAGCCCACACTGTGTTTTCAGACGTGGTGTGTATGCATTCCAGCCTCCTTGGTTTTCCTGTCAGGTAACTGTGTCTTCCTGAGACCAGCTTTGCTATGTGTGCCACTGTTTCCTGCCTGTAATCAGTGATTTTAGCAGACATAGAAGTTGTTCTGTTTGGTTTCTTCTTCATAATGGTAGTTTGAAACTTCTAATGCTTCTTCCTTGGATTTTTAGCATTTATATGTTTTTTTTAAGGTTATTTTGGAGCAAGACAAGCATTGTTTCAAGTAGCTGAAATCAGCATGGCACTACAAATTGCAATTTGAGAAACACCAATTTAAAACTTCTCAGTTGACAAAACTCTGTAAGGTAATTAGTATCTCTTGAAATTCTACTGATACAAAGATAGGCGTGGAGGTTATCAGTAATTAATAAATTCAGTTCTATAAATAATGCTTGGTTTGCTCATCACAAACACTGTGTCATCACTCTTTAACTCCAAGCAACAATGCACCTTTGAACAATCTATTATTTTGCTCTTTCCTGGTCGTCAAGGAATATGCAAATGTATACACAATTAGAAATTCTGATTTGATTAACAAGCATTGTTATGTAGGCTGGAATTAATTAAACACTACATTAACTTTGTGTGCACCCTGTGTCTTGAAACTGCTGATTCCTCCTTTGACACTTACAATACTAAGAAGTGGCATTCAAATATATGTAGAGTCCTGATAATCTTGGATGACAACCTCCAATTTAGGCTGCCACTTAAAACTCATTCTGGTTCATCTCTTCAGTGATCTGGGAGCTCCTCTAGGCATATGAGGCAAAGGGGAAGAACTGGTGAGGAGGAAGGTATGCTCTTCCAACAAACGAAGCTGAACTTTAGTTGTTTCAGACACAGATCTTTTGTCTCTCAAAAATTAAGTGCTAACACTATGGTCCCGCCACAGGTGTTTGATGCATGGAAAGCAACAAATACATTGCTTAAACTTTCAAGATCCATGTGGTAAAAACTACTATGAAGTTATTCTAAGATGAAGATCTTTCAGATGAACATAGATCTCTGTGCTGCCTTCTGTGTAACCACTTGTTTGCATTTAAATGAAGCATTGCTTGTCCAGAAACGTTGTTTATGTCTTGTGCAATTTGTATATCAGTATTGTTTTCATAGTATTCTTTATGGCCAGATAATTAAAACAATGTTCTGATAAAACCAAAATTACAGGCACATTACTACCTGTCATTATCCACTGAAAACATGTTGTGTGAAGGCAATGATCTGTAATCCAAACTGAGGGAAAAGCCAGAAACTCCAGGTAGCCTGTCTAATTAGTGCAGCAAGTGGTTAAGCACAGGAGGACTGGTCAGCAGCATAAATCATTAATATAGATGGTGTGTTTTAGCAATATTCTTTAGCTACAAGGATAATTGAAGTTTTAAAGGGTCATCAGATCTTGTGTTTCTCTGTGTACTCTGAGTGTAATTACTTTCATTGATTGCCAGTACTGTTACAAATAAGTGGAGTGATGCTAATCAATCATTTCAGAGAACCAGAAGACAAGGCTCTGATTCAAGTTGCTTGAAAGTTTTTGTTTAATTAAAAATCCAGCCAGACAGGAAGGAGAATGAAATCACATCAGCAGTGCCGTAGTGCTTCTTACAGACTTGTAGGTGAGTATTAACTCTGGCAGTACAGTCAGATGGAATGCTTTCCTTGGGAGGCTCAAACACCAGTATCTTTCCCAGTACTTCTATATGTGATTCTGCTAGATTTCATTTTCATTCAAATACAGGAAGGAAAAAGTTCAAGAAAAAAAAGGTTGCAGCCTTGTAACTTGAGGTAATTACGCTCACAATATTAGTTATTTTTCTGGGCTAAAGTTACTACTGGTTAAAACAGTTATTTTGCATCCTAAATTTTCTACAATATTTGGTTTTGGAAGATCTTAGAAAGGAGTAATAGCTGGTTTGGTGGATTTATTTTAAAAGCATTTGCATGCAGAATATGGTTTTGATTTGGTACTGATGCCTTCCTTGGGCGGTATTATGCAGTGCTTATCTTCCTGATGATACTGTTTACATAGCCTCCATTTTCATAACTTTTAAAGTTATCAGAATAATGGACAAATTAGGCACACTGAAGCTACCTGACTTGCTCATGACCATGTAACAGATGAATAGAGCAGGTTCTTAAACTAAGTTTCCAAAATCCTACTGTACCATTCAAACAACTTGGATTTTTTTTTCTCTTTCCACTTCCTATTTCCTCGGGAGAGCCATAGTCTAAAGATACCTAAACCAGAACTGTGTAAGAATTTCAGTCTTTTATAAGTCTGAGGGTATGTAATAACTTCTATAAAACTGGGTCTAGAACATCTGAAAATGTCAGGAATTCTTGCACTGGAACCTCTTTCCAATAATGAAAAAATAGACTTTGGTTCCAATGCTGTGTTTCTTCATTCACTACTGTGATCTTCTTTGTTGCATTAATAATACACTCTTAAATATTCAGAATATTTCCCCAATATGCTGATGACAGTCCCCTGCATGAATGTCTCTTTAAAGTCATGCACAGACATCTGTCACAGAAGAACTGGTTTAAAAAAGAATCTTCAACAGCAGAATGAGTGAAATCTGAGGAAAGTGTTTTAAATCATTAATAACGTGAATACATTCACACTCCTTGAAGAGGTAAAATGGAAATTCCCTTGTTAGGCATGAGCTTAGCATTTATTTAGCAAATGCAAAGATGATAACTACATTGTTGGAAAGACTAATTTGTTAACAAATCTAGGAGTGATTTAAATGATAGATCAGTTTGCAAAAATCTGCATGTGTTAGTGAAGATGACTGGTTTGTCTTGGTGTTAGACTGCCCCAGGATTTCTTCTTGCTGCATGCTTAATTGTTGGATTCTCCTCTCTTAAGTGGTATTATTGGTGCCATGCTTAGGCAATAATGATTACTTGTTCCATGTTGTCAGTTTCTCACTGAAGCAGCTATTATGATTTTCTTCTTCCATTTTACTACTGAACCCAGAATGTTAAAATGGTGCACTGAGATGTGCACGTTATGTAAATTTTACCTGATCTTGGCAAGTCCCCCTGCATATCAGCAGGAAATTTAACATTTCTCACTGTTCCCCAGACTATAGTGAACAGCAGTAGTGCACTGCCATCAGGCATTCATATGAGGCAATTGAAATTTAGATATTCTGATCAAAATGAAGCTGTCACGTTGCTGAGCCCAGAAGAATTCCTGTTAGATCTTGGGAAAATTTGAGTAGCCTCTGCTTACATATATTGTGAGTCAGAGAGAAGATTTCCAATTTTATAGCGTCTTTTATAAGGTCTGTGGCATTTCTGTCTTCTTGCCTTCTTAGGCATCCAGTTTTGTCTGTTTAAGATATAGTGCCTGTATGAAAGAAATCCGCTGATAACCAGTCTGTAATTTGATTGCACTAAACTGAGGAAGGTAGAAGCTGCACTGGGGAATGAGTAATCTTGCCCTGAAAATAAACATACATACAACCTTATGCTTTTCCAAATATCCTTTCTGAATAACAATATTCCTTTCTGTTGCAGAATTGTCAATGTCTTATGAAAGACATACATATCAAATGACACAGTGTCTTGATCTCCAGAGTTGGACTGTGTTTTTTCTTCCCTTTTATCTCCTACCTGTGAGAACTTGAGCTATGCCTGTTAGTCCTAGAGTAAACACTGCAAATCATGTGATCTGGAGACATTTAAAACCTGTCTGGACATGTTCCTGTGTGATCTACTCTAGGATCCTGCTCTAGCAGGGGGGCCGGACTAGATGATCTTTGGAGGTCCCATCCAACCCCTACCACTCTGTGATTCTGTGATTTTGTGATGCTTTCCCTGCCCCGAGGAAACTATCCCAATAGACTCTGAAGGTATCATACTAACATTCACCACTGCTCATTTGAAGTAATATTTGTTCTTTCTGATTAGGGAGATAATGTTGCACTTTTTTGACCTGCTGAGGTGTTTCCAGACCAAAATTTAGGTTGATAATTCTCAGATTTATGAAGCTGCAAGTAACCTTTTGAACAATTACTTTTCTCGTTGGTGTATCTTGATAGAAGACTTCTCTCATCATAATAAAAGCCAAGGATTAAGAAATACATTTATGACTTTAAAGTCATTGAAAGTTCATGGCTTACAAAGGTCTACAGTGAGCCAGCACATTAGATTAAGTAGAGAGAAATCCAAATTTGGATCAAGTTAGGAAACTCTAAAAATAAACTAGATGAGTATATAATAATATGAGCCATCATGACATGGTGTTTAGCTGCCAGGTATAGATACATCATATTGCTAGTATCTGTACAGTGCTGTTCTTCTAAAGTGACAAGTACTAATATTCCCTGATTCCAGTAACATCCATTTAATTGACTTATGTATTGAGAAAATGGAAACAATCAAGTTAAAACTGTTGTACAGCTTTCTGGTAACAACATCTGTGCCATTATCGTCCTCTGTTTTGCTATAATCACATTTACTAAAGGCATCATATTTCCCATAGCTAACCATATCAGAGGATAGAGAAAGGGTTATATTTTGCCATCTTCGATTCAAAGCGATGTATAGAACATCATTACTTTTATGTTAACTGTTAAATTACTCGAATCATCATTGCTTGAAAGAAAAGGGGCTTGTCTGAAGGAGTAAGAAACCATGAAAATTATATATTCTGTTTTAGTGTCCTTCCCCCTCATAATTGAAATACTTCCATTAGGGAATTGCATTTTTCATCCGAAGTACTACTGAACCTGCACCCTGCGTGGTCATGACAAACATTTTCCTACTGGACAAGGTCAGATTGGTTCTACGGTGTGTTGCAGACTGAGTAGTATGATTAAAATGTATCTGTCCCAGTTCCTAACAACTAAGGGAAAATCTTCTGCTTTTGGTTTTGGAGAATGGGTGCAATTCATCACTGCTGTGAAAATCCAGGCAGCCATGAAGAAGACTTTAAAGTCTTTAGATGATAGGCATATTTTTGTTGCAGTATTATGCATGCTTTTCTAGCCTGTCATTTCAAAAGCTTTGTGTAATAGATCTTCTGTAATCAATACAGGAATTTTTTAAAACATTAGGTCAGATAAAATGATGATCTTTATGAATTAATCATTTCCAAATGCAAAGAGATATTTCCAGTGTCTCTGCACTAGTTTGGTGAAAAAATTGGAAGCCATTAGAAACCTTTGTGACATGTTGAGCTGGATTATAAAACGTTTTTTTAGCGACTTTTCCAGCATTTTATTAATGAGTTTACACTCTTTATATGAACAAAATCATAAAATTGTAGGATCATTTAGGTTGGAAAAGACCTTTGAGATCGAGTCCAACTGTGAAGCTTACACTGCCAAGTCCACCACTAGACCTTGGCCCTCAGCACCACATCTACACACCTTTTAAATATCTCCAGTGATGGTGACTCAACCTCTTCCCTGGGCAGCCTGTTCCAATGACTGACAACACTTTCAGTGAAGGATTTTTTCCTAATATCCAACCTAAACCTCCCCTGGCACAGCTTCAGGCCATTACCCCTCATCCTATCACTAGTTACCTGAGAGGAGACTGACCTCCACCTCACTATACCCTCCTTTCAGGTAGTTGTAGAGAGCAAAGAGGTCTCCCCTCATTTTCCTCTTCTCCAGACTGAACACCCCCAGTTCCCTCAGCCACTCCTCATCAGACTTGTGCTCCAGACCCTTCACCAGCCTCATTGCCCTTCTCTGGACACACTCCAGCAGCTCAGTGTCCTTCTTGTAGTGAGGGGCCCAATACTGAACACAGTATTTGAGGTGCAGCCTCACTGGAGCTGAGTACAGGGGATCAGTCACCTCCCTACTCCTGCTGGCTGCACTATTTCTGATAAAAGCATATGGGCATATTAATCTTCTTACTGACTGTGTTAAAATTAATTAATGTTTTTGAACGCTATTGCAAGTTGGAAGTTCCCAAGTTTGTAAGCCAATGAAGATAAAGTTAGTCTCTCTCTCATTAGCAATTTTTCTTTCCTCCTTATTGTATTTTCTGGATGTGGAAATGTATAATTGAAGTCAGCTCAGAGATGATTTTTAAAACATGTTTCTTACACACATCCACATAATCTCAATGTTGAAGTGAAATTCTATTAATTGACTGAGAGGCAAAGTAACCCCTCAGTGCCAGCCTAGTGCACAGGGACAGCTATGTGGCAATGAAGTCTGATATCCAATAGCAATTTGTGGTCTTTCTTTTCAAGGCACTCTTTTCAGGATCTAGCAGAAACCTCTCGAGTTTCTTGGCTCTGTACATACAGAATTTATTTGTGCCTACCTTTTTTTGCTTACCTGGCACTGTCCTCCTTATCTGCCTTTTCTGCAAGTTTCTACGTGTTAGCTGGGTGTGTACAAGGAGTGTTTTGAATAGCTTTCATGTGTCAGCTACTCTTGTTCTTTAGTCTAAATCTGAAGACACTTCTCCTCTGCCTGTAAATGCATTTCTCATGCTGATTTCTGCAGTCATCACATACTGTCAGGGAGGTTGGTTGTTGATGTTTACTTCAAAGATGACTCAGATGACAAAGATGAATTATTTCAGGCTTGTTAACTCACTAGATAGGAGGGAACTGTGGAATATGAGTTAGGGAATTTGTAGAAAACCTCTTTGAAATTTTAATGCTATTTGATACTGAGAGGGAGCCTTAGTAAGATTGGTATTGGATACCCCAGACCTCCTTATATCTTTCAATATCTTTCATTTAGAACTACCTTTTCTTTTGTGTTTTCTATTTGAACTACTTGGCTTGGGGGAGGACCAGATTTCGTTTCAGTGGGTGAAGCTCTGCAGCTGTTCCCTCAGCTGCAGAGCTGCCTGACAGAGGGACTTCCAGAGACTTCAGAGTGGTGCAGGGGGCTCATGGGAAGCAGAGTTCAGAGTGGGCCATGCAGCTCATGCTGACCTCTGCACTTCTGCAAACACCTGTGGCAGCTTGGCTAAAGCTAACCTGGTGTCTTTTTGCCAAACTGCTGTCGCTATACTGGCTTTGGTGGAGGGTTGTTCTGAAAACATGATGAAGCTTTTCTGTGAGGATATAATAAGATTTACATGCATTGGCTGCATGGTTTTGCTCTTCTCTTCTGCTTGACTATGGAAATTGTAGTTTCATCCATTAAGCATCAATGCATGTGAGTCTGAGATACTACCAGTGTATCTGTGAACTAACATAAAGCTTTAACCTGATAACTGTGCTAAGCTTCCTACTTGCTACTTGGAGGACAGAATGGTCAACATGGCATCTGGCAGTCAGGGATTTGTTAGGAGACCTGGAAATGGGAAGAACAGATTGTTTCTTCTGATGATAATTTTGTTGTTTGTTATAACATTTTGACTGTCTGATTTTGTTATTAATGGTTTCCTTGCGATTAACCACTAAGGAAGAAACCTTTGGTAGGGCCATTCTACTGGGTGAAATTCCCTGCCTGTATTCTACTGGCCGGATGAAAGTGAAGGTCTCTCTTGGTTTTCTGGTCTTTAAACACCGGAGGTGAAAAAAATCACTTCATAAAGAGCAGTAGGTGTAAAACATTCCAGCAGCACTGTCAGTGTCAAGAAGAGAAGTGGTTAACTATGGCATTTTACACTAGGAGGTGTTGGTATGATTGTGAAAACATTTGGGGCAGGCATGCCCAACAGATATAGTAACTAGCTCAGCACTGGTCACATTGTGAACATTGCCTCTTGAATATTACTCGCATTAATGCAGTTCGGTGACAAGTAAGATGGCAATTTGTTTCTTCTAAATTAAAGAAGTGATAGCACATTGAGATCAATATAATTGTAGGTTGGAGGTACTTAATAATAACAAATAGCACATATTACTGTTGCTTTATTTTACACCTTGACTGCTGAGTGAACCAATCAGAGAAGGTGCCCCGCTGGACCTGTTCTTTGTGAACAGAGAAGGACTGGTGGGTGATGTGGCGGTTGGAGGTCATCTAGGGCACAGTGATCATTAAATGATTGAGTTCTCTATTCTTAGAGATGCATGGAGAGGGGGCAGCAGAACTGCCACTCTGGACTTCCAAAGGGCAGACTTTGACTTGTTTAGGTGGCTGCTTGACAGATTCCCTTGGGAGACAGTCCTGAAGGGTATAGGGGTCCAGAAAGGCTGGATGCTCTTCAAGAAGGAAATCTTAAAGGCACAGGAGCAGGCTGTCCCCAGGTGCTGTTTGAGAAGCTGGTGGCAGAGAAGGCCACCGTGGCTGAAGAAGGGAACATTGGCTGCAACTCAAGAAGGAGAGTTTCTGGCCTTTAGAAGAAAGGGCAAGCCACTCACAATGATTACAAAGGTGTTGTAAGGCTATGCAGGGAGAAAATTAGAAGGTCTAAAGCCCAACTAGAAATTAATCTGGCTTCTGCTGTGAAACGTAACAAGAAACGTTTCTATAAGTACATCAACAGCAAAAGGAGAATCAGGGAGAGCCTCCATCCCCTGCTAGATGCAGGAGGAAACATGGTAATGAATGACAAGGAAAAGGCTGAGGTGCTTAACACCTTCTTTGCCTCAGATTTTAGTAACAGAACTGGTTGTACTGAAGGAATCCACCCCCCCCCCCCAGCTAGAAGACAGAGACCGGGAGCAGAATGACTCCCCCACAATGCAGGAGGAGATGGTCAGTGACCTACTGCACCACACAGACATACACAAATCTATGGGACCGGATGGGATATACCCAAGGGTGCTGAAGGAGCTCGCAGGGGTGCTCACCAAGCCACTTTCCAACATTTACCAGCAGTCCTGGCTGACCAGAGAGGTCCCGACAGACTGGAAATCAGCCAATGTGATGCCCATATATAAGGAGGGTCAGAAGGATAATCCAGGGAATTACAGGCGTGTCAGTCTGACTTCGGTGCCAGGTAAACTGATGGAGCAGATCATCCTGAGTACCATCACATGGCACATGCAGGACAACCAGGTTTCAGGTTGGCAGGGACGAAATTATTACAAGAAGTGCAAGGGCAATGAAGAGTGACTTCAGGGCCCTGGGACGGCTGGTTAAGGGGTCTGGAGTGCAAGTAGTGTTTGCCTCCATACCTCCTGCAAGAATGGGTGAAGAGATAAGCAGGAAGAGTTCACAGATAAATGAATGGCTACGTAACTGGTGCCAAAGGCAGGGCTTTGGGTTCTTTGATCATGGGCTGCTGTATGAGACACCTGGCCTGGTGGCAGGTGGAATGCATTTGTCCCAGAGGGGGAGAAGGCTTTTGGGGCAGGAGTTAGCAGGGCTCATTGAGAGGGCTTTAAACTGGATGTGAAGGGGGAAGGGGAGAGAACTGGGTCTGTTAGGGACGAGCCCAAGAGCAATATGCTAGGGCCTGAAGGAAGGTGGTCTAGGGAGGATTTTCGATCATTGAAGAGAAGGGATAGATGTTTATGCCCTGACCACGAGGCCTCCTGCCTCCCAGGGGTCCCACCAGTGCGCTCTGCTTGCTACCTGAAATGCCTGTACACCAATGCACGCAGTATGGGGAATAAACAGGAGGAGTTAGAGGTCTGTGTGCGGTCTAAGGTTACGACCTGGTGGCAATTACAGAGACATGGTGGGACAGCTCACATGACTGGAATGTGGTCATGGATGGCTATGTCATTTTTAGGAAAGATTGGTCAGTGAAGCGAGGTGGTGGAGTTGCTCTTTATGTGAGGGAGCAACTTGAATGTATTGAGTTTTCTCCAGGGACTGATGAGGGGCAAGTTGAAAGTCTGTGGGTAAGAATTAAGGGGCAGGCAGGCATGGGTGATACAGTTGTGGGGGTCTATTACAGACCTCCTGATCAGGACGAGGGAGTTGATGAGGCTTTCTACAGGCAGCTGAAAGCAGCCTGACAACTACAGGCCTTGGTCCTCATGGGGGATTTTAACTACCCCGATATCTGCTGGAAGACTTACACAGCCAGCCATTCACAGTCTAGGAGGTTCCTCCAGTGCATTGATGACAACTACTTAATGCAGATGGTGGATAAGCCGACTAGGAGAGGAGCGCTGCTGGATCTTGTACTCACCAACAAGGAGGGTCTTGTTGAAGCAGTGATGGTCGATGGCAGCCTTGGCTGCAGTGATCATGAGATGGTGGAGTTCAGGATCCTGTGTGGGAGGAATAGAGTACCAAGCAAGACCAGAACCCTGGACTTCCACAGGGCCAACTTTAGCCTCCTCAATCAATTGTTAAGGGAAGTCCCATGGGACAGGTTGCTAGATGGTAAAGGGGCTCAAGATAGTTGGTCAACATTCAAGGACCACTTCTTGCAAGCTCAGGATCAGAGCGTCCCAATGGGTATGAAATCAAGTAAGGGAGCTAGGAGACCAGCATGGTTAAACAAGGAACTGCTGGGCAAACTTAGGTGGAAAAAAAGAATTTATGGATCATGGAAAGAGGGGCTAGTCACTTGGGAGGAATATAGGACAGTTGTCAGAGGATGTAGAGAGGCAATTAGGAAAGCTAAGGCCTCCTTGGAACTTAATCTTGCAAGCCAGGTCAAGGACAATAGAAAGGGCTTTTTCAAATACATAGCTAGTAAAACAAACACTAGAGGCAATATAGGCCCCCTGATGAATGAGGGGGGTGCCCTAGAGACAGAGGATATAAAGAAGGCAGAGGTGCTGAATGCCTTCTTTGCCCCTGTCTTTACTCCTGCAGGCTTTCCCCAGGAGCCCCTGATCCCTGTAGCCCCAGAAGAAGTCAGGATAAAGGAGGAGTTTGCCTCTGTAGATGAGGATTGGGTTAGGGATCAGTTGAGCAATCTGGATATCCATAAATTGATGGGACCGGATGGAATGCACCCAAGGGTGCTGAGGGAGCTGGCAGAGGTCATTGGTAGGCCACTCTCCATCATCTTTGGTAAGTCATGGAGAACGGGAGAGGTGCCTGAGGACTGGAGGATAGCAAATGTCACTCCAATCTATAAGAAGGGCAAGAAGGAGGACCCGGGTAACTATAGACCGGTCAGCCTCACCTCCATCCCTGGAAAGGTGATGGAACAGCTAGTTCTTGGCACTGTCTCTAGGCATATCAAGGATGGGGGGGTCATTAAGAGCAGTCAACATGGTTTTACCAAGGGTAAGTCATGTTTGACCAACCTTATTGCCTTCTATGAGGAAATAACTAGGTGGATAGATGATGGTAGAGCGGTAGATGTGGTTTGTCTTGATTCTTGATTACTTGTCAGTAAAGCATTTGACACTGTCTCCCACAGCATCCTCGTAGATAAGCTGATAAAGTATGGGTTTAGTGATCAGGTAGTGAGGTGGATTATGAACTGGCTGAAGGGAAGAAGTCAGAGAGTTGTGGTCAATGGGACAGGGTCTAGTTGGAGGCCTGTGACTAGTGGAGTCCCTCAGGGGTCGGTACTGGGACCGGTGTTGTTCAATATCTTCATCAATGACCTGGATGAGAGTACAGAATGTATCCTCAGCAAGTTTGCTGATGACACCAAACTAGGAGGAGTGGCTGACACACCAGAGGGTTGTGCTGCCATTCAATGAGACCTTGATAGGCTGGAGAGTTGGGCGGGGAGAAACTTAATGAAATTCAACAAGGGCAAGTGTAGAGTTTTGCATCTGGGGAAGAACAACCCCATGTACCAGTACAGGTTGGGGGCTGACCTGCTGGAGAGCAGTGTAGGGGAAAGGGACCTGGGGGTCCTGGTGGACAGGAGGATGACCATGAGCCAGCAATGTGCCCTTGTGGCCAAGAAGGCCAATGGCATCCTGGGGTGTATTAGAAGGGGTGTAGTTAGTAGGGCAAGAGAGGTTCTCCTTCCCCTCTATTCTGCCTTGGTGAGGCCCCATCTGGAATATTATGTCCAGTTCTGGGCCCCCCAGTTCAAGAAGGACAGGGAACTGCTTGAGAGAGTCCAGCGCAGAGCCACAAAGATGATGAAGGGAGTGGAACATCTCCCTTATGAGGAAAGGCTGAGCGAGCTGGGTCTCTTTAGCTTGGAGAAGAGGAGACTGAGGGGTGACCTCATTAATGTTTATAAATATGTAAAGGGTGAGTGTCATGAGGATGGAGCCAGGCTCTTCTCAGTGACATCCAGTGACAGGACAAGGGGCAACAGGTGCAAGCTGGAACATAGGAGGTTCCGCATAAATATGAGGAAGAACTTCTTCACAGTGAGGGTAACAGAGCACTGGAACAGGCTGCCCAGAGAGGTTGTGGAGTCGCCTTCTCTGGAGACATTCAAAACCCGCCTGGACATGTTCCTGTGTGACCTGACCTAGGTGTTCCTGCTCTGGCAGGGGGATTGGACTAGATGATCTTTTGAGGTCCTTTCCAATCCCTAACATTCTGTCATTCTGTGATTCTGTGAACCAGATGATCAGGCCCAGTCAGCATGGGTTTATGAAAGGCAGGTCCTGCTTGACAAACCTGACCTCTTTCTATGACAGGGTGACTCACTTACTGGACTAGGGAAAGGCTTTGACACCATTTCCCACAGCATTCTGGCAAAACTGGCTGCTCATGGCTTGGATGGGCATACGCTTTGCTGGGTAAAAAACTGGTTGGATGGCTGGGACCAAAGAGTGTGGTGAATGGAGTTAAATCCAGTTGGCAGCCAGTCACAAGTGATATTCCCCAGGGCTTGGTATTCGAGTCACTCCTGTTTAACATCTTTATTTATGATCTAGATGAGGGAATTGAGTGCACCCTCACTAAGTTTGCAGATGACACCAAGTTGGGTGGGAGTGTTGATCTGCCTGAGGGTAGGAAGACTCTGCAGAGGGATCTGGACAGGCTGGAGCGATGGGCTGAGGCCAATCGTATGAGATTCAATATAGCCAAGTGCCGGGTTCTGCGCTTTGGCCGAAACAACCTCCGGCAGTGCTACAGGCTTAGGGAAGAGTGGCTGGAAAGCTGTCAGTCAGAAAAGAACCTGGGGGTGTTGACTGACAGCCAGCTGAACGTGAGCCAGCAGTGTGCCCAGGTGGCCAAGAAGGCCAACAGCATCCTGGCCTGTGTCAGAAATGGTGTGACCAGCAGGACTAGGGAGGTGATTGTCCCCCTGTACTCAGCTCTGATGAGGCTGCACCTCAAATACTGTGTTCAGTTTTGGGGCCCTCACTACAAGAAGGACACTGAGCTGCTGGAGTGTGTCCAAAGAAGGGCAATGAAGCTGGTGAAGGGTCTGGAACACAAGTCTGATGAGGAGCTGCTGAGGGAACTGGGGTTGTTTAGTCTGGAGAAGAGTAGGCTGAGGGGAGACCTCACCGCCCGCTACAACTCCTAGAAAGGAGGGTGTGGTGAGGTGGGGATGAGTCTCTTTAACCAAGTAACAAGTGATAGGATGAGTGGTAATGGCCTCAAGTTGTGGCAGGTTAGGTTTAGACTGGGTATTAGGAAGAATTTATTCTAATTTATGTCTAATTTGTTAGACATTGGAACTGGCTGCCCAGAGCAGTGGTGGTGTCCCCATCCCTGGAGATAAGAGTCATGTTGATACAGTGCTCAGGGATATGATGTAGTTTAGGACTGTCAGTGTTAGGTTGATGGTTGGACTTGATGATCTTCAGAATCTGTTCCAACCTAGATGATTCTGTGATTCTGTAATGCCTTTTGATTTATAAACAATTAGAAATATTTTATACAGCAGTGGCAATAATACACAGCATATATTCCAGTCGTTAATTGATATGCATTATCAGCAAACTGAGCTACACTGTACTTGCTCGGATAGCCAAAGTGTAAACTGACAGTCTAAGTACCATCTTAATTTATGGGCAAACTGCTGCCCTGAGAGGGCAAACTGCTGCCCTGAGAGTGCACACTGCTGGAAAATCTTGACCGTTCCACTTTAGTGAAGCAGAGTAGGGAGTTGGCAGCTGCAGCTAGTGCCACCCCATCTGCTCTGCAGACCTGCCAGCTCCTCTCCACTTACTTTTCCTGGGTCCGTGTGCTACCTATGTCTGTCTGATTCCACCTTCCAGCTAAGCTTCATGACTAAGTAGAAGGTATGGTTACAGTATTAGGTGTTCTTAGCGTGCCTCCTGTTGCTTTTGGTCTCAGGCTTGTGGTGCCAAAAACACCTGAACATACCTGCATATAGCAACAGCTACCCATGCCGGGTGATGGTGTGAAACCCAACATAACCCAAAATGAATGAAATTAAAGTCATCTCCTGTTCCATGTTGGATTTTTTAGTATGGTTGCTTGCTTTCTCTTTCTGTCCCCCAAACTGGTTTTCTCCAAGAATGTCTCTTTGTGTTCGTTTGGGGGTAGGAAGCGTGGATTCTTTAGAACATAGGCCTTTGCGCCTGAACATAAAAATTGTTTAGAATAATCAATGAAAATCCAAGTGTTGTGAATTAGCTGTGTTTATTTGTGTAGTCCTGTGCAACTGTTTACCTCATGAAATTAAGAATAGAATTATGTAGCAATGGAGTCAATGGTGTATGTAGAACAGTAGAAATTGTTTCTGAGAAAGGAAGTGAGAAGAACTGAGTAATTTGTCCAGTATTTGACTGAGTTAAAATTAAGAGCATTTGTGCAGGGATTGCAATTTATTATATATCTATCCCGTGCCTACCACAACGAGCTCATGCTTTTTGACAGAGTAGGCTTTAAACAGCAGTTAAACACAGCTTCTTGATTATCAAAGGTCTGTAAAAGCATGTAGATTCATATAGACATTTTGCTGCTCTGGCTGTCAAAAATACTTAAGAATTTCCCAGACTGTGGTAATTGTTTACAAAGCAAAACCACAAGTTAAGCAATTGAAGGTTTCAAAACACTTTAAAAAAGAATTTGGTGTGATATCTAGGATAAACTAGTGATTCTGAGTGATATGAATTGCTCAACACCAACTTAAATGTTTGGGAAAAAATTTCAGCTATGATTGTTTACATTTCATAGAAATTTAGTTCGTACAATGGGATAGGCAGTTTTTATAATTGTGGTTTTCTCTAGATTTTTTTTTCATTTTGAATAAGTAGTACCTCAGTAGTCAATGCTCTACATACAGTGTGAAAGACTCAATGTCTCCTGACAGGAAAAATGTGAGTATACTCTAACCTATTAGTGGAGAAAAGTCTGCTGACAGCCTGCATGGTCCGTGTTTCACTTTATTCACAGCAGAGAGGTGGTGGTGCTGCTTCAGTTCTATGCCAAATCATGCTCGATTTGTCCAGACAGCAGTGAAGCAGAATGTTTCATCCTGGAGGAAGGATCTGAATGCAGAGCCAGATACCAGATGCTTTCCTGATCCACCACTTTACCTTTCCTTGTGTTTGTGGTGACTCCTAGAAGGGTCAGATAATGAAGTTTCTGGAAAATCTTGGAGTTAAACACCTTCCTCTGAGTGCTCTTACGCAGTTACAGAGGCTGTAGAGGTCATTTTGCAGTGGATGGTAACTGGGCCAGCTGCTGCATTCATTGCTGTCTCAAGTTGTACAGCTGCTGCAGGTGAAAGGCTTTCTTATTTTTGCTGCCTTTTCACTACTCACACTCTAAAATACTTGTGGGTGGTTAGGGTTGATCTCGTATACAAATACAGTCATCCTAAATATCTGTTTTACCTGGGAGTGTTGGAACATGCAGTCATCCTTTTTCCTTTGAGAGACAACCTAAGCAATAGAAGGTGAAAGGGGCTATTTCACCATCCCTGGCATGCAGCCACAGCCAGCGTTCCTCTGCTTTGCTTGTCTCTAAACTCAGCATCAGACAACCATATGGACAAAAAGGAGCTGGATATAATAGGCCATTAACCAAATATTGGCCAACGAGGTGATGCTGCTGTAGAAAGGTGACTCAGCACCCGGGATGAGTGAGGAGGGCTGCTAGGCAATGGATAGCTATCTTATCTCAGCCCTTGTAAAGTCTCAGAAGAGGTGGTGTGCAGGTTTGTGCTGATTGTAGGATTACTGTGATAGCTGTGACATAAAATTTGTTAACACCTTATTCCACCCAGTATGTACAGTATTTTATTGAAAAGCTTAGCAAAGTGATTATATATCAAACAATATTTGCAGCAGGTGCATTAGTGATAAAATACTGCTTTGAGGAGGTAAAGATATTGACAGAGGTTACTTTTAGTATTGATGCATTGCCTGAAGGCCAATAGCAATGAGTACATTTGAGGGGAAGGTAGTTTTTCTTCTCAAGGGTGTTTCGGTTTTAACCTCTGTATTCTTCTGCTTTTGTCTCTTGCCTGAACCATTTTGTTTCCTCAGTTTTCTCCTACTCCCCCCAGCCTTGACAGTGCTATGATGTTGTGTCAGGTATACATCTGTTGAAACGCTAGCAGGTTTATTTTTCTAAACACACCTGGTTACCAGTTGTGAGGGAATGAGCACTATCAGTACTTAACTAAGCAGTACACTGTTGAGGTCCATAATCATATTTCAGATTTTTTCTTTCCTTCTGTCACCCCTCCAAAAAGTCCCTGCAAATGTTTTATTGGGTGTACTTAAGGAAGATGATGACACAGAATAATTTCTGCACTTTCCGTTAAAATGTTCTGGTTTTAGTGGTATGTTTGTGACAGCACAAAATATCGGCATGGAAAGCTTTCTTTTAATATAGGGCCAGTTGTGGTTTTTCAGGGATAAATCTGTGCTCCTTTACAACCATTGCAGAAGTGTATGGATAACCCTATTATTCTTTTCAGTTTTAGGTTTTTTTCCTCATGCTTTAATTATTCCTGAGAAATTACATAAGAGGAGATTTTTCTTATCTACAGTAAAATGTAAATGTGATCAATTCTGATTGAACAGTCCTTTAAGTTGGTTTTCTTCTGAATCCTGGGCAAGTCCAGTTCTTGCAGGATAATACTGTTCTCCCTGCTGCTCTGAAAAATGTGCAAGGTAGCTGGACTGTTACTGTGAATGTTATTGCTTTTGGAGAGAATAGTGAAAGGACACAGATGATCCACTCTTAAATCTGTGTTCAAGTAGAAGCAAGAAGCAAGTCCCTCTGCATTTCTCTTGGTGCAAGGGCAAGAGAAGGCCCAATAATCTGAGACACAGTCATTGAAGAAGGGGATTCCCAAAGACTGACTCAATGTTTCAATGAGGCAGAGGGGAAAATGCTTGATGGACATAGCGTGGTTTGAATGGGACATGTTACTGCAGACAGTAACAGAAGACTAGTCCCAACGGCAGTAAGTGTGCTTGGGTTACTTTCTGCCATCCTAAGGAAGCTGTTTTGTTTGTTGAAGGCAAAGATAAGGGTTATTTCAATGACTGAGGTGGGATGAGAGAGACTGCTTCACACCTTACATGCACTCAGGGTACTGCTTACAAGTCACAACCACCCCATGCTGGAAGGGTGACCAGCTGGCTGTGTACCTCCACATGCGGGTGTGCACATCTGGATCACATCTGTGGTCTTGAGTTATGCTCTCTTCCACCACTCATAGTGTGTGTACCATGTTTCTGTTGCACAAATAAATAATTCTGTGACCTTGAAAGAGTAGTGAGTTAGTTTCCTTTCCTTGATTATCTTTGCAGTAGAAAAGCAGAAAGCCAGAACACCCCGATTCCATCAATTTTACAGCATCTCAACATGTCTGAGTTACTAGTCACTATTTTAACTCCATTGCAGGACATATATACTGTATTTTGAGTTTTCAAACTCACAGGCATGTAATATTTCTATCCCTAAGAGCAGCATCATTATTCTTACCAGATTTAGCTGAAATTTTGCATTTACTTGGACTTGTGCCAGGTGTGAAGCTCATTATCATCAGCCATCCCTGCAGCGCTTCCTGGCAAAACCTTTGAATTCTAGCTTTCTTGGCTGTGGACAACAGTGGCAGTCAGAGCTCCTCAGAAACTTTTGACTTCCCTAACCCCTTCATTAATCAGTTATTTTCCTCTGTATTCCATATCTATTTTTTTTCCTAGGCTGTATTCTTTTGGTTTATGATTAATGTGAAAGCTGTTTAGCTGAAAACAATTGTGAGAGAGGAGGAGAGCATGACTCCAAAAACTGCTTGTGTCACAAGTGCAGTGTTTAATTTGGCTTTGTTTCCTTACTAATTATCTCTTCAGTGGTGGATCTCAGAACTTTTTGTTATGTTTCATTCTTCCTTGTTATCATAGTTTACAGCCTGAAGTAGGTGACAAGATGATTGCCTTCTCTTTACAAAGTTATATCTTTTTTAAAGCTAGTATATATGATTTCAAAAAAATCAATATGTATTCTGACTTGAAGCTGTGCTTATAATTGGGAATTGTGTTAGAACTATCAAGCTATCATGCTGTTGATATGAAAAATGGCTGTCTCCTGGTTAGAGGTGAACCAAAATGTTTCCTTTAACAGTGTTTTAAAATATATAAATAGCTGTGGTAAAACTTCATGAAAGCAGAAATGAGTGATCTTGGCCATATCTGTTTTCTCCATCCTCTGTAATCTTTGGAAAGCTGCATTAGGCCAAGATTTTTGGTTTTCAGAAGACAGGAAATAGTATTAGTAAAAAGAAATGGCAATAGGACCAGCACACTTCCTGGACTGTATGTTGCCTATTCCATAAATGTCTGACTCTCTAGATGGCTGGCAAAACAGCCTGTGATATCTTCCAGGTCAATTAATATCAATCACTTCCATTGTCACTCTGCAACCTCGTTCAGCACTTCAGACCCAATGTTGCCCTTCTTTAATCTGGTATCATGCAAGAGATCATGTTTTGATAAGGCATGGTAAATCCACTCACAGGAATTTAGTGCTCTAATTGAAAATACTGGTGTATTTGTTTTCTCACATTCCAGAAGCCAATATAGTCCTGTGTCTTGCGTTTCTCTCAACATCTGTTTCAAATATTTTTGGAGATAGTCCTTTCTATTTTTATAGTAACTTGTAACAAATACCATCTCGTGTGTGGATGCTTTTATGCCAGTAAACTAAGGGATAATACGCCTGTATAAGACTATCTGAGCTGCTGTTAAAAGCTGCAGCTTGGAGTGTGAGACGTTTTTCTAAAGCTGGTGCCTGACCTTGATCTATGATCATAGCTGAAGTGTTTAGCCTCTCTGAAAATCATGACCCCTTGATCATTCAGCACTAAGCAATGTTTTATCCAAGTCTTTCAGATTTAATATATTTATTTTTTCCTTTCACTTAAAAGAATATTGATCAACAGCATTTATTTACCAACAAGATAGGCTCATCTAGATTTGTGGAGATTTACAAATGCTGTAATCATTTGCATTTCTAGACAATTCAGTGTTGTCATGGATCAGTATAAATAATGCCTTCCTTAATTTAACCATTTTAACCTGATAAACATCACTGGAGCCTTTCAACAATGAAAAGCTGTTTTTCATAGTGCTCTGGATCCCATTTGTGTAGAGGGTAATGCTACAAGCAGAATCTCCAAACGTTTTATGGAAGTGGTAAGAAGCACCTTTGTTTTTAAGACGAAGAAACTGAATGACAGAAAACCACCATTGTGACCAGCCACAGGAGGAGAGTCCACACTGTCTTGACATACCTGTGTCACTTCTAGCCATCACTTCTAATGTTGGCCTAGTCTTTTTTAGAGACCATCAGAGGGAGGAACAATGTCTGTCTTGACTTTTCCTTGCTGCAATTTAGGTGCACCATTTCATTTCCCCTTTACCAGGGATTTTTTGAAGTATTCTTCTGTAAGGGAACAGTGATTTAATTTATATTTGTTCAGCTAAATTTCTTCTCTAGGTAATTTGAGATTATAGAAGCTGCTTGTATTTACTACAATAAGAGCTGAATATTTTTTTAACCATTTGTTGTATGTTTTTTTTGTTGTTTTATTTTTTTCCATATATACAATTTTAGTAATGTTGCTTTGGCCAATAAAACCTCCAAACAATTCTTTAAAATAATAAACATTTTTTTAATCAGTAAACCATTTTGATAGTTTAATTTGAAAGTTTTTTGTTTTTAAATTACTTTTAAAAGTTGTAAACACAGGTTGTTTCGTGTATTTAAAGGGCATTTTCAATTTATAAAAGCACATTTGTTTGCATACATCTCGTTATTACCACAAGATGTCTCTTCCCTTGAATTCCCTATAAATGATCATGCTATGTTGTGAGGTCATATCTGTAAGAGGGGGAAATCAGTTGGACTTAAAAAAACAGAAACAGTCTTCAGGTTTTAATCATCTCTTGATCAGGTTTGAGCGATAAATTAGCAGGAGGTTTATATACTTGGCGTGTTACTCCCTGAAATTACTATATAATGGAGAACCTTAAACATAATCTCTCCTTAGATTTAAGAGTGGAAGGTTGTAGATTGGTTTTAGTCTGGTCTTTTATAACGGGGATTTCTAGGTCAATGGTGCAATGACAGTCTTTTGTTTAAATAAGCTGAAATACTGCAATCAGAATAAGTAAACAGGAAACAAGATTGAATGCATTAGAAACAAAAGAAGTGTCTAAAAGGAATAGTAAAAAAAACACGGGACAAAGAGGGGAAAACTGTTGACAAGCATGACCAAGTTCTGAGGAGCAGTTTGGAGAAAAAGAGTAATTGCATTTATTTATCTCATAACGTGAACTCTATCTCTCTCCAATAGCAAAGTCTTAAAATATATGGCCTCAGTATACATCTATTTTCTCTATTTTTTCCATTCCCTCTCAGACCTGATGTTTCATGACATGCTCCTTCTCTGTTGGCTGTGACAAATACACTCTAATTAGTGCTCCTTATGGGACTATGCTTGGAGGAATATAATTGGGAGTGAAGCAGAATGTACAGGCTGCCCACACTTTGGGCAGCCAACTTCTCATCCCTGCCTGTTTCAGACTGACTGTTATTCCAGCTCGGGACAAGTCAGATTTACAATTCAATGGCTTTAGTCTCTTGAGGCTTTATTTAACAATACTGTAAAACAATTTGTGAGGTTTAAGAGAAAAAAGCTTTCTTATTGAAAGCTTTCTTTAAATAGATTGAAAATGCTTCCTATGCTACATAAAATACCTTTACTTGAGGAAAATGAAGCTGAGTGTCTGACTATTATTTTTTGAATATCAGTGCTGTAGGAAAAAACCTGACCTTTCTACTGCCTGCATCTGTCAGGGAAGCTACCCAAAACCACAGGAAAGGAAAGATTGAATTCCTAAAACTTAAAGAGGAGCCACGCAGTGTCTTCCCACTTTACCTCTGGCTCCTTTCCAAGTGTTAGATTTTACAGTCAAGTCCCAGGGTGAGAATTGGTTCTCAGCATCTGCCCTTTTAGACTCCTGTGCAGAGGAGGAAGGATGTGGCTCTGAACTTAAATGCTGCAGCAATTAGTTTTCCTTTGTGTAACAGGTGATACCTGGAATATGTTCAGTGTGTCCAGAAGTTTTCAAAATATTACTTTTCCTCTCTCTGCTAATCAAGCTTTTTTTTTTTCTTTTTAAAAAAAAAAACAAACCAAAAACCACCTCTCAGAATTTGAGACTCATAACTGTTTAAAACCTTAGCAAATATCACAGTATGAGTATAATCTAAATGTCAGCCATATTTTTCTGAAGAGATTGGATTTTTGCAGGAGAGATTGAAGAATATCAATCAGCTGTAGCCCAGTGACCCTTTACTCTTCAAGCTTAACAGTGGATGTGTGTGTAGCTTTTGATCGATGGCAGAGTGGACTGTTTCAGGAGGAAGGATAACCTCTCTGAACTATGGAAAGTAATTTAGGACTCCAGAGCCTCCATCCTTTTGCCTTTTCTATTTTGGCTTCATTGCCTTGTAAACGAAACCTGATCTCCTTCCAGATGCTTGTGTGTTTTTATTGACTTTAGGGGGACTTAAAAATTTACTGCAATCGGTTTCTTGCTAAGACTTCAAGTTTTCTTTAGTTTTCACCTTCTGTTCATTAGGTATTAGTCTTCTCTGTCTCTAATCTCTGCCTTCTTCTGGCTTGTCTTTAAAAATTTTATCCTTGGCTATCTTGAGCTGTCTTCTCTGTATCAGTGTTAATTCTCTGCCTTATCTTGCAGGCAGTACTTGTGAATATTCTCATTCATGTAAATAGCTTCATCAAGGTTGATTTATTAGTTTTAGTGGAATTATAAATATTACTCTTAGGTGATATCTTCCATCAATATAATAAGGCAGGAAAAAATCTGATTGTGCTGTGCTGCCCAGCAAGATATTGTCCTGTGAAGCCCTAGCAGAGCTTTGAAGATTATCTGTCTAAGCAACTGCAAGAACGCAGGAGGGAGTTGAAGTTGGACAGAATAGATCCAACCTAAAGCTGCTTTTATCTTTGTCAAATTTTTCTTTTCAACTCCTGAGACCAAGCAGAGCTTGGTTTATTTTCTGTGCTAACTTTAACAATGGGAGAGCTGTTATTAGTTGGCTTTTTAATTAAGTGCTTGACCATCACCAGATTCCTGTAATATTTCTCTTGTACTAGAAAGGGGGTGTTTTCTGCTTTATACTTCATTTTATAACTTACTTTTAAAAGAAAATACCAAGCTCATGATGTAAATTTAAACACATTTAAAAACATATAAAAGGAACCATTAGTCTGTCAAGCTTTATGAAGCAATAAAGATAATTGCCTTGCAGAACAGACTCCTTCATACCTTGGTTGAATCTAGAGGTGAATGTTGTTAAGTTGTTATTGTTGTGGTCCTTTTCATTTGACTGCATGCGTTTTACCTGCTCTCAGTATTTTGGTCAATTTGCTGATGCCAGATTCTGCCCATCCGAAGCAATGGTAGGACATGCAAAGCAACATCTGAGCAGTTGCAGAAGGGTTTTGTCCATCTCTGTTCTTTATTTTCCCTACCAGAGCAACCTGCAGCTGGCATGTTTCCCTTTCATTTCCAAATCTTTACTCACTGCCTCTTGCCAGTATAGAAACCATCACCTTCAACTGCTCACTCTGATCATTCTTCCTCTATTCTGGGGGCAATGATTATAGGAGAGGTAAAAAAACAAAGAAAATAACTGAGAGTGCAATATTCCACACTGAAATTTTAATGAGTCACTTTCTAGAGACAAAATCTTTGGAGTTTTTTATGCTTTAAGATAAGCAGGAACTGCAAATGAAATGTAACACATCTAATATTGTCAAATCCTGTGTTGTTAAGCTTGTCTAAAAGAAAGCTGAGGTGGAAAATATATTTTGCCGGACCTGCATGTGGCATCCTTGAGAAAAGGTTTGTGGTGGTTTAGACCCTGATGGGACCCAAGACCACTTTGCTGCTGTCCCTCCCCCACCCTCGGACAGGGACAGGACAGGGAGTAAAATACAGACCCCGGGGTTGAGATGAGGAAGATTTAATACAGCAGTGTAACAACAACAGCGATAACAATGCACAGAACAAGAGCTGTACCGCACGGACACAGCACGAGGCACAGACCCGGACAAAAGCCGCTCCTCCTCTAGTTTCTTAATTTAGAATTTTTGTGGTGTTATGTTAGGTGTTTTGTAAAGGTCTAATTATATTGTATTGATATTATTTTGTGGTTGGTTGGCCTTGGCTGATCACCAGGTGACCACCAAGCCACTCTGTTACTCTTCCTCCATCAACAGGACAGGGGAGAAAAATATGACAAAAAGCTGCTGGGTCAAGATAAGTACAGGGAGGTCACTTCCAATTACTGATTGTCTACATGTAGCCAGTACTCTGGGCTAAACATAGCAGTTAGTCCACCACCCAATGCTCCCTCCCCAGCTGAGAAGGAGAATCAGGGAAAAAAGGCAGAAGGCCCATGAGCTGAAGTAGAAACAGATTTAATAAAATAACAAAACTGATACAACAATCAACATAAAGTATAGAAGGTTCTACTCAGCCCAGCCCTTGATGTCGACAGCAGGAACAGAAGACCAGAAGAGAGGAGCACCGGGGAGAGGAGGAACCCCACCCTCACTGAGCTCCCTCCTTTTATAATGATCATGACCAGGTGGTATGGCACACACCTGTCAGTCAGCTGCCTTGATTGGGTCTCTCACCTGACTTGGAGCTACTCATGGCCTGCCTGCATGGCTGGCCCATGGGGCTGTGCCTGGGGAACCAGGACACTGACAGGCAAAATGGACTTGACGTGGGGAAATTAATTTAATTTATTGCCAGTCAAATCAGAATAGGATAGATAATGAGAGTTAAGGACAGATCTAAAAAACACCTTCCCCCCACCTCTCTCTTCTTCCTAGGCTCAGCTTCACTCCCAGTTCTTCTACCTCCTCCTCCATGAGCAGCGCAGGGGGTCTTGGAAATGGTGATAGTGGTCAGTTCATCACACATGTCTGCTGCTCCTTCCTCCTCAAGCCCTTCAACTGCTCCACCATGGTAGACAGTCCTCCAGTGTGCGGGAGTCACAGGTCCTGCCAGCAAACCTGCTCCAGCATGGGTCACAGCCTTCTTCAGGTGCAGCCATCTGCTCTGGTGTGGGGTCCTTCACAGGCTGCAGGTGGATACCTGCTCCACCACGGACCTCTGTGGGCTGCAGGGGGACAGCCTTCCTCACCATGGTCTTCACCACAGGCTGCAGGGCAATGTTTACTCCATCACCTGAAGCACCTCCTCCCCCTCCTTCTTCACTGACCTTGGGGTCTGCAGGGCTAACAGTTTCTCACACTGTTTCTTTTATTCCTCTTTCCCAGCTGTTATTGTGCAGACTTTTAACCTTTCTTAAATATTACAGAGCCACTACCAATGTTGCTGATGAGCTCAGCTTCAGTCAGCGATGGCAGCTTCTGGCATCCTTTCCTGGAAACCACCCCTGCAGCACTCTGCTACCAAAACCTTGCAACATAAACCCAATGCATACTTATATCAGCTGTATTTAATATTATAAAATAAGATGTTTTCAGTTGGACAGAATTGATTTTGGATAAACTCATGTTAGACTTACAGTTCTTCCTTTTACCTCTTGATTAAGTGGTGCCTAGGTTGGTGAATCCATTATTTTTACTTCAGTGACATTTCCTACTTGCTTAAAGTATAATGTGCCCTCAGACTTGTAGGAGTACAGCTGTGATCAGAACACTTAAGTCCCTACTGTGGGCAAAAAAAAAGAGACAATGTCATATTTTTGAGATTTTTCCTCCTCTCTTCTCTCTTGGCTTCAGACCTGCCTGGCAGCCCATGTTGCTAAACCATTTTACTGTTGTACTGTGATCTTCAGTCACAGATGCTTTGAATTATCACATTACCATTTTTACAGCCCTCCATTTTACACGCTGTTTTATCTGAGCTCTGTGAAACCACTAGGATCAATTTGTACCCAGAACACAGAAAGTTACAATCTTATAATAGGTCTAGCAGTTAATGGGATACTATTTACATTTGTTGCACTAGTAGAACGATTTTGTTCCTTTGGCTCTCAGTAGTACACAGTGAATTCCTTTAATCATTTGTTGGTTTCATTCTTGGATCCATTTTCTTGGTATGCTTTTACTATCGGTACATTTTTCTAACCTTCTTTCAGGAAATATTCAGTTGTTGCAAAATTTAGTATACAAAATCAAAGTAGTATTTCATCATCAACTGTGGTCTATTTTTTGCCATTGTTGATACTAATTTCTGGCAGACTTTGGTGATTGCATGATGTTTACTGTATAATATTTCTTGTATGATGGTATGGGAAAACTTTAGAAATACATGTTCTATACAAATGTACTAATAAAACCAGTATAGTTTCAGGAGATGTTTGTGGGGTTTTTCTTACTGGTATTTAAACATTGGCTTTAAAACAGCTATAGATTAAAGAAGTAATGACATTGATCTACATAGCTGTAAAACTGTTCTGAGTTTAGTTTAATGGCACAGACAGTTCCTTTCACTAATTTAATTCATTTTTGGTTATGTTGTAATGCGCAATAGTGTGCAAGGCTTTGCCACTACATTTGGTGTAAGGGTGGTAACACAGGCTACAATTTCATGTATATTAATGCCTGGTCTGTGCATTAGTAGGTCACCTGACTGCACTATTAGTTTTATATCAGCAATAAGACCTTGGCTGCATTTCTGTAAGTTATGCAAAAATGCATGTAATACCATGATGCTTGTGAGAGAATAAGCAATATGTGCTGAAAGAAAGTACTTGTCAAGCAAATGTTTTGTCAAAACTCTCTCAAAATGTTTTGAACAAACTTAGATGGAGTGAGATCATACTGACTGAACACTTAATTTGGGCTACTCAGGTCAGTAGCTTAAGCCTTTTGTGAAATAATGGCCTTGTTAAAACATGCCAACGTGATCACAAGTGATCATCTGCTTTTAGTCTTAGACATTGTCATAGCTTGTAGAAAATCAAGCTGACATTTCTATGACTTTTTTTCCGTATAGTTAAGGACTAACTGCTTAAGCTTCTTTCAGCTTTTTAACAAGAGTATTCAACAGATTTTTTTAAAGAGGAAGCACTGACCAGGTGGAGGCTATTTGTATCATATCACTGTCATTTGCTGAAAAAGTATATGCTGTGTTGTGGGAGAAAGATGGTTGGAAATCAGCAGCAGGGTGTAGGAGTTACTAGTGAGGGAAAGAAACAAGCAATATGGGAAAAATAAAAAAGAAGTAAAGGAGACATTTTGAGGCATACTGGAGTGATGACTGCGTATTGAAAAGGCAGGCTAATAAAAAAATAATGTGTTGAGGAGTTGGAGGGTATTTGGTCAAAGAAACAGACCACAAAGAGCAAGTGCCATGAAGTAAACTGGCTGCAGCTTACAGTGTTCGGACCAAGCCATGGAGCCTGTTGATGTGCATGCTCTTCTCCCTGTTAGAAATGCTGGGCTCAGAAAGTCACTATAAGAAAGGAGACTGTATACAAAACATCCTTTCTCTTTTGTTGGGGGATAAGATACACTGGACTTCGCAGGAGAAAAAAGATGGAGACTGAGTATGTGAATGTCTTTGCTTACTTGGCAGTAATTCCTTATATCATGACAGAACACACTTTGCAGAAAGTTTGGAGCTTTTTAATCACGAAATCTGACCCATTGATGTACTGTTTTGTACTGCATTGTGCCTGTGTAAGGGAAACCTGACTTAACTCTTGAATTGTGAACACTTGAAAACTTGCAATATATTTCTAAGGCACAGATTTGACACTCCAAACAGTATTTCAAATTCCTAAAAGATTCTGCATAACATTTCAGAGTTATAGTGTAATTCCCTCTCATATCCCAAATGGATTTGTTTGATTTTTACTTTGCTTGGGTCACATTGCATTGTTTGCTGTAATGGGCTAGTGTCATACTTTGGATTTGTGAAAATGTGAAAACTCGCATCCTGTTATTTCTGGTTTGTTAATTCTGGTCATCTCTTGCACTCTGCTCTCTAGAGAGGTTCTGCTTTCTGTGTTTTTCACATCATTACTTCTGGATCATGGACGTCAAAGAGTTCAGAAAGTGCTTGGCAGCTGTTGCTTTATGTGACTTGACCTTCACTTTGTTCCAGAGAGCATCTTAAAAGTGATGAAGAGAGGAGTTTTTTTAAAATCTGATCTCACACATAAGCCTAGAAGGTGTGGTCAGATACTTTCTTGGCTAAGAGGAATTGGTGATGCACTCAGGTACTAGATGCAGTCCTACTCATTTGAAAAAATAAATGTAGGTGAGTGGCTCTAAACATGTAGGAATCAAACATCAGGAAACAGTTAATAGTTTGATTTTTCTCATGGTTCCATATCTAAGTCAACCAGTATTTAGCACCAGAACTCTCTTCTCACATTCCTCAGTTACTCTACCTATCTTTGCTAACATGTCTTGTGCGTTACTCTTTACTTACTGAATCTCTTTTAGTTTCTCTGCACATATGCACAGATGTGAAAACTGCAATCAAGTCAGTCCTCTTACTTTGACATTTCACATCAGCCCATATAACTCAGATTCCTGAAGGACTTCCAGTGTGGCATGCAGTTTGTGTGAAGGCTTTTATTGTTTCACCATCTCTAATCAAAGGGACGTTTCACTGTTCCCTTGGGCTTCAGATGAAAGGTGGTTCTGTTTACCAGTTTCAGTCTAGTTTCTCCCAAGCCGTAATAACATTCTTATATTCAATACTTTATAAAATTGAAGATTGAGAATTGAACTGTCAGTGCTAATTATACAGATGTTGTGGGAAGAACAAAGTAAGGAAATGCATGTGTGAGGTTTTTAAAAATGAAAAATGGAGTTACTGGGGAAAGCAATTCTGTAGTCCTTTTAGCTTTCCCAAGCTTTGGAGCAGTAAATCAAGGAGGAAAAAAATACGTTGTTTAGTAAGAAGACTATGAAGTCTTAGCTGCTAATCCAAGAATAAAATTTGATGGATTAAAATGAATGTTTTGCATAAGTAAGAATGAAATTTAAACCACAGAAAGATGCTTAGCTCTCTGATGAGCTCAACTACCATACTCTTTGCTAAAATATTTCTGTTAAATTCTGTAGATAAACTAAATATCACTGGTGCTACGTGATAGTTCTGCATTTTTGAGTTCTGCAGTTTGAGTTCTAATTATAGTATATGGTTCTCCTACATGTAATGTAGGAAATTTTATGTATGCTAAATCAGGTTCTCTGAATAACACCTAGTATTTTATGTGTTTACTGAGCAATCAAACAGCAATCATAAAAATGTATGTGAGAAATAATTTTTAGTTTACCCTGGAAGATTTTGTGTAAAGTGCATTTTGCTTCTATGATCTTTTCCCCTGGTAGAAGCTTATCTTAGTAATTAATTGTATGCTGAAAATATTTCTGAAAAAAATGGGTAACTGTAGATTACTTTGTACTGCCCTTGGATAATGGACCCATTACAATCTGTGCTGTGCTTAAGCATGATTAACAGAGATTGCACTCTAGCCCAACACTTTATCCCGATTAATAGAAAAATATAACCAGGATAACCTTACAAACACTAATTCCTCCATTTTGAAAAGACCAGGGGATGTGGTATGAAGAACAGAGTATCTTGGGGGCTGTCATAATTTGTTGAAAACCTTGAAAATAGTGTGAAATTGCATATTTTTTCTGTTATCAATATTACTTAACTTCTTTTACTCCAGTAAGGATGCTACTAAGACAACCATTTTACTGTCCTTTAAAACCCCGATGAAATTAGTTAAAAAATTTCTAAAATGTCAAGATGACATTAACTTTCATTATTGTCTAAGAATTTAAATTAGTCAACATAATGTACTGCTTTAATCTGTTGCTTTGTTCTCTTTTATATTTGCTTTGGTGCTCATTAATAACAAAACATTTAAAAAAATCTATTTTATTACTATTTTATTCCTGTTTTTTTCTTAGTCAGAAATGGAACTAAGTCTAATTTTATAATGCAAATTACAGGTTTTCTGCTATATGCACAGAATATGTGAAACAGCTCTCAACAGGCTAGTATAAAAAAGGAAATTGTGAAGGCAGAATGATTAATGGAGGAATTTCTCCTGCTCTTATATTGTTGTTGTCGTCACCAGTAATAAGCAGATGGGCTTCAGAAGACCCTGCTAGCCTGCTGTGTCATGCTGGAAGTGGAGGCTGACTGTGACTTAGTCTTTCTAGATCCTGGAGCAGACTCATTCCCTCATATGGTACTTTGAGGCCATGGTACTGCAGCTTGGAGAAAGTCTGATCTTGTAAATACCATGAGGAAGAAGGCTGAAAGATGCTTCATGGGAATAAGCAGGCTGAACAATTGGAAAAACATTAATTATGAAAAGACAAGACTGAAAAATGTGCAGACATGATGGTGGAGAGTGGCTTGTGCAGCTGGCAGATTGAGTGGTTGACTGCCCAAGAGAGGGATGGACTTCTAGTCCTTCATGTACAGGCCAGAAGGGTCACCACTGGCAGGCTGTTATTACCTGCCTTTCTGTCTATAGTCTCCTAAGCACTTGGGACAAATATTAATTTTGTCTCAGCCCTGAGCTGCAAAGCATAAAAAACGTATGCATCTGGGTGAACTAAAGGGCTGTGCTGGGTGGGCTCTTGACACTGTGGCAGCACTGTCTGGGGAAGCCTCAGTAAATGTGTGCAACTCACAAAATAGCTGTGCAGGAGTTGAAGCAGTACTCAGTTGATCCAGCAATTTTGCTTGTCTTGTGACCTCATCTGCATGCCATTACACGGCCATGTCCTGTTGTGCCATGGAGCTCTTTCAAGCTACATGAACTATGTCTGCTTGGAATCCATCTTGAGGTTCTCTGCATTTGCTGTTTAGAATTAAAACTCTGGAAATTCCTACAGATGTCTTAACATATTGCGAGAATTTTTCAGGTTGATTATAATTTGCTTATCTGTCGTGGTTAGGCTGAGGTTTTGTATGTAGATAAATGATTCAGCCTGTATTTTTCTTGAAACCCCAAATGACTAAATTGTTTCTGACCAGGAGAACAGGGAAAAATACTGTTTGTTATTCTAGATTAAAAAAGAAGTGGATGGGTTTGTTTCGGGAAGTGCTACCATGCCTCCAGGCTTTAGGCTGGGAAACTGAACTGTGTCAGTGTGGTTTCATCAGGCATATGACATTTGCCATAACTGTAAAAATCTGCCCAAGTTTTGTCTTTTAAGTGTTGCAAATTGATATTTCCAAGAGAGACTTGAAAATTTTGTTCACGGCAGGCATGGGGTGGAGCATTGCCTCTTCCTCAAGGGCTGGTATGGGATCAGTGCTGTTTAACATCTTTGCTGGTGACACGGACAGTGGAATTGAGTTTGCTGATCACACCAGTCTGCGTGGTGTGATCTACATGCTGGAGGGAAGGGATGCCATCTAGAGGGATCTTGACAGACTGGAGAGGTGGGCCCATGCCAGCCTCATGAAGTTCACAAGTGCAAGGTCCTGCACCTGAGTCGGGGCAATCCCAGTCCCAAATACAGACTGGGCAGAGAAAGGATTGAGAGCAGCCCTGAGGAGAAGGACTTGGGGGTGTTGATTGGTGAAAAGCTCAGCATGAGCCAGTAATGTGTGCTTGCAGCCCAGAAAGCCAGCTGTATCCTGGGCTGCATCAAAAGCAGAGTGTTCGGCAGGTTGAGGGAGGTGTTTCTGCCCCTCTATTCTGCTCTGCTGGGACCCCACCTGCAGTGCTGTGTTCAGATGTGAGGCCCCCAACATAAGAAGAACATGGCCCTTTTGGAGCAAGTCCAGAGTAGGGCCACGAAGATGACCAGAGGGCTGGGGCACCTCTCCTATGAAGACAGACCAAGAGAGAGGCTGTTCAGCCTGGAGAAGAGAAGGCTCCAGGGACACCTTGTAGCATGTTCCAGTACCTGAAGGGGCCTACAAGAAAGCTGGAGAGGGAATTTTTACAAGGGCCTGTAGTGATAGGATGAGAGGTAATGCCTTTAAACTGAAAGACAGTAGATTTGGACTAGATATTAGGAAGAAATTCTTTTGTGTGAGGGTGGTGAGACACTGGCACAGGTTGCCCAGAGAAGTTGTGGCTGCCCCATCCCTGGCAGTGTTCAAAGCCAGGTTGGATCGGATTTTGAGCAACCTGGTCTAGTGGGAGATGTCCCTGCCCATGGCAGGGGGTTTGGAATTAGATGATCTTTGAGGTCCCTTCCAATCCAAACCATTCCATGATTCTGTGATCTTGCCAGTGATGTAGACAGATCCTGGCAATGGTATGAGGAAATGGAGGACTAGATACTGCTTATAGTCACTGTGTTTAGGAAGGGGTCTGAGAGCTAGGATGAATTGCTCTGGGCAGATATCCAAGCTGTGAGTCCAGATGTATGATACTTGAAGTAGCTTGCTCAAAGTTGAGGCTGGTAAATCACCAAATGGTCAGGGCTTGGTGAGACACTATATTGTATTCGGTGCTAGAACCAGCTCGGGTTTGAATTAGCTAATCTTGAGCTGTCTTGAATAGTGCTGTATAGCATGATTATGTGTGGTTTTATATACTCATGTACAATGGGCCATGAGGCTTTTGTAGAAGGGGAAATTTCATCTTAGGGGTACTCTATAGCCTGGCTGTCTTTATTGACATGAGGCTACAGCTGGAGTGCTCTGCTAGTTATGCTATAATGCTTTGGCTTTGGTGGAGACAATTTCTCACACAAGTAAGATCAAATTTATCTCTTGAAGTATGTTTCCTTCATAGCAAAAGGGTCTGAGATAAAGTCTATGTATTTTGATAAACTTCTAAAAGTTTATAGGTTTGCCTGATAAGTCTGTGGATGGATATTAAATTTTCGTTATCAACATGATTTGCTTGAAAAATCTGGGATTCGAGCATTCTGATGATTGGAAATATGTTTATTTTTTTATTCTTGGTGGTCTGTGTACATGCTTTGCTCCTCCTGAATTTGGTTGTGGATTTGATACAATAAAGAAATTAAGCAAACTGACTTCAGCTCTGTATTCAGAAATACCATGCTGTAGATGTTACTTGGCTCACTTCTGACCCTAATTTGTGTGAGACGTTTACTCTGCTTGAATTGTTGATACTGTATGAGAATCACATATTGATGGATTCCATGATCTAATGTATTTCTATATATTGACATGCGAACTCCTTGAAGTAAAAGTAAGAGAGGAAGAAGAAAGTAAATTTTGGTTTATTTTTTCATGTTAACATTTGAAATTCTTTACTACAAGGTACTATTATGCATAAGAATTAAGGAGTTTTTTTGAGATTGTTTTGGAGGTGGGATTTTTTTTTGGTTTTTGGTTGGTTGATTGGGTCTTTTTGATGTATTTATCAGCATAGTAAACCTTGCTTTTTTTGTGCGTTTTTTTTTTTTCTAGTCACATGAAAAAATATTTTGCTTCATGGGATGAGCCACCAATAAATTTCTGGGGTTAGAAAACTTCTCCTTCGTAGCCAGATTATCTCTTTAACAGTTTTTGGGGAAATTAAAAGACCAGTTAAGATTGTTTTTCCAGCAGGTAGGAGGGCTGGAGGAGAACCAAACAAAATAACATTTATAGGCAGAGCTGGCACCTTATCATTGACTGAGATGACTTCCTTGACTCACTGTTAGGATGACTTGCAGGAGCTAAATGTCTGCACCAACATCATTACCAAGTGTTATGCAATTACTGTTTGAAAGATTTCTTGACTCACTCTTAGGATGACTCGCAGGAGCTAAATATCTGCACCAACATCATTACTAAGGGTTGTTATTCAATTAATATTTTAAAGACTCTGCCACAGCTGGCATGTGTATATGTTCTCTGGGTGTCACGTCTAAGGAGGAAAAAAATGCTCTGACAATTTTGATGTTAAAAGAGGTAGGAGCAGCTTGAGAGCATTTCAAGCAGAGGATTTTGCTAATCTGAGCATGGCACTGTACTAAAGCAGGTCTCCTGCTTCTGACATGAAACTGGTAGTTCACTTCGAGTACCTCTGTGCTGCAAAGGAAAAAGAAGGGATTTAAGACTGGAGTCTTAAATATGTATGACTTGTTTTGTTAACCGGTAATAGATGCAGTGGTGTAAACAAATAGTTCAAGGAGAGGTTACCCTTCCATGGTAAGTATTTACATGTAGTAGTTGTAGCGAGGTGGGGGTTGGTCTCTTCTCCCAGGTAACTAGTGATAAGATAAGGGGTAATGGCCTCAAGTTGTGCCAGGGAATTGGCAGTGCTAGGTGAATGTTTGGGCTTGATGAGCTTAGACGTCTCTTCCAACTGAGGCTGTGCTATGATTCTATGATTCTACTACAATAAACAACAAACATGCATACATATCTCCAAGAGGTGTGAAATTACAGATATAAAAGTAGAGCTGATTAATTTTCAGTTTACCAGTACGAGATGACCAAGACTCCTCTTGGTGTGTGCAAATGCTTCCACTGGAAGGATGGGCCTATGCAGTAAGTATGGGGCACTCTTGTGTATTGTCACAGTCTTCTTTACGGTTAGGCAGAATGTTGACTATGGCAGATATGTTCCTATGCCCTAAATTGAAGCCTATTGAAAATTTAATGATGTAGCATTACTTCTATCTCGTATTCTGGTCTAGATGGCCATGAAATGTCATTGAAAACTCATTTTGTTAACATTCTTAGTGAAAAATAATGGAAAAACCAGGAAAATACTTGCTTGTGACACCCCTACAGTCTCGCTGGCAGACAGAACCATGCTAATAAAATCTGTGATGCTTGAGGAAGAGTGATGGTTTGGAAAAAAGCACCGTTAATAGAAGAAAAAAGATAATTCAGTAAAGGACATGGCATATCTTGAGAAACTGTCAAAAGAAACAAATGAGCTGTAATTTTAAAAAAAGGGTATATTTTTGCTTAGCTGTTAGAATTAATATCTATTGATTACATTCAATATTTGCATCAGAAATTCTGTAACTTTTGTCAGACTGACGAACCTTTGTTCCACAGAAACTGGATCATATTTTGAATCCACCAAAATGTCTGGTCTATTAATACAGATAATTAGGTTTCCATGCTCTGACCAAAATGCTTTTGAGTGTGGTGATAGTAACCACCTGAGATTCCCCTGATACAGAATTTTATATGCTGTAAATATGTACCACTGAGTTGTGGTACTCAGCTCCTGTCCTATTGTTTTTCAAAGATCTGAATATTTTAGCACAGCTGTTCAGCAGAATCCTTTGGTAAAATCCTGACTGTAAGTCTTGGAGAAATACTAGTCTTTCATCCTGTTTTTCAGGACATTAAATATAGACCAAATTAATAAAGTTTTTGCTTCAAGTACTTATTCCTGGCAATGGCTCAGTGGGAATTATGCATGTGATCTGTCCTGAGAAAGTTACATCATATAAAACTTTCTGTCAGATTGAAAAGTGGAATAGAAATTTACTTTTATTGATTGTTTTGCTTTTTGTCTACACCTGTTTCTTTTTGTTTACAGCTTTTTCATCCTAGTTTCCTTTTCCCTTGTCCACTGCCTAGCCAATATGCACCCCACAATCTGAAACTCATAGTTCACAGAAGCCAGAAAAATCAGCAAATGAAACTTCTGTTTTGCTGGAGTCATCCTATCTGACTATCCACTCAGTCAAATGCTAATAAATATTTTGAATACCTGTCTGCTACTATGCCTTTTGAAGAAATACTTGGCCACAGAGAAGATACATCCTTGTATCAGTAAGAAGTTTCAACCTAGTGAAAGAATTTGTCAAAGCCAACCCATCAATGTCAGTTTTCTAGTCCTAATATTTGCTGTTGGGGAACTGCAGAAAGCCATAGACTTTATGTCGGGTCACTCTCATGTCTTTCAATCAAAATTTTAGTGTTGTGTTTAAAAGGAGCTAAGTCATTTGAATTATAAAAAGCCTCATAATCTTGTTACACTGATAGATACAGCTACTTGTGCTTAGTTGACAGAATTAAGTAATTGTATTTTATTGTTTTATATCAGAAGGTCCTAGACTGAAAAACCAATGTGCTTCAGCATGCTGGTTTAGATTTTTGAAGCACTGAAGAGCCTAGTCTAGTTAACATTGTACTTACTAGAAACAATTTTTATATACTTTGTATGAGTTTAAAAACTAGCCCAGAAAAAAAGGAATATATTAGCATCCATGCACTGACATCAAATTCAGTTAATGACTACTCAGCTAAAAATGGCTTTGCATGAATCTAAGGAATTAATTTCTGTAGCTTAACTGATTACTTGGATCTGAAATCATTCATGATTTTGCAAGAAAAGATCAAATATACAAATATCATGCAGTTAAAAGGTTTGATATTATGGCAAAGGTACTTAACATGCTATACAATCTGTATGCAATTTCATTTCATTGTACTACCCTTAAGCTGGACTGAGGATGTGATATATGTGCTCTGGGATGTGTCCTAGAATTTCTCACCTGTGATTACATAGCATTTGTCTACTGAAATTGTTTTTTTCTGGCAGAAAATAACAGGATTCAAGAAGGCTACTTGAGTATGAACATTCTGGGGAGTTCACATCATCTCTGTCACATCTGAAAACAACAATAAATCTTCGCACTGTCCCGTATAGCCTGAGAATATAATTGGCATGCTCATTATATTTTCTTCATGCTAAGAGCTGAGTGAAATTTACCCTTATGTACTATATGAAAAGGATGGATGTAGGGCTTTTCTTGACTTTGTTGTGTCTTTACAGAAGTATTTAGTCTGCTGTTTCTGCTGTTTCTTTGCATGTTTTCCCCTGTAGCTGGTTAAAATAAATAAATAAATAAATAAATCTGACAATTTTTTATGCCTTCCGATCTTTTATTAAGATTTGGCTTCTTTGAGTTACGAATGTCGGTGAAACACGTGTCCTGGTTTGACTCAAACAGAATCAGTTTTCCTTTCAATGACTTTACTTTTCAGTTAAGCCTCTTCTAAGACTTTCTGAAGTTAACAACAAGTTTTTCAGACAGTGTCTGCTCCTAGAAGTATTAACACTTGACATTTATTGTTAGAACTGAGCTAAATTCTATGGGGCATAGTTTGAAGGGAATATGACTGAGATTTTGACATATAAAAAATGAATGACAGTTATCCTTGGAACTTCTTTGGCAGGAGTTATTTTTGTATGAGGTGATAATTGTAGGCTCTTCCTTAACCAGGCTGAGAATGAGACAGACTTCAACAGAGTGGACCCAAGAAGAGTGGAAGCAAGTTTGCAAAAACAAGCTATCCATCAAATCGATCTTAAAGGAAAACCTCAAGACTTGACTTTTCAATGAAGGGTAGAAGTGAGCTTTTCACTAGGTGGTGAAAATGAAAAAAGGGGGGGAAATGATCTGAAATTAGTATTTTTTCATAGAAGAAAGAAAAACAAAAAACAAAGGAAAAAACCTGGTGATATCATTAGACATAAGTGAAAAGAAGTACTTTATTTACTGTGAAACAAAATGTTTCACTTTGAGGCATTTCAACAAGTCAGATATGTTGGTAAATCTGTGACTGATCTGGGGATGAATGAAACAGTTGCTATTAGAAAAATGGATTTATTTTATTTTCTCTTTAGAACCTTTCAGGACATGAAATTATCAAATGATTAATACTGATTGAAAGTGTGTTGCTCAGATGGACCATTTCCTTATATAACTAGTGAGGAGATCATATGCTTTCTATAACACAGTGAAATATGTGCAGGGCACAGAGGGCACTACCTAGTCCTGCTGTCATCTGCATCTGAGTCACACTCTGATTATAAAAAGAAGGTAGATATCACAGGTATTGAGAACTATCTACTTCCTGTTCGTAAGGCACAGTACTGTCACATGCTATTTTACTTCCTTTTCTAGTGTTGTAACGGATAAAGACAGGTAGGCAGAGCTACCCATTTCTTACTGCCTGGCCTTTGAATACCATGCAGGGTTTTGGTGTTTTTTTTGGTTTAACAGGCTCTTAAACTGACTGAAAAAGCAAATCTGTTCACTTTTACATTTATCACTTTTATACTGTACTATCTTTTTCTCCATTCTACTAATAGGTTTTATTTTGAAGGCCTATTCTAAGGAAATAGGCAAGTTTGAATAGAACTACCTCTTGCACTGTAATTTCTATAAGCAATATACGTATTAGAAGCCTGTGCTATGACCAGTAGGCAGGCTTACTAAGAAAGTCCCCATCACTGTGACTGTAGTAAAGAAATGATATACATAAATCAAGAGAGAAAATCCTGGCTATAATCAGTGTCTGCAAACCATATGGCAGGCTCAGGTCCTGATCCCTAGTGGGGGTCCCCTTTGACTTCAGTAAGACCGAAGGGTGATACAGCCCACGCTTAGTGCAGGTCATTTATTAGCTTGCTTTGTGCCTTTAGGCTATCAGCCCTCTATGCATCCCTACTCTTCCTTTTGCATAAGAGGCTGAGCTGGGTTGCTTCATTGCTGTCCTCAAGGCAGCCTACATTAGCTTACAGCTTTTGTACTGTTAGTGTTTTGAAGTAGATGAATTCTCTGTTGTTCTGTGGTTTGATAACATGGTGATGATTATATTAAGAGAGTATTTACATCTGAAATGTGTAAATTAGTCAGTACTGACCACTGTATCTCTTTGTGAAATGTTTGTCCTCTTCTTCCCCTTTTCTTTCAGTGGAAATTTAATTTAAAAAGAAATAATTGTTGTTATTCTCTGTAAATAAAATACTAAGAACTTGATAATTTCCTTAGAAATTTCCTTTTCATTCATCCTTATCTAACAATTCTGTAAAAAGCAGTTTCTTTGGAACTCTGAATTTTATCATTCCTAAAGAACAAACAAGCCCAGAAAAAACCCAAATAAAACAATTCCAGCTTTTCAGGTATAAAACCAGGTTAACCCCTCATTATAGCTTAGTATTGTTATTTTTACATTAACACGTGTCCTTTTGTTTCTTTGCTTCTTTTTCTCCCTGATCCAGAGAAAGCCATGTCACATTCTGATATGTATCCTTTGTTTCTGTAGTTTTTGGAGAATTCAGGCTAACCTAAGAACATGTTGTTGTTGATGGGGCAGACAGGCATTTTGGCTGCCCTGTCTCTGAGACCTCTCATTAATTTCAAGCTGCCTTTGGAAAGGCATCCCCAAATAGCTGTAGCTTTCTAACAAACACACTTAAATCTTTGCATCGTCTTGAAGAGTGCTCCTTGGTAACCATTGCTTGGCTTTAGCAAGTGGGTTGGTTTGTCTGATAAGACTGACTTAAAGCAGTCAAGCATTTCTTCCACCTTTATTTGTGAAGCAGTTTGCAACAGTTCTTCCTGGAGCAGACTTGACTGTAACTAACCATGTTGTTGCTGCTGTTAGACTAGAAAATTGCTGTGTCCTGGAAAATGCTCGAGCACATTTTTCTTAGTGCAGGATGAAGAGTAGAAGGATTCTGCCAGCTCCTGATTTATAAAATCCAACTGGCTGACTCATAAAGAAGCACAAAAGCATAAAAGAAGTTCATGTTATCCCAGGTGATATCCCAGAGGCAAGTAGAGAGCAAAATGGTTTTACACCCCTGAAGCTTCTGCAGACACAGCAAATTACTTTTTTCTGACTTTGTGAGATCTGTATTGACTTGATAACTGTGCCATGCAGAAGTCTTTTAATCCTTCAGATAAAAGAAAATACATCTGCATCCAGACACTTACTTGCTTGCTCACGTTTCTGAAATACTTAACAATACTGTAGTGCCTATGCATAACTATGTTTTTAAGCTTTGCCTGTTTACCTAGCCAAGCCTTCAGCGCAATCAAGTCTGGACAAACTTCCTTGCTCCAGAAATTCTTGATTTAAACTTGGGTAGAGTGGCGTTAGGATATTCTTTCTTTAAATGAGGGAAGAATAGGCAGGATTGTCTCTCTTGGTGTGCTTGTGGCATCCTAAAATGTTTATTTTTCATTTTAATTTTCCTCAAATACTTTTTTTTAAGTTAGAAAACTTTGTTAGGAAATATAGGACATATGCCAAATTCTTGTTATCTACTCCATAAAGTAAAAATAATGACAACCAGTATGTCATGTCACCAAAAACCATAGGATTCTATTTTATAATTACTTATTTTAAGTGCCCACATGGATATACCTGATTAGTATAAAATGCAACCTTTTTGTGGAATTAGTTTGGGTCATCCATCAAGTTAAGTTTTCCCCAGCTTTTGATTTGTTCTCTCAATCATGATTTTGAACTGAGCTTAAAACTGACTGACTAATCGATACAGACTGGCTATATTCCTAAATCTCTTTTTTGCTGAGCAGGAAGGTTGAGAGGGCAGAAGAAGCAAAGGCAAGTGGTATCTCCTCAGTACTCCTTGGAGATCTCACTACCAAAGATGTCTCACATCTAATACATAATGAAATACCTGTTAATGTCCATATAGCTCCTGTGGCATTTAGCACTCTTGATTTTATGTTGTCTGGTTTTGGAAGCTTATAAAGTGTAATGTTCTCTAACCTTTCAAAAACATTTATAGGTGTGATGTCAGTGTTTTCCAAGTACTCAGCTTTTGTTATTGTAAACCTGACTTTTGTTTACAAAATCCCAGGCTGCAATTCACTGCCTTGCAGGGCAAAAGAATGAACAAAGAAAAAACAAACAGAATATTTTACATCCTAACACTTTCTGCATTTTCTCTTTAAAATTCCATTCCTCTCTGATAAGTGAAATGACCTTTTTTTACATATGTTTATTTAAAATCCTTTGCTGTGTCTTGAACCTTTACTTTTATTTATCTTAACATTTTAACTTGTGTTACCTTTCTAAAATCGTATTTTTTTTTTCCCCTTACTATTATAGTTATACCAAAACAGTATCCCTTCCACTCTTGATTTTTATTTAATCTAAACTTGAGCTAATCTGTATGGTTAAAGATTCATCTCCTAGTAGAAAACTGTAATTGTACAATTTTTAGATTGGCAACTTGCCTGTAATTATCAGTTCTTCACTTTTTCACAACTCCTTTGATATGATAACCGTAGTTATTTTTTCTATAGTATTATAGTTACTCTTTTCTCCGGTTACCCATTTGCAAAGCTGAAGAAAACATATTAAAAAAAAAAAATCTCCGTTAGGTCTTTGGAAGTTGCTGGTCTCTATTGTAGGTTTTGACACACAGTCTGTTTGCATACTAAATATTGAAATCAACATGGGAAAAATCACAGCTGTGCTATCATCTCCAGTCTGCCATTTGTAAGCACAGTAGCAGCTGAGATGCAGCACTCATTTCCAATAGTTGTGGCATGCCTATGCAGGAAAGATACTGCTCTTTCAGCGAAAACGTGAATTTTGGTGTATTGTATGAATACTCCAAATTTACATACAATGTCTGAAAGTTTTCAGTGTGGGAGCAAAGTACCTTATTGGTATAAGGATGACCGTCTGTTGGTGATGGTATGAAATCACTGATGTGCTGTTAATTCATCTGCATACGTGGGACAGTAACTTCTTCCTTAGAAAAGTATAAATAGTAGCTGTTGACAAATGCTTTTAGCAGCACTCACTATGTCCTTACTGATTCTTTTGAATAAATTCATCATTAAAAATATAATAATTTTATTATTGAATTATTGATACTGAAAAAATATTAAAGCATATTAAAGTATCTTTTTTTTCCCTCCTGATTTGCTTCTTTAATCTCTATCTTTCTGGGTTTTGTTTGTTGTTTTTTTTTTCTCTTTTCCACACATAATCTCCTAGCTTCTTTCATGTCAATCTGAAGGGTGGTGATTTTGACCAGAAGCACAGCAATGACGTCCTGTAGCAATGACTAATTTTATTTCATTTGAGGTATGTTGGTGGACAGTGATTTAAAGGGTTCATAACCTTAGAGAAAAATAGGAAGATGGACTTTCTTTGAGTTACAGCTGACATCACTGAATTTCCAATGTGGTTCACAAATTTGATAAAGATATAAAAGGCATATATTTTTATTTCAGTTTGGCATGTAACTAAATGGAAAAGGAAAACTGGAGTCTGTAGAGATGGATCCTAGATTCGCAGCATTAGTAAAATTTATTGTGTAGGAAAATATCTTTTTCTTTTTCCTTCCCAGGAGGCTAAAAATATAAGCTTACTTGCAGGGATCACTTTGCTTCACTGCTCTGAGAAACAGATCAATTATTTTAGGGAAACAGAATATCTACTTAAATGACTGCCAGATTCCCTTGACAATTGTCTTAAATTCTCATAATCTCTGTTTAGATTATAGTTTGGTAGATTTTATCGACATCTGTTTTCCACATAAAAATGTATTTGTTTTAATTTATTATGTCTATTGAAAAAAATATGCTAATGACAAAGGTTTCCTAAGTTGTAATCGTGGAAAGTGTTAAAACGCAGCAAAAAATAGTAAAGGTTTTTCGCTTGTTTGGTTTGATTTTTTTTTGTTTATTAAAATGGAATGCTCTTGGAAGTGGGAAATCTGTGAAATATCTGAAAAAACACCAGATTATTCAGCATCCTGGCTTGCATCAGAAATGGTGTCACCAGCCAGACTAGGGAAGTGATTGTCCCCCTGTGCTCAGCTCTGGTGAGGCTGCACCTCAGATACTGTGTTCAGTTTTGGGCCCCTCACTACAAGAAGGACACTGAGCTGCTGGAGCGTGTCCAGAGAAGGGCAACGAAGCTCGTGAAGGGTCTGGAGCACAAGTCTGATGGGGAGTGGCTGAGGGAACTGGGGTTGTTTAGTCTGGAGAAGAGGAGGCTGAGGGGAGACCTCATTGCTCTCTACAACTACCTGAAAGGAGGGTGTAGTGAGGTGGGAGTTGCTGTCTTCTCCCAGGTAACAGTGATAGGATGAGGGGTAATGGCCTGAAGTTGTGCCAGGGGAGATTTAGATTGGATATCAGGAAAAATTTCTTCACTGAAAATGGGTTGTCAGGCATTGGATCAGGCTGCCCAGAGCAATGGTGGAGTCCCCATCCCTGGAGGTATTTAAGAGATGTGTAGATGAGGTGCTGAAGGACATGGTGTAGCAGTGAATTGACAGTGTTAGGTTAATGCTTGGACTTAATGATCTCAGAGGTCTCTTCCAACAAAGGCAATTCTGTGATTAGCATTTAAACAATGTTTTGCCAGCCAGCTGTGGTTGTAACAAGGCTGAATTCAATTAGTTTCAAATTTGACAGGAATTCTGATAAGTGGTAAAACAGGCAAATAAAAGTTTGTGGAGGAGTTTATCTGAATAAATTGAAGAATACTGTGATTCTTCAATTTTGCTATTTGAACTAAATTAACACCAAGTATGAAGCATTTTTTTTTTCCCCTCAGAACAGGGACCCTTAAGAACATGTGCATGCAAAACAATCACAGGTTCTTACTAGGGTTTTAACACCAAGTGCTAGCTGCAAAAGAATTCCATCCTTTGTCGCATAAGCAAAAAGTCTTTAAATCTGCTGAAAAAAAACCAAATGAAGGCTCTGTGGGAAATGAGTTCAAATGGATTACCTAATTTCTTTCATCTGTCAAAAAGAAGATGCATTAACAATTGTTTTGTTTGTCTTCACAGATAAGGAAAGACATTTCATTTGTAATAACATTTCCTTTCTTACATAAAGAGCCTGAAAACAACATTCTTTGGATTATAAGCATTGAACTTTGAACATTTGAGCTTTCTATTTTCTTTCATATTATAGATCTAAGAGTCAGTTTATTTAGTGTGGATCTAGTGTGGATGTTGATTCATGTACATACATGCCATATATCTCTAGATACACAGTAAAATTGATAAAAGTGAGTCTTACATAAAAAGATAAGGTTATGGAAGTAGTTTTCTTTTAAACCGCAAGATGAATTGATCACATCACATGACCTAAGAGTATTCATTTAGGAGATATAAGAATTGCTGGTTTATAACAATGAAAACATCTTCAAGATATATAATTACAGGAGGGGAGCTGTATTGTCATAGTATTTCTCCATTGATTTTATGCTTGGAATATTTGTAGCGGAAGAGACTCTATTAATATTTCTACAGCATTTTTACTCAAATTTTGCTGAGTCTCTAACCTCGTTTCATCTGTAGTAAGCACTGTTTTTCTTTCCTAAGTTCTACTTTTCTCTGAATCATTTAAGTGAACTTTGGTGTAAAGGGAATTAATCTGAATATATTTAAATCTCAATTGATCCTTGTGATTTTTTTCTTTTTTCAATTAAATACTGAGTAAATCACAGAAGTTTAAAGAAAGTGCATACAGCAATTTTGTGTGACATTCAAATTATTTGCACTAGCCCAGGGGCCAGGCACTAAGTAATTGCATTTGGTTTTAAATTCTTTTAGGGGCTTTCTACAAGCATCTTTTCTGAGGTCCCAGCAATAGCCATCAACTTCTACTGAGACTGAAGGCTGCCTTGACAATCGACATGTGCTTGGTGGAAATGACATTCTATAAGACCAGCTGGGGGTACTTAAGGGGTCACAGCAGGGCCAGAAACTCCTGTGTGTCCCTTCGCACAGCAACTGGATATTTTGTGAGGTGTTTTAATGTGTCACCACTGATGGCAACATGTTGCTACCAGCTGCTGAGTTTAGCTGTCAGTTGTGAAGCTCTGCAATGTACTCCATGGATCTTCAAGTGGCAGTTAATTACGCCTCCTCCTTTGTATGACAATAACGAGTGGGCCTTATCAGCAAGTCAGATATCTCTGCTTCTATTAGGTATGGCCATTTTGACAGTTTAAAATGCTCAATTGATTTATTTTTTTTTTGGTATGTACAAAAGAAGAAAAAGCTACTGATAAGGTTATATGATAAAAGACGCTTTCCTTCTCTCTCTGAAATATTAGCGGAAGATGATAATGAAATTTTCCCATCTTATGCAGTAATTTATTTTTGCTTATCTGTTACACCCAGAGTACCTCTTTCAGGCTCAAGCCATGCTTGATTTTCCTGGTTGGGAAGAAGAACCTTAGTAGCTCCTGAATCCTGGAGTCAGTTCTCCTCAGATTGCAAGGATAGTGTAAAGCTGCTTCAATTAAATTTTATTATTTTTTCAGCTGGGAATTGGTAGATCATAAAGTCACTTCACTATATATTTTTTTTTTTTACTTTATTGCCTGCTTACATGTGACATGAATGAAATGGAAGAAATGGGGACAGAGGAGCTGTGGTAGGTTGGACTGTATGTGAGTTTCCTTTCCCACTGTCCTATTTATACTGTGAGAATGGTTTGCACTGACAGACAGTGCTGTGTTTAAAATCCTGGGGAACAGAAGCAGCTGACAATTCCTAATAGTTTTCTTCTTTCCCTCCAGAGAATGTATGTACATTTACTGTAGTCTCTCTGGAGGGTTATGTTCTCTGCAGAACACAATTAAGATGGCAGAGAATAAGAATTCGATAATAGTCTTTAAATTATCCTTAGTGCTGACCACTGTGTTCTGTACTTTAGAAAGCAAACCATTGTGTATAAATACCAGCATTGTGTATAATCTTCTAGTCACTGAATATAATTGTCTTTAGTTTTCAAAACAGTTTATTTGACTCTAGCTGAAGCCAGTTGTTTTCCTCATTACTGTTTTTGCACTATGGCAAATTTTTTTCATTATTATAAACACGAAAAAGTCTAGAAATCTTCACAACCAGAACTACATTCAGACAGCAGATTGTAGTAGTTAAGAGGAGGAAACACTAAATGGACCTTCACAGTAGGAAATATTTCTCTTAACGTTTGTCTGACATTAAGATTTGGTACTCCAATATGGAACTGGCACATTTATGAGATTCCTTTATGCCACAGCTGCCAACTTTGGCTCTCTGGTTGTTGACAGATTGCATAGAGAGCTGGGGTTTTGATCCATTTGCAGCACCTGCTATTGATTTATTATTGGTTATTTTACTGACACCGTCTCATTCTTTCAGCATAGCAGACCTTTTCTAGTTTTCCTGGTCATTCTTTATGTTTTAGTCCTTTTCCAGAAGGCAGTTTTTCATTGTTCACTGTTGTATTTCTGTTAGGGAACTTGCTGTGGAGAAACAGATTTATATTGCATGGCCTATCCAGAAGATTTCCATGTGGAGAGTTAACACTCTCTTAGTGGCATTCATTTATATGAGAAACCACAAATAAGGGGTATAGATAAAAGAGAAATACAAAAAGCCAGATTTTGATTTGAGTAGAGATCTAAAAACCCCAGACTATTCCTGAATCCTGTAGGTCCTAACTTTGAATTTGTAAACACATCCTTCAAGTTCAGTGCCCATCACAGCTGACTTTCACTAGAAACCCCTTTAACTTCTGTACTTGACATGGGACTCTACTGTGAAAAGAGAGACTTTCTAATCCAACTAATCCTTTTGTGTTTTTAGTGATATATCTGCTGACTTCAGCTATAAAAGTATGATATGCTGTATTTACTCTACTTAACAAGGCAGAGTGAGCAGAGCCAGGAGAAAATAAGTTGGATTCTAGCCCATCTTGTACGTCACCAACAATTTAGTGCTGTTTGTGGTTTTTCATCAATTATGCCTATGCTCCAAAGACAAAAGGTGTTGCTTGTATGCCAGCAAGGCCATTGCTTGCACACACTCAGGGTATGGCTGGGAGCTTAAGCTGTCCTGCAGGGAGATGATGTGAGCAATCAGAAAGGAGTGGTTAGGAAGGAAAATGGCTGAACAAAGAAAAAGCCTGCTGAAATACTGACTGAGAAACTGACAGAGAAAATGCCTGCCAGCTTGGGAGCTGTTAGCCTGGCAGCCAGGCCTGTGAAGCATCACTGAGAATTCCAGCTGTCCTTTTTGAAGTGCAGCTGGGCACCTGGAAACTGGACACATCCTGAGACACCATTGATAAGCACAAAACCAAAGAACCATAACAACCACTTATCACCTGAAAAGGTGGAAATGTCCTGAGAAAGTAAGAATCTGTAGGTGCCATTAGCTGTTCTAACTGCAAGAACAGGAAAACAGTCTGGAAAACTAAAAACTGGTCTGAGAGTCAGGTTCAATTCAGGTCAGTTTTCCCAAGTAGTCTGAATGTAAAAAGATGACAAAACATGCTAAACTATTAAGACAAGTTAAAGGGATTTCAAAAACATTTTAGAACGCTTGCAATAAAATTCCTTGCTTATCTCCATGGAAAGTTTTGAGACGCTGAATCGACAGTAGACATGACTCGCAACAGTTCTAGCTGATGTGACACCTAAGACAACCTGCCAACGCATTTGTTCATTTCGTTTATAGGACCTTCCTCTCACCCTTTGCTGTGTAGGAGAGCCCTAAATTCTAACACAGAGCTCTAGGGCAATAGTTATGAGAAATCACCTTCTAGACAATTTGTCTGACTTCCTTTGAAGATCTCCAGTCTCTTGTCTTTCATTGAATCTCAGCATCCTGAGACACTCTTGGTGATGAAAGTTCTAGACCCAATGGAAATGTTAATATTGCTTTGAAAATGTTAATCGACTATAGCAACTGTTTGCAATAGATTAACTTGTGGTACAGATTAACTAAATGATGGTAAAATACAGTTTTTGCATGTAGGTTAAAGCACCATCAGGAAAGTCAACAGAAAATAAAAGGATGAGATTCTCTGTGCAAGCATAATAAAGGAGAAAGAGTTCTTTCAGGTATGATTTAGCAGTCAGCTGAAATGGTTTTAATCCATGAAAATACCAATTGTATAGGCAAAGTGTGTGGACTGAAGATACAGTCAAATAATTACAGGAAGGTTCTGTAAGATTTCTGAAGGTCTTACTTTGTAAGCATCCATTACTTTCAGCAAGTTTAAATGACATGAAGACAACTGTGAGGTTTTCTTAATCTTTTCATTCATTTTCTTTAAATGAACACCTTAATAATTTTAAACATTTTTTGTGCCTTTCCATCATATATTTGGAAACTACTTACATGAAATCAGAGCAGCTCTTGCATCTAATTGCTGATGTATATGTCAGCTCTGAATGTAAGTAATGTAAATAAAATGTTACTCATGGCCCAAAGATAACTCATCATCAGTAATCAAACAATAAAATTCAATATTGTATATTTTCTTAGTCCTCGTGTCAAGAGCAATGCAGAACGATTCACTCTGAGATTTGTAGCCTGTGCAACTGAACATGTGTAAGTCACTGGTACATATTTGATCATATTTTGCAAAAAAAGAATTTAATTCTAGAAAATTAGCTTTACCTCCCATTGTATTTCTTGTGATGACCTCTAAAGGCCAGATCTTGATGAACAGCGTTTAAGCAATAATTCGTTTGCTTCCTTGGCAGGTTTCATGTTTTTCAGAAGAATTTGGTTTTCTGTGAGAACATGTAATGTGCTATGAATATATTTGGTTTGTTTCCTCTATGGTATTTCACCCACTAGCTCACAGTTATGACTGTGTTATGGTATATCAGCAAAAGCTGACTTTCAAGTGTGAAGTTCGGTTTCGCAAAACTTTTATAAAACTTTAGGGTGTCATAGCAGATATCTTAAAGGAACAAGAAAATAGATGAGTTTTGCTTATTTTAGATTTCGAGGTGCATCATTGTTGACTGTATTTGCTAGCTTGACCAACTTCCTACACAGAAATGTAGAATGTAAACACTTATATCTTCAGAAATATGCAAAATATTGTTATAATTGGAAAAGTATTTGAGAGTTATCAGGCTGCTATAGAGTTATAGGACCTTGATAGTTTGACATGGCTGACTTAATAACAGAGAAAGGAAGAAGTGCTTATTCAGCCTGTTTAAGACATCGGTTTTTATTTATTCTAATTAAAGATAAGCAACTGATGAAAAAAAGTCACTAAGAGTTTTCACCCATTTAAAATTAAAAAGGGTGTTGAAATGGAAATAGGAAAGTGAAGGTGTGATGGCTAGTATCTTTGAGAAAACTACAAGAACTGGGCAAAAGATGGGTAGTGAATACATTATATAGATTATATATCTAAATAATTATATCTTTATATCTCTATTTATTTACCTTTTTAAAAAAGAAGATAATTCTAGTGCTTTCAAAATGTAAACTTTCATTTTTTCCCCCCAATATTCTGTTTTGTTCCCCTTGTTCTTGTGTTTCATTTGACATTTCAGGTTTCTTTTACAACCTAAAATAATAACATTTATCTTGGCAATAATATACATATTTTTACATTTTTGGGTTGACCGAAACAACGAAAATGTTCAACACAAAGCAAACAACCCAAACAAACAAACAAAAAACCCCACCTCAGAATACACACTGGTCCTTTAAATGCACAATTTGAGGTTGAACCTTCATATTCTCTTTTATTGGATGGTGTTGTGAAGGAATATGATACAGACTAAAAAGAATCTGAGAGACTGAACTATATTGTAACTTAGGGGAGAGGAAAGATGTCTGAATCAGAAGAAGGAAGAGTATTTTTTGCTTTGAGAGAATGAAGCGTATGGACACCACATTACATACTTTAACCAAAAAGTGAAAGCTGTGTATTGGAAAGATCTTGATTTAAAAAAGCAAATAATCTCATTTCTGACGCATTAACCTAAGTTACTTGGTTTTACTTTTCAACTCTGCTTCCTCAGTCCTCTGGATTTAGGCGTTTTGTATGCAGCTACCTTGCTGGGCTCACTGAGCAAGACTTTATTTAAACAGCTCTGGCTTTGTTTGAAGTGAGAACATGATGAAAAACGCCTCATGAAGATATCAGCTGGAAGATTAGAATCCTGTTTTGAACTTTAGTTTATGTGTATGCTAAGACAACCTTGTTATGACTTGGTTTTGGAGGGGAGAAGAATAGCTACTTTCCCTGTTAAAGAGTGATCTTTAAACGATGGAAAATGATGGCCCAATATTCTAGCCTGCAAGTGTCTAGTATGCTCCCAGTGCTATGAGAATAAAATAGATAATTTTATGTTCCAAAAGCAACTAAGGCTTGTTATAGGCAAAGATACATGTAGTCAAAATAGTCTTTGGTTTCGCATTAAAAAAAGGTTTGAATAGCACATATGGAAGATGGAGACAGGAGATGCTGTCATGTAAGATTAGGTTCATAGAGCTCAGTTTTTGATAAATGTAAACACTGTGAGAACGTTGTTTGTTATAAAGATAGGCATGTTACTATGGTGACAACTACATGATCCAAAATTGCATATGTTCTGTTATTTGAATAATTCCTGCAGTGAATTAGTGGGATACATGCATTTCCCATCATTTCCAAAACCAGCCTCTGCAAGACATGAGATTTTGTATACTAATCAATGTTAAGGAATTTCCTAATGATGAATGGGTAATTTTTAAATAAATACTTTGGACTGATTTATTTTCAACTTTGTAATTCGTTACTTTTGCAGTAGTTCATGTACAATATATTTTCTTTTTTTTTTTTTTAATTTCCTGATTTATATCATTCCACTAACCTAGACATCTTACAAACCATAAATACATTTTGGCTTGGTATATCTAGTGCTTCTAAGATTTTAGATTATTTACCAAACTTGGAAAATTTACTTCAGAAAAAGGGAAAACTCTCTCATGCCAGTGTTCAAAAGCCAATATACAATTAAAATCCTTATAGACTATCAGTAACTTTATCTATGACATTTTAATTTGAAAATTGCAAAAGAAACTTGTGGCAATGTGTCTTTTAAATTTTTACCATACATATTTTTAACTTTCTTACAATAATACTATCTGCTGGTGTTAAATTTTGATAAGACAACACTAGGATTAACATTTATTTTGGGTTCGTAATTATTCCATTTAAAACAGGAAATACATTGCACTGCATTCTTAGGAAGATGCAATGGCCCTGTTATCTTACATGAAAGCCTTCTTATACACTATAACAGTGTAGTCAATTTGCCTTCAGCTCAGAGCTGAATAGGGCAAGAAATGATTAGAATAATCCAATAGATAGTCCAGGATATAAAAATATACTAGAATATATGGCAACAGTTGATAACATTCTACTCATCTTTTCAGTTTAAAAGATGAATCATCTTTGAGGGGAGGAGGCTCACATCAGGCTGCTTTTTCCTCAGGAGATAAGAAGTGTGTGAAAAAGTACATAATAACAGCTATTATCTAAAGATTCTATACTGAGTCACGTAAATACCAGTTAATTACTGATTATCACGACAAGTAAAGATGTCATGATGCAAACTAGCACTGGACTGTTATAATCTTTCAGTAATAGCCATCCAGTTCTTCTAAAGCTGGACACCAGGTGCCTGCTGCAGCTGCTCCATCACTGCCCTCCTCAGCTGAACAAGGGGGAAGAAACACAATGAAAGGCTTGTGGGTTGAGATAATGACAGGGCGAGATCACTCATCTGTTACTGTCACAGGCAAAACAGTCTCAACTAGGGGGAAATTAATTTAATTTATTAACAACCAAAACAGAGTAGGATAATAAGAAATCAAACCAAATCTTAAAATACCTTCCACCCACCCCTCCCTTCTTGCTGGGCTCAACTTCACTCCTGATTTTCCTGTATCTCCTCCTCCCAAGAAGCACAGGGGGACGGCGTATGGGGGTTGCAATCAGTTCATCACATGTTGTTTCTGCCACTCCTTCCTTCTCAGGAGGAGGACTCCTCACACTCTCCCTGTGCTCCAGCGTGGTGTCTGTCCCATGGGAGACAGTCCTGCATAAACTTCTCTAACCTGGGTCCTTCCCACAGGCTGCAGTTCCTCAGGAGCTGCTCCCGCGTGGGCTCTCATGAGGTCAAAAGTCCTGCCAGCAAATCTAGTCCTGCATGAGCTCCTCTCTCCCTGGGTCCACAGGTCCTGCCAGGACCCTGCTCCAGCATGAGCTTCCCATGGGGTCACAGCCTCCCTTGGGCATCCACCTGCTCTGGTGTAGGATCATCCATAGGTTGGAGGTGGATATATGCTCCACCATGGACCTCCATGGGCTGCAGGAGGACAGCCTGCCTCACCATGGGCTTCGCCACGGGCTGCAGGGGAATCTCTGCTCTGATGCCTGAAGCACCTCCTCCCCCTCTTTCTTCACTGACCTTGGGGTCTACAGGGCTGTTTCTTCCACATATTCTCACTAGCCTCTTCAGCTACCATTGCTCAGGTTTTTTTTCCCCCTTAACTATGTTATCCCAGAGGCATTAGCACCATGGGTTTGATCTTGTCCAGCAGCAGGTCCGTCTTGGAGACAGCTGGCATTGACTCTATTGGACATGGGGGACTCTTCTAGGAGTTTCTCATAGAAACAACCCTGTAGCCACCCTGCTACCTAAACTTTGCTGTGCAAACCCTATACAGTAACTGAGAATCTGACAATCAATCCAATGTAACTGGCATCACACATATGCACCAGAAAAAGCCTTTATTTGCTGAAATATGTTTGATGAAGCATGTATTGATTATGTAATTTTGGTTAATTTTTTCCTCATCACTAGTCTTCTGTGTTTTGTACTTTCTCAATTTCCACGCCTAAAAAGCTGTACCATCATACGGATGATCGCTGTGAAAGGTGTATTATTATTTCCACTGCTGTTTGCTTTTGCTCATCTGTGTAATTTACATTATGTGGTTATGGAGAAAAGAAAATGATTGTATTAGTGAGAATGTATTCTTAATTTTTATGTGTATTACCTGGGACCGTAAGCCTGACACAAGATGAAATTACCCACATGGCTCAGAACCTTTGATTTAAATACTATTAGATAAAATACAACCATACTGGAAAAATTTCTGGACCAGGGTTAACTAAACAAAGTATGATTTTTCTCTCAAGGAATCTCCTGAACAAGGACATGACCTCAGAAAATACTAATTTTTATACTAACATCAGAGAAGAGACTGAGAAAGATATTAAAATTTGTTTGACATAGTATCAAGGCACCTTTGTGGTTCAACATGTTTCTTTTAGTAGCTGTATGAGATAAACAGGCCCTATTGTGTAAAATTAATACATATTCTGTTCAGAAGATTTTTTTTTCACTAGTGGCAGACACAATAAGATACATTGCCTTCTGCCTATTTTTACTAGATAATACTGCTGAATTGGTATATTTCCTGGATAACAAAAAGAAAACTCTATAATATAGAAAGTACTCTTGCTGATTCTTAATATAACACAGTTAAGAGATTTTCTTAAGCCAGTGTAAACTGAGAATCTTTAAAGTCCTAAAGTTTATCATGTCAAACTGTGTCTGTAAAACCTTTAGGAGTACTTGAATTAAAAATGTATACAGTTCCCAAGGAGTCAGCCACGAGGAAATAAATGCAAAGGTCAGAAAGAATTAGTGATGATCACAAACAGATATTGATACAAATGAAAGATGCATATTTCATTATTCTGATGCCAGTCCAAGTGTTATATGCCATGTAGGCACACAGGATATGCCATTACACCCAACCCTTTTCAGAGGCTTATAGATGTTAGAAAACAGATGATTCATCCATCTTTTTGTTATTACGGAATGGTCTGTTGAAAGTTAAAAACCAGACTCTACTAGTGTACTCCTTGTAGAGGTCAGAGCACTTATCATAAAATCATAGAATCATGGAATCATTTTTGTTGGAAAAGACCTTTAAGATCATAAAGTCCAACTGTCAACCTAGCATTGCCCAGTCAAGGTGATCTGCTCCATAACCTTCCCTGGCACCAAGGCCAGACTGACAGGCCTGTAGTTATGTGGATCCTCCTTCCGGCCCTTCCTGTAGGTGGACATCACGGTTGCTAACCTCCAGTCAGTTTTAAGTAGACCTGATGAACAGATGAGCTGCACAAACCCCAGAAAGCAGAGTGTCCTTTTAGGTCAGTTGATGGAATAAGAGGTGAGGGAAAAAAAGTGGATAGAAGTGTAGGTTTATTGTTGGCCCATGGAACTTCAGGCACTGAGCTGCAGAGCTGAAATTTGTTGCTATTGCAGATATGACAAGTAGACATCTATCACAATGAGTGCTTAATTAATCCTATCTAGAATTTTTGGAAGAGGTAACATTAAAAGTAAAATTCTAGGGTTTTCATGAAGAACAAAAAAAATACCTCTGAATAATCTGCAAGACACAGCTGAGCCAGTCAGTCAAGTATGTGGTGCCTCCATGAAAACACATTTAAGAAATGGTGATAAATACTGAGAGAAAGGAACTGCAGACCAGAGTAGAAGAAAAACGTCCATGGTGGAGCAGGTACACCTGAAGGGACTGTGGCCTGTGGAGAACTCATATTGGAGCAGAGGAAATGAGTAAGAAGGAAGGAGCAGCAGAAAAATCAGTGTGAAACAAGGAGTGGTAGAGACAAACTGCTCTACCCTGACCCCAAACTCCTGCACCACCTGTTGCCTCATCAAAGGGGCTGAGCAATGATAACTGGAGCTGTGGAGACTGGGAATAGGGGAAGGAGCTGTCTGGAGTGAAGCTGAGCCTCGGAAAAGTGAAGGAAAGATGTCTTCCTCAGGTGTTTAAATGTTTGTCTTTTTTGCTTCTCAAGGCCCAATTAAATAATAAATGGTTTTGAATTAAGTTAAATTCCTAACATTGAGTCTGTTTTCCCTGTGTTGGTAAAACCCATGTGGTTTTTTGCTCCTGTTCTTCCTATTTTCTCCCTTTCCTACTTGGAGGGAGTGAGTAAGAGACTGTGTGGGTGCTCAGCTGCTAAATGGGTCCAGCCTACTACAATGTCACAAATTGGCACTGAAGTTGCTGCTTTTTTTGGGTTTTGTTTTTTGGGTTTTTTTTTTGGTCATGTGTTGCTGGTGCCTCAGTTTTTATATAAATGCAAAATTTAACAGAAATAATTTAAAAAAAAACAACACATGGAAAAGAAATGGAAGTATTAAAAAAACCCGCGATGGTATGTGAGAATAAATTTTTCAGGTATTCTACAAGATCAGGATGCTGTGTTATGCTGATTTACAATAGAAGAAAACCTTTATTTTTATTGATTGGAAGATCAGTCCACTGAGAGCTATTAAAGACAATGCTACATGATTATTGGAGCAGGAGGTCCAAAAACTTTCAAGAATTGGATCCTGGGATAAATAAGTTTGTTCTGTTCTAGTAATCTTCTTCAGCTATACACTTTTTAAGAGAGGGGCTAGATGGGTCTTTGATTCAGTACAATTATTCTAACTTTCTTATCTAGTCTAAGAAAACAATAGAGGTAATGTACTTTTCTGAAGGCTTATCTTTACAGTAGCAGCATTAGATAAGGAAAACAAAATTAGAATATGTTAGATCAAACACAACAGAACCAGAGAAGGAAGGTATGAAGTCTCTGGCAAATATTTTCCCCCCCATTTTTTACTGGTTTAATCCTTTTCCAGAGATTTTTTTTCTGTGTTCTGATGAAAGTTCCCTGGGTACTGCAAAAATAATGTGTAGTGGAATTCTTTGTTTCATTGCCCCTCCTAAGATGAAGGAAGCCGTTTTCCTCTCTAGTCTGCACTACGGGCTGTCCAGAATCTCAGCACTTGTGCATTTAGGAAGGCTCTGGAGCTGCTGAGCCAACCCTTGGCAATGTTGTATGGAAAAGGGGCTGAGACTGGACGTAACATGTCAAGCTCTTCTTCCTGTCCTCTCCCTCCCTCAGCCACTGACAGTGAAACAGAGCTAAGCTGTAGTGGAGGGAGGGGTAGGGGACTGCTGTTGATGCTACAAAGGGCTCCTTTGGGTACCAAGAGATCATCACCAACCAGAATACATGCTGAGATGCAAATTGCACAACATTTGCTTTTGAGTGACAACCATGAAACTGCATCTTCCTACACAATGTAGTGCTTGTGTAAGTATCCCAGTGAATAGGATATAATGAAAATTAAAATGTGGTTCAGCTTTCACTAAATAATTAGAAAAAGTGTATTTTCAGGTTCTATCCGAATCTCATGATTCAGAAGAAGACACCTTTTATTTTAAAATCCTATTGTCTTAAACATAATTATCTATACTTGGTATTGATTCCACATAAATAACAGTATCAAAATCAATGTAAGGAAGTGTGATTAAACAGAATTTTATTAACTTCAGTGAGGCACCAGGTTTAACTTTTTTCTTAGATGTTCTGTTTCTTGATTCACAATGAAAGCTTTTTCTAACCATGAGTATGCATTTTACTATTTGAGAATTAAAAAAGCTGATGCAGTTTTGCTTAATTTGCTAGTCAAGCAACTCTTCTAGACATTTATTCCATTTGACATAGTCTTCAGCATTATTTGAGCTTCTGAATGCATCATAGCTGTTGATATGTGGAAATACGGTTGGTACAAAATACAATACACTTTCGCAGCTGGTATGTTGTCAGGAATATCACAAGATACAAACATGACTAGTAGATATTCGACTCATCCTTAGCTGACTGCCTTGTTGACATGTTCTGCTGGACCCGAGTTATTTGTTGGTTTTGAGAAATTATATAAATTCCTTGAAATAGACATTCATTCTCTTGTTTGAAAACAAGGCAGATTAATGCCTTTAAATAAAAACAACAGTGTGTTTCCATGACTACAGTGCTATTAACACTTTATTGACACTCTCAAAGCTAAGAGCTCATCATTGTTTTTAATAATACAGCAACGTTTTTGTTATTGGTTCATTCTGTGACTGACAGAAACTAGTGGAGTTGCAAGAGGTCTTTTATTCTAAATACAAACAGGCAAACTACTTATTTTTATTTATTTTTTAAAAAAACTTTTTTTAAGTCAGACTAGCAGAGAGGCTTTCTAGGGTTCTGTGTAATTCAGTAAGCTAAATTAGAGGGGCACCCTGCTATATTAATCACTCAAGAGGTAAATGTTGTTGCAAACTCTGCAGAGTGAAGAGGGTGGGTAGTAAGGCAACAGCTTGCTTGGATGGAAGTAGAAATGTTTAGCTCTTCTTTTTTTAATGGAGTCTGAAACGGATAAGCTTGAGAGATCAGAGACTCTCAGTTTCAGCAGTGGGTTCTTACTATTCATGTTGTAGATTTACTCAAAATCCCTCTGCTCCAAAATTGAAGTCTGCCTGTGGTTGATGCTCAGCTGCCATGAATGTGGAGGGTCTCAACTCTGGGGAGCTACACTTGAAGTGAGACATTGAGGATTTGGTGTGACAATCTGAAGGATGTAAGAAAGAGAGAAGATGCTGGAAAACTGTATTCAGTTTTCACAGTTGCGTAGCAAGCTAGGGGCACAAGCCAATATTTTCAATGAATTAAAGAGTACTGGATTGTTTTTTTTCACTGCTTTTTCTGTGATGAGTGGTTAGTCATTATTGGTAGACTGACTGGTAGTTTTTACAGTCAGTACAGAATTCAGTCATGGAACACACATCGATGATGACCTGCACAGCATCTACTTTATCTATTGTACTGTTCAACCTTATCTTTACTTGTTTTCCTGCCTTTACTAATGATCGTCACAACAATGTTGCTTAATTAACTGAGTGTATGATATGGTGAAGGCCATAATGCTGAAGGTGGGACGGTCAAGTAGTAACTGCTAGTTGGCAAGAATGTCAACTGAGGACTGCTCCAGAAGAGACATTTGTGAAGTTCTGCAACTGAGTAGGGAGAGCAAGGAACTGTAGAGAAGACAGCCTGCTGTCTTGATATGACCGTAGTGTGTATGTAGCAGATTTGAATCTGCTTATAGCAATTGTAGTGTTTTGTTGCAGTTCATGAAGTAGTTTTAAATTTTCTAAATCCTATCAGAAATTCACTGTAGGATGATTTCCATCCCCACTCATTGGTCTTAAAGCCTCAGAAGTGAGATTAGGAAGCTCCCTAGTTCTTTGTTGGATATTGTGGGCTCTGCCTGCTGTCATAGCTCAGAAGAAACCCTCTACATTGCTATGTGATATTTTGGCTCACAAATGCACAGAGACTGAGCAAAGGAACTCTACAGAGTACCTTAGAACTTGCCAACACACTACAATCCTCACAGAATGTAGCTTTTTGTTGTTTTATTACAGCTAAACTGTACCAGTTCCAAGTTACACATATGGAGAAATATGCCAGCTAAACCTTTTATCAATTACATCAATGTACTTGTGTCAAGAAAATTGATTAATCTCTAGTAAAGACTTATGAGATAGAGAAGGAAAGCTTTTATTTCTTGGTTATGCAACATTGTTTTCAATTAGCAAGGTCCAGATGTTCATGCATTTTAAAGGCGCCTTTTACACTAATTTGGGCTTCTTATTAGAAAACACCAGTGGATTATGTTCGAGAAACCCTTTTTGAAATTGAGATTGGATGAACTGGCTTTGCTCCCAACTTTGCATCCCAAAATACTTCTTTATTCATGTGTATTTAGTTTAGCATTATAATTTCTACTATTAGGCACATGTAAAGTCCATCTTGAATAACAAATTTGTTGACTTGTAATGAAAGTAATTTTCTCATTTCTACAGGATAAATTTCATAGGTCTCATTCTTCTGTGACTTTTGTTTGTCTGTCTCTTGGAGTAAAACCTTTAGAATAGGAACCAAAGTGAGTGATGAATCTGGATGTTTGTCATCATTGTTTCAATCAAAATCCTGGTTTTGTTAGGGAATATTTTTCTCTTCTGACTGGACTTTCAGCAGAGGCCTTTCACCGAGGCAGCATAGTGCAAAATTAGCCAAATTGCCTGCTTTGTATTTGCATGCATTAAGATAATTTTAGATTTTAATTTTTTTTTTTCCCTGTGGGTAATTTTATGGAAGTGTATTTTTTACAGCAGACTCTTAATTCAGGGTAGGTACACACTCTGAAAGATTATTTTTCCATGTGTGTTAATGGTTTCATCACTGGTCATTAATGAGCTTAAGTTACTTGGACAAAATCTTATGATCAAGCTAAGATGCAGTGAACTTTCAAAGAAACTTGTTAGGACCTCTTTAATTACAACCTTAATAAAAATAATTATTTTGGGATGTGTAAGAATAGATGCTATTTTTTTCACACTTTTAAGTGTGTTTTTAAAAACATATATAATATTAGTTAGTTTCTTTTCCTTCCAGAAGAAAGGCAGTTTATTTAAGAAACTACTAAATTGGTGGTCTATGCCACCATGATATAGTTTTAAAAAATTAAGGTAGACAGATTAAAAATGGAACACATGCTCCTATGAGCCTGTTTCCTTTGCAGTTGACTCAGTTATATGCCTCAAGAGAGCTGCACATACTGCTAATAAAAAAAGAGACAAAACCTCACATTTTTGCTGTTTAGCTGAATATTGTACAGATTCTTATGACAAAAATTTTTGAAGTTATGTGGGAGATAAGATGAATTTTAACTGAGGTTTTAAACTGTAGTCTTTATTTTGTGGTATAATTAATTAATATCTGATTTTTTTGAGGGGGGGGGGATAAATAATACTTGTGTATTTGTACAAAACAGGTAAAAATGAGATATACTTGACTAAATCCTTATTCCCAGACAATGCTTTTCTGAAATTGTGTGGGGAAGACAAATCCGAAAGGAAAAAAATTATTGGCATTCATAACAAGGTTACTTAAGAAAACTGCAGACATCTCACCCCACATTCAACGCAAATGTTGAACACAGAACAAAGCCATTGCTCAACATACCAAGACATTCCTTATCCAGAGAGAAGTCACACAAGAGATTTGTACATCTTAGGGCAGGATTAGCCTACGAATTTCCCAGCCTGCTTTTTCTTGTGAGGAAGTCAGGTATTGAATGTGGACTTCAAGTTCTATTTAAGCATGATTACATTTATCAAGCACTAGAATCATGTCTAAACTAAGCTACCGGAAGCTCTTGGATTTTTGCTATTGTGACCAAGAACTTGTCAGCACCTTTATGGCAGGATTATGCAATTTGATATTGAAGATGATGATGTACAGGTACTAGAATGTTTCTATTGTTAAGGTGTCATGTGGAAATTTTTTTAGACAATGACTCTGAAGTCAGACAGCACTTTTGCTATGAATTTGGTGTCAGTTATGCAGTAAAACAATGTTTTAATCGACAGCTTGTGTGGATGGAATTGTAGAGGTGTTCTTTGATGAAATGACTGCCTTGCATTTTGTTATGCCATGAGAAGTCTTCACTTATATGACAGCTTTTTCACCTGGAACATCGCTGATAAGCATAAAGCTACAATAATTGCAATACAAAAGATGAGAAATGCAAAGCTAGAAGTTTCTTTACCAGATTTCTTTTGGGATGGAAAATATTAGCAGCCTCTGATAACTTCGAGATAGGAAAGAATTTATAGCCAAGTATTGCACTGAAGAATGTCTGTGCTGGCAAAAAGAAGACCTTTCTCTTGAAATCATCTGTTAAGTGTGTGTTCGTGTGTGTGTGTATATATGTATGTATGTATGTATGTATTTATTCACAAAGATCCAAAGAAAATGTGGCCTCTAAATGCAAACAACTCTAGATACTACATACAATACTAATTTACAGATACTAAATACAATCATTACTCTTGCCTTTATTTTTAAGTAATGTTTTATCAGTAGTGTCCTACAGTTTTCTGTCCTTGTCAATGTTCTAAGTCAGAAGGCGTGATTGCCTCTAATGACCTGGGAGCTTAGATATACAAAGCTGATAGTAATTTTTTGTATGTTATATGTCAGTGTTGAAGAAATGTCTATTTTTTGTATTTCAGAAGCCATAGCTTTAAAAATGATCTGGAAAATATCATCTGTCCCAGTGGTGAAATGAAACAATTAATCACTGATTTTAGCCAAGGTGATACACTGTTTACCTTGTCATGATAATGTATGCAGTGAGATACATATTCTTGTCACTTTGCATTATTTAAAGCTATTCTAGTCTAATCTCTGGTATTGCATTATTTATGGTTTTATTTTTCATGCGAAATGAATAATAAGCCTAGCTCTGATATTGCCTGAAGTAAGAGCTACACACATGCGTAAATATATCCTTTCAATTTCAGTCAGAAGCAAGATTGCTGTTTGTTTAAAAAAAATGTTTGTATGTTTGCAGTCTCTAGTTACTGAAAAAGGTAAAATCCTTGCTAGAATAAGGTATATAAGTTAAGTTATTCTTTGCAGGTTGGGTATGTCCTCAGTACTGGTAGGGGGAGGAGAACAACTAGATCACTACCTTCAAATTAGACACACTGAAGTCTGGCATCTCGAACGTGCCACTGGAATAAATGATTGGTATGTCTGCACTAGCACCAGGACTTTTCCTATTCAAAAAGTTAAATAGTGAGGGATTGACATAATTTTCTGTAATGTTGGAATTCATAAGGTACTGTACAGAGACAGACAAAATATAGCCTACTGATAGCCAACTTTTGTGACTGTGTCTATGCCAGAAATGGGTGATTTCAGAGCTTCAGAACCTGAGAATAGGCTGAAAACCCTTTTCTAAACCCTACGTTTTCTGCCCAGTACTATAAGGAGACAGGATTATACCCTGCATAAGTAACACAGTATACCTGTTATGTCAGGTCTGGTTGAAAGTGTCACAAGAGGTCTCGAAGACCAACTTCTGGGCTGGTCTTGAGTCAGTTTAGCTTCAATGGCTTCTGTAGAGTTTTGCCAGTTTAACACTAATTCCAGTTCTGCCCATTTTGTGCATACCTGGGAAAAGTTCCATGGGTGTCAACAATATTGCTGTGGATGTAAAGTGGCAGATAGCCCCAACATTTTTAGAAGTATCAGTAATTTTTTTTTAAACACATCTACTCATTAAAACATTGAGTTAAAATAAGAAGGAATAAACAAAATTGCACAGTGCTACAAAAAGCTGTTTGTAAAAAACATTGTCAAACAGTGACAGAGAGATGCTGGGCCATAAATATCTCTCTTCAGGTAACCTTTTTCAGCCTTGTGTACAACTTGGACTTCTATTTCAGTGGCTGAATTTTTGTGTAATTTCTTTCCTCTTCATCTGGTGTGCCTGTGTACACCTATATACGACTCTTAAAATCACATTAGCAGAGAAAATATATTATTTGCTTCTTGGTTTTAATTGACTTCTCAAATGTTGTTTTCTGATTTAATTTCTTTTACTCTGTAAAATGAACACCTTCCCAGTTCATTCTTAGCAGTTGTACTCAAGCCAGTAACGTAATTCAGAGCAATTTCTTCCCTCATTCCTCCTCTACAAGTAGAGAGTTTAGAGATTTACTGTTCCATTTTGTTGTGGTCATGTGTCTACAGCATGAAGGATCAGGTCTGCACTTGTGGAAGGTGACAGCTGCAACGCTGACAAAGTGAGAAAAAAGGAAATGTTTCATCAGAGCTAACTCTATAGCCCTTAAATTAAAGCAAGAGACTAAACTAGTATTTAAACTATTGCTGTTGGTTAGCACCCCCAGAAATACTGTTTGTGTGTCCCCAAATGTAGGAGTCATGGGGCAGACCAAGGAAGTCTTCAAATTTACGTAGCAGCACAAGAGTGCACAGTAAATGTATAACAACAGCATACCCTGAAAAATCAGGTTGAGCCGATGAGAAGGAAAATAGATTACCAACTCTAGTGAGCAGCTTTAGTGCATAAAATGAAGCATGTTTCCATACATTTTGTATTTGACATTCATGAAATAATCTGGACCATTTCTGAGACACTGTGAATGTAATAAGGAAATCTTGAGGAAGATGTTATTAATTCAACAATATAATTAAATTTATTGCACTAAACTTAAGGTGGAGTAGGCTGCTGCAAATTAAACAATTCCACTGAGTGCTGGGCTCAGAAAGGTTCTTTTGAGGTCTTTTTGTGTCAGCTGATATACCCGAGGGTTCTGAATTTAATGATTGTGCCTTGTTTTTCCTCTCCGCCTTTTTTTTTTTTTTTGTGTAAAGCCACCTCTGGATGTATGCAGGCAATCTTTAAAAATGCTAGTAGGATAATTAAACTTAAACTTCCTCTATCTTGGAGGTTTGTAATGTGACTTTGCCAGTAAAAATCTTCATTTCTTAGTCCCAGGAGGCTTTCTGTGTGCTAGAGATTCCCTCAGATTGCAACAGCGTAGTATTGTCTCCAAACCTCTGTAGCCCACGTCCTGTAATCACCTATGACTAACACAGAAGAGAAGACAAGCGGGGGGCAGAGACAGAAGGGATCAAAAGGGATGTAAAGCTTTATACACATAAAACTGGGCCAGCAAGTTAATAATTATTCAAAGAAACAGAAATATAAGGATGTTTCAGGCTGTTGGTAGCTCCCCTGCATTTTGAGCAGTGCTGCTGCATACAACAAGGAGACCAAGCTGTTCTTATTGTGTATCTGAAGGCTTCTATGTTAGCTCTCCCAGATCACAAAATTTATTCTTGTACTGACCAGAGGCAGTTTTGGGAGAAAAAAGTCCTTGGTAATGGAAAAGAGCAATTTATGCTGCAAATAATGGTTCGACCATATGTGAGAGTACACATGCTCACAAAGCGTGGTGAGAACACCCCAAGACTCAGTATTTGCTAATGACATAAAACCATATCTATGTTCTTATAGTTTTATGTAATTTGGAGTAAGAACTGACCACAGTATATCAGCTACTGGTGTGTGCTATTTGTAAATAATAGCAAGCCCTGTGTCTCTAAGACACAATATTGTATAACAGCAGAAGGAGCTTTGCAAAGGCAAGTACTGGCTGTCATGTTCTAGAGAACTGGATTTAGTCAACAGGTTTAATGGCACTGCCATTTACTTCTCTGTTTTAAATTCTGGCTTTTTTCCCCCACCAAGTTTCATTATCATCTGCTAGTTCTTGCTTTCTCTGGGTAATAGCTGTAGATGTAAAAGCACAGAGGGAACCAGAGAAGAAATTTTCCAAATCAGCATCATTCAGTGAAACTCAGACATCCTTGCTTTCAGAAATATTATTATGTTTCCATCTGAAAATTTCTGCAACTAAATTCCATTTAGACCTTCACAGAAATGCAGATTTAGCAGATAGAAGTGATGAACTTCTAATAGCAAATATTACTTTGGATTTCAGTATATAATGGCTTCCTTCCTGAGGTATTATGTATTTCTCAGATCTGGAGTAACAGTTGATTTTTCTATCCTCTTTTTCTCCATCTCCCCACCCTAGTGAAGAACTTTGGTGTACAGAGTACAGTTTGCACACTTAGTTTGTCTTAAAATGAGTCTGGATTTTAAAACACCTGAAAAGTTTAAGCTGTGTGTGCTGAATTTTCATGTAATTTAATAACATGATGTGGTTGCCTAAATAGTCTTTTTCATTACATCTATCAGCTTTCTCTGCTCCTGAGGGGTTTCACATTACAGAGTAATAACAGTAAAGAGTGTTTAAAGTAACACAGATGAACAATTTATGTAATCTATTAGATTTTTGCTTTCCACATAGAATTTAGTGGACCTGAAATTAATGTTATCAAGTGAAAATAATAAGATGACAGTTACTATTTCATGCTTTAAGTGTATCTAACCCCTACCTATATTTTGCGCTAAAATATTCTGTAATATGATAAGTGCAAAATGCCACTGGGAAAAGATAAATATTCAAAAAGTGTGTGGATGATATTAGTAGAGTTTTTAGGTTTTGGTAGAGTCTCTGTAAGACTCTTAAAAAATTAACTGTTTGGTCTACTTAGCCTCCTTTAAAAATGGTATGCGCATACTGCTACTGTTTTTGTAGTATTTCTAACATTTATAACATAGGTTTGGAGTAATACTTGTGTTTTTTAAAGAGAGACTTTAAACATCTTATTTGATATAAAGTGCTTCTTTTTAGGGAAAGATGGATGTAAAGTGTTTATATTCAGCTTTAAGGTGCATTATTGGCCAAGTAGTTACTCTGTTGCTGGACTGTACTCAGGAATGGTTTTAAGGTCAAAATCCCTGAGCCTGTTCATCATCTGCTTCCAGTATGCCCATCCCCTGCCCCAAGGACGTCCCACAGCTCTGGCTGCTGGTGGGATTCCAGAACTGCCAACACAGGGTTGGTAAAAGCTTTGTGGCTTCAGCTCCAGTCGTGCCCTTGTTACAGTGAAGAATGTATAACACGTACTGGATGTAATTACGAGGTTATAATAATATAATATGACACAATACAAAGTTGCATATAATGGCATAATAAAATAGTGCGGGCAGGCTTCTGACAAATCTAGGGGAATGTCCTATCCAGCTCTGTATTATTTGAAGGATTTTTGCAGTGCTGGATACCAGTGCTTTTTTACCAGCTGTTTTTATATATGGGCTGCTTTCTTACAGACGTACTCAAAACATTCATACCTCTTTAAAAAAAAAAAAAGAAAAATTTTACTTTCTCAATGTTATTGCCTACAGAAGGACACAGTTTCACCATGGCATTTATGAATTATCGTGATGAAGTCTTATCAGCATGGACACGCTTTTTGTGTTGTGTAATCTATTTCCATTTTCTGATTTAACTATGTGAATTTGGAAAAAGTAGCAGTATTTCCAAACCTGTAACCTTGATTGCTATACTCTATTTGAATAGAAACTGGTCTTTAAAAATAACTGGCTTGAAAATATGGATAAAAGCTGGAAATGCAAAACTCCAGAAGAAATGTTGCTTTTTTAATCATTGTATTAAGGTACTCACAGAAGATGAAGGAGACCTGGATCCAATTTCCTCCTCAGTCTGGGGACAGTTCTGCTCTTTTAGGTCTTATGATATGTCTATATAACTGGCATTGGGAAAAAAGGGTAAATTCCATTGTTGAAGCTATTCCTTTTCTTTTTTTTTTTTTTTTTTTTTTAATTTTCCCCCCTAAGGTTTGAAATATTGGTTGACTTTGAGAGTTAGAGTATGAGAACAATAAAAAAGTTGATTAGGGTGCTTTATATTTGAATTTCAATACATGTTTTGTTCACGCAAAGTGGAAGGATTTTGATAGGAAGATGGAGACCCTCCATTGAAAGCAGTATAATCTTGCTGCACTGGGTGGTGTAGTGCCTAAAATTATTGGCTTATCTGGAAAATAAATGATACACACACATCCACCTCCAGCATCTAAGATATGGGAAGTGCATTCCATGCTAAAATGAACTTTAATCAGGAAAAAAAATACTAAAAATTAAAGACTGTGAGCAGTGGAAGCTGAAGTGTAACATGCATGATGTCATCTCTCTTTTATGGGGTAAAAAATGCTGAAGGCTGGTAGTATAAACTCTGCTTATTGAGAACTTCCATTATTTCTGATGTTAATATTGAACGTTGATAGTTTCTGAAAAATCTATTTATTTGACCTGCGAAAGTTGCATACCAGAACTCTTATTTATTATCCATTCAGTAGTATAAATCTTTCTGTATCAAGCTATGTCCTTTTTTTGGCTTTATTTCTCCTGGCATTACTTGATGTTGGGAATTGATTTCAATTTCCTGGTTATGCTGTCAGACATGTTGCAAGGCAATCTAGTTTGTCAAAAGAATTAAAATGTATGTGTCTTACATGCAATTATTGCTAAAAAAAGATGTATTAAAAAAAGGTGTACTGATCTCTATTTATTTACTTAGCTGCATTCCTTGAGTTTTTATTCAGTTCTCCCTTAAGACAAATACTGATTGTTCATTATGCAAGTTTTATTGTTCATGTGCACTAAGGCTTTATTTTTCTATCTACAAAAGCTTAAAATTATGTCATTTATTAAATGATTGACAATCTTACTGTCAATGAAACCTGAATAGCATCTGTCAAACCATTATTTTTTTTGATATTCGTATTCAACACAACATACATTGTTTTTCTTTTCATCAGTCAGCAACAAAGTAAGTCTGATAGTATATAAAGCATTAATTACTTTGATTGAAACATTCTGACACACGTTATGTTTTAATATTTAACAAGGCTTTCATTTATAAATTTATATGAAACACCCTTCTTCAGCTGCAGTTGGACGTCACAAGGAATCTCTCTGACATTTGATTAAGCCAGTCTAACATGGCCCCACTGTCTATTTGTGTATTAAACACAACCCACAAAACACCAAAGGTTAGGCCTATGTCTTTTTCCTGGCAGGAGAAATGTTTGATCAAAGAATACAACTTGAAAAGGCAAAACTGTCTCCTTTGTGCCACCAGTGAAAGAGTAGAAAGGAGACCCACAGGTGACCTCCTGGAGGAGTTAATCTCAGAAAGCAGCAATTCTAACATGACTGCAGTGCCTGGTGAGTATGTGTGTGTCCATGGGAGTAAACGACTTTGTTTCTCTCTCTTCTCTGGAATCTCCAGCATGGTTGCAGAAAGCCAGCATGATGCAGAAGGATGTCATAGGTGAAGGTGCTAAGATTTTGGTAAGAACACAATAATCATCCTCTGTATTTTTAAGGCATTCACCTGTGCTGTTTCTGCAAAATCCTCTGAGCTATATGACAAGCAATGCTTTTGTGAGGCCAACATTAGGTGATCCCACAGCACCATAGGTAGCATATTTCTATGTTTTTGCTTTGTGTATTATTTTGTTTCTCATTCTTGTGTTGCCTTCCTCGCTGAGTAAATATTATCATTGAGTGGGAAACTCCATGAGAATGTCTCTTCTCTGCTTCCTTTGTGAGATCACTTCTTATTCCTGGTGTATATTTCGTAAGCAGTAATGACTGAAAAATTCCGTGGTATTTTTATGGCATTTTTTTGAATAGATTTATCTGACTTCTAGAGGTGATTATTTTCTCCCACTTACATAGATCTCAGCTTACAACACTGCTCAGTTTATTATTCTGTAATTTGTACTCATAGAATCATAGAATGGTTTGGGTTGGAAGGAACCTTGAACATCACACAGTTCTAACCCCCCCTACGTCTCTCTGTCTAACTTGGAACATTAATTTATAACAGGATTTATAGTCTCTGAGGTTAGGATAACAATGTAAATAATTGCTATTATTATGGTATTATTCTCTGTACTACTTAGAAACAACAATGTTATACAGTAGTGTCTCCAAATCTGGTGTAGAAAGCTGACTTGTGTCCCAAAGAAATTGCCATTGAAGTAAGAGAGAGTATACACAGGCACATGCATGAAGAATCAGATGAGTATATTAATTGGCTTGTTGACAAGTGCTTTTTTGCACAATAACAAGGAGGTTGAAAGAGAAATTAAGTCTTCAGACAGTTCCTGTAGTTCTTACCAAGCATAAGAGGCAGATGCTGTTTGAAAGTTACACAGATTGATGATAGAAACTGTTATAGATCACCAGAATTAGATACCAAACAAGGTCTTCTTGATTTTTTTTAATTATTATTTTAACATATTATTCCTCATTTTTGAAAAAAGGCAGAGGTATCCAGATGACTGTATAAATGTAAGTCTGAAATTACACTTAAGAATTTTTTTCTTACTGAATCCAAAACCAGCCAGGTAGTTCTCAAACACAAGGAAATTCTCTCAGTCCTCCATGAGTTGTATTCATTTGAAATTAGTCTGACTGTCTACTATGACAGCACTAATTGGTATTGGTTGTATCCATCAAGTTTAATATCATATGAATATTTGTACTCTGAAGCAGAAGTATACAAACAGCAAGCAAATGGGTTTTAAAATGGGCACACTAAATTAGCAGAAAAATAAATGAATGAAGTGTCATCAGTCTCCATACGACAACTGAGAATAGATGAGTCAGGGGAAAAAAAGATAAGCAGACACATTGTTGGTTTAAGTAAAAGCAACACCATAGGTCTCTCTGGAGTACAGCGAGTCTGGTTTGTCACTTTGAGCAGTTAATAAATGGGTATTTCCATATTCCTGATTTAAAGATGGATGCAGTGTTCTGCAGGGTAACAATTTTTTAATTTATTTTACTGGCAGCAGCAGTTCTGACATTAAGGGGACACATAGTGAGATGGCAATATTTTCTTGTTAAAAATGGCAATGTCTTCCTGAAGGGAGTACTTTCATGATGTGATATATAACAAAAGTGATAGGTGATTGTAGATATAATAGACAGAAATAATCAAAATTACATTGGCAAGCTCAGTCTATCTCGTGAGGGAGCTCTAATTAAGCCACCTCTCCTTTACATTATAGCTGTTCTGTCAATTTCAGTGTGATATATTTTGTCATTTTTACACAGATGCAAATTCTAGTCTTTAATAGACTAAAGAATTTATGTTTTGGCAGGATTATGAAAGACTTTGTCATTTTACACAAACAGAAATATGAAAGACTTGCAAACTAAACCTTCCTGTGCTACCTACTCCCAAACAAAAAAAAAAGAGAAAAGGTAGTTGTGAAGTTTCTTCAATAATATCAGCTAGACTTTATCTATTAATGTCTGAATATTTATATTATTTCAGGGTAAAATTATGTAAGAATGAAATTAAGCAGATTAATTAATATGATAGAGCCTTCAGTCTCCAAATATCACAGAATCACTGAGTGGTAGGGGTTGGAAGGGACCTCCAAAGGTCATCTAGTCCAACCCCCCTGCCAGAGCGGGATCCTAGAGTAGATCACACAGGAACACGTCCAGACGGGTTTTAAATGTCTCCAGAGATGGAGACTCCACAACCTCTCTGGGCAGTGTGTTTCAGTGCTCTGCCACCCTCACAGTAAAGAAGGGTTTTCTTACGTTAAGACTGAACCTCCTGTGTTCCAGTTTGTGCCCATTGCCCCTTGTCCTGTCACTGGACACCACTGAGAAGAGTCTGGCCCTGTTTTCCTGACACCCACCCTTGAGATATTTATCAGCATTAATGAGATCCCCCCCTCAGCCTCCTCTTCTCCAAGCTAAACAGATCCAGTTCCCTCAGCCTCTCCTCATATGGGAGATGTTCCAATCCCTTCATGATCTTAGTGGCCCTGCGCTGGACTCTTTCCAGTAGCTCCATGTCCCTCTTGAACTGGGGAGCCCAGAACTGGACACAGGACTCCAGATGAGGCCACAGAACCTCTAAAACCTTCAGCAAAAGGGAAAGGGAGCTTGCTATTAAAGGACTCTACAGTGCACATATTTTAAGGAACCAAGTTTGATGTGATATCACTTCTTGCATGAGAAATATGTTACTTGGGAGCGACTAAAGAATCTGAGTTCATATTTTTGCGTGTTTGTTTTTATTGGGATTACTTTCATGGAGACATCAGGAATTAATGCAGAGTCCTTATTTTGTAACAGTATGAACAAAAGAGCATGAAATCCTCAAACCCTTGTGGGCATTTGCCAGGGAAAATGTCAAAGAAGGAAGCCAGCAAGATTCTTATCTTACAGAGGAAGGTAAATCATCAAGTGGGGTAGAAACTAGAAAAAACAGTAAGTGAGCGGCTGTAAAGAAATAAAGAGGAGAGAGGCTGAAGCTTCCAGAAAGCTGATCAAGAAAGAGAAAATGGCCATCAAAACAGGAAAGGACTGGAGGCCAAGAAAGAAATGAAGAAGAAAAGGAGAAGAAGAGAAATAGAGAAGGTCACAAGAAACAGCTGGAACAGTAAACATCTACAAATATTCTGTGCAACAGTGTGGAAAACCTGTTATGTAAGATTGTGATGTATTTACCTTAAAAATGGGATTGAATTTGATAAGTTCAAATAGCATGACCAATTTTGTGCTCTTAGGGTGTTTGGCAAAAAAGCCAAAAATTTTCAGTGAGTGTGTCTGTTGTAAAATGTAAGAAAAAGAAGAATCAGAATATATCAACGATGTACTTCTAGCCCTCTAATAACCTGTAAGTCATTTTATGGTGTGTACCCTGGATCTATGTATTCCAAATTTTTATTTCACCAAGACTGACCAATTTTCAAGGTACTCTGAAAGAGTTGCCTGGCCCATTTTTGCCGGACCAGGGAACAGTTAGAACATTTCACTTTCTAGTGAGAATGTTAATACAAAAAAAGCAAGGAGGATGATGCAGATGAGAATAGACTAGGTAATATATTATTCCTGAACATAGTCACCAAAAAGTAAAGGTGGGATTCCATCCAGAGGTAAATTTAAATAATTTATACACCATTAATATAAATAAATGCAATGTTATGGATGGCAGGTCTTATTGAACACATCTCTGAATGTTACCTGCGTAGGTATGATGATGTGCTTAGACTTCCCCTCAAAAACCAGGGCAAGGAGAGCAGGACTGACCTAGTCTTCAAAGTGGTTTGCCTTTTGAGGGGTGTGATTGGAGAAATGAGAACAGTGAACATTCAGCAGTCATCCTGTCCTTGAAGTGTGCTGATGCCATGTAATTTTATCAGCTCTTGGGGTCTGTGGTGAGGGCAAGGTATAGGGGAAGGGTAGCACCATGCTGCCAGTCCAGTTCTGGGGCAAGGAGTGGTGACTCCTTGCAAAGCATTTATTCACAAGCGTGCAATACCTGAGGTACTAGTAAATGCTATAACATAAATTATTTTGTAACATCAGTTAGAGCAATCAAAATAATAAAGCTGGAAAATGACAGATTCCCATTCAATACACATTTTCCCCCAGGTTTTTTCACTGAGAAATTAAGTTTCATGATGTTAATGAAGATAACTTTTATCTTATCTGCAAAACACGTATTCAGATACCTACTAAAGATATAAATAGAACTTGACTGAAATTTGTGGTTTCTTTACTGCTCATTTTTTGGTAAATATAAAACTTCTTAAGAGACGGTGAGCCTCATAGTATATAGGTTCCTTTCTTACTTTGTTTACTTCTTTGTTAATTAATTGCTAAAATTATTTCAGGTTACTCTATGACCAAATAAATAAAAATACAGATTTCATTTAAGGGATAAAATACACCTTGGAGAGAAAATAATATGCTAGGAGAGGAGTAGGTAACAGTGATGAGTTTTGCGTATCACCAGCACACATCTCCTGACAGACCATAGAGAGCTTCCACGTTTCCTTATCAGAGGGGAAGGAGCCCTCTGCTCATGGAATCACTGAGGCAGCCCCAAATAGTTCCTGGGTGAATATCTTGTATGCACAGAGGATGAAAAGTTTAATGGAGAGCTTTGCAAACGCCAGGGTGCAAACTCAGCTTGGGAGACTCTGGGCAAGCTGCCCACTCTCCTGCAGGAGCCATGGGCCACCGTCTGACACAGCACTGCTCCCAGGCATTTGTCTCAGGTTTGGAAATGTTGCTCTGACAGCTGCCTGACATGGAGGAAACTTGAAAAGTGTGCCATATCTTCACTTACAGACAAACAAAGATCCTAAGGGAAGGGGAGGGTTGTTTTGTTTGCCCTCCCTGACCCTTCATGAATCAACGTTTTCATTAATCCTCAGATCCTGACTTTTTCATAGAACAGGTATACTTCAATGTATATTAAAACCTTGAAATCATGTTTTATCTGTTTACCTTTGTTATAAAAAAATCTAGTCTATACAAAGTGCTTAAACAGAGGACACTTAGCATATTCAATTAAAGTAGTATCTTGATATCCCATTTAAAAATCTTCAGTCAGATGTAAAACTGATCCCTTTTGCAGTGATTTACAATGCATGTTGAAGTTTGGGCTCTATTAACTTGACTGTACTGTTGACTCCTCTTGATACTTCACATAGCTGGTTTTTTTCTTGCTTTCCTGTTTGAGAGAGCTTGGGTAAGGCTGAGAAACTGATAAATCCTATAAAGATGAAGCTGGGAAGAAAGTGTATTTGTTTGTTCAGTTGAGGCTTAATGTCCATGCTTCCTTTTTCCAAAAGCTCATGGAAAGAGGAAAAAAACATTCCTCTGCAGCTTTTGTGGATGGAAATGAACTGTTATCATTCTTCTCTTACTGGCTCAGCTCCTTAATGGGTTGTCATGTTAGTGGTTTCAGCTTGTGAATAGACCATCTGCTATTACATATGTAGTCACATAGTAATTTTTTCCTCAACTTGATATCGTGTCTTTGGCTCTGTGGCAGGAAGTTTTCTAAGTGCCTTCAAGTTAGAGTTTGAACACAGACCAGAAACTGCTCGATGGGAATGGGGGGGAAGTACTGCAACTTTTAACCGTGGATTTGTCACAGATGGTGCCAGTAAGGACTGGAGGTCCTGCAGTTTATGGTAAATTCATTGCTTTAACTGTGGTTTTTCTCATTTTCTGAAGGGTTACAGCTGGTCAGATTCTGTTACATAAGTCTAACACATTTAGTTTCTTCACATAAGCATATATTAAACAAATAATTTATTCTTAAACACTATATTTAACCTGTCACATAAGAAGGAATTACCTCCTCTGCACAGTAGAAAATTTAGTGTTGTCTTTCTGATGTAAGTATACACTTAAACTTGCCAGATACCAATGAACTGCTCACTTAATACAAACATAAGTTCAGATAATAATATATCCTCAGAACTAGTAAGTGTTCAGCAACATGATATTGCTATAATTTATACAAAAGTAACTGTTAACGTGAAAGGGTATTAGAATTTATGCTGTGGAATTTTGTCTTCAAATAAACATTTTTTGTTACTTCAGGAGAGGATTGTTGTCGTAAGTATTTAAGAAAGAAGGAATGTTGAGACATGTGAGAGCAAACCTGAGTTACTTAGAAGCAAGCACATAATTTTCAAAAATATTATTTTCTCTGAGCTGTTATACACATAGGTTTTTCATAAGCAAAGAAGAGCAAAACATACTTGGAATTTCTTGAGATTCATGTATTTTATCTAGGAAGAACATTTACCGCTTCTAAGCTGAGGTTTACAGTGGCTGTACAGGGATTCATGAATGCCTGGAACTCAGAAGAGTTTTCATCCCTGTGCACACTGAAGTCACTAAACAGTATCATACTAAGTGCTTCTAAGTCACAGATAAAATCCCTTCATCAATTTTTTGAGAAGATAATACATTTCATTTGGTATAAGAGGCTCTGGAATACAATTATACAGAATTTAGGAGCCTCTCCAGTGATCACATAATACATGATTTTTGATGCATGAGGCAATTCTATATCTTTTCTAGAACAAGCCTTCTGTTTTTCAGTGGGACATAAAAATGCATGTGTTAAAAACAGTTTATTAATAAAGGCACCATCTTCTAGATTTCCACTACCACTTTGTTAGAATTTCTTTCTTAACTTTCAGTGTGTGTGTAACACACACACAGCCTTTTATACATATGCACACAAAAAATCTATTTATATATAGATTCATATAAGCTTACTAATAAAAATTAGTTTTCTGCTTGTAGAGCTTAAAATGGATTATAAGAGACTGAGATACATAAAGTCCAATTGAAATTCTCATCACATTGTGCAGTAAAGAGGATAACATAGAAAGTTTACGAAGAGGTCACAAATATCTGTCACTCTCATTCCATAACTGAATAAAAGGAAAATACTCAAACATCTCAACAATAAATGCTTGAGAAGACTTCTAAAATGTGACAGGTGAAAATATAACTATATGACATTTGAAAACTAGCTGACTCTTACTATATTTGAAGTTCATAGTGAAAAACCTGTATGTGTGTTGGGATTTCTGAACATGGCTTACATTTCATAATTACTTCCTCCTCTATACTTAGATGTTGTGAGGGAGGGGGAAGGAGTGAGGGGGGAGTAAACACGAAGATTGTAACTCATTTTTCTTGACTGACCATGTCCGCCTCTGTTGAAATGAATTTCTGTAAAAATGAATGTGATGTAGCATTCGTACTAAGTACTTGAAAAGAAAGCACTCATATGCACATTTGTACACATAAAAATGGTGTTGTGTGTGTATATATATATATACATATGTCTGTGTCGTATTTATGTCTATATATATCTAGAACTTACTGTAAAACATGTTAACATAAATGCAGAACTAAACATAAAAGCATAGCTGAAGAACGTCCAAAAAGGAAATTTACAGTAACAGGCCTAAATAAAGTGATGTGATGACTCAGATTCTTTTATTCACTAGGATGGAAGGGGCTTCCTTTTTCTTATCTTTGTAACATTCCTTTTTGTTTAAATAGGCAGTTTGCATTTGTATTGAAACAGAAAAGATAAAAAAAAAAAGAAGAGATGGAGCAGTCAAATTTTAATTAGCTTGCATGGTAATATAAGGGCAGTTGAAGTGTGATCCTAGTCTGCTCATAATGAAATATAACTACATCTAATTTTTTTCATTTATTGTGTTACATTGGTTTTTATGTTTTCTCTATTTTCCTTCTTTTTTTACTATAAATTTCAAATATTTCATCTTGGGAACTGGATTATAAAGAGTTTATGGATATTCTCCTGTGCATTTTCATATATATGAATGCCAGTTACTGGATTTAATAAGAAAAGTGTTACAGCAAGAACAAAGAGATTTTGAGATATGCTTATATACAGTGCGTGCGCATAACAGTAAAAAAACCCATCAACCATAATTGATCAACAATGATTTCTTGAAAATAAAAAGGGATCTAAAGGTCAGAACCAGCAGCTTTAAAGAACACAGGTAACTGTTGATGGGTGAAATACACCCACTTTCTAGTATACAGAAGGGTCACAGAGGTGTAAAGCCCCTGTACAGGACCGCTGACTAATAAGTCTGCCCTGGGGCAGGAAAGACAGGTCAGGTGGGAAAAAAGCATGCAACCTCTTTGAGATATCTGGCTGAGTGATCTCCAGAATAGTAGATGCAAAAGTCAAGATGCGTTTGTAACTCAAATTGGCCTTTAATCGAACTCAAAGCATCAGCTTGACTAAAAGTCAATTCTGCTGTGTAGATGTTTACACACAGACTTGTCATTGCATAATTGCTTACTTCATTATTAATAGAAAGAAGTAAGAACAATTTAGCTGATATATTTTACTCGTCCACTTTTGAGACAAGCATGTCACACTTTACTCCAAGAACTTCTTTAGGGCTCTCCCTGGGTCTTAGCCAAATTCCTGTTAGGAGTAATCCAGATGATCAGAGCCTGAAGACTGTTTTCAAAGTCAACACCAGAGGCACCCCAGATAATCTGAGAGGCACTAAAGACTTGGGAGCAAGAGCAGAGACCTAGAGACACTACTAATGGCAAGATGTGGACCTGGTCATTTTTTTGGCCAACTTTTAATCTTTACTAAAGCTTTGCAGATGGTAACTTCTGCTTTTTGGTTGAAGAAACTCAGTAAGCAGGACTACAAACACACAATTTTTATCTTCAGGACCTATCTGTAAACTGGACGTGTCTATTTTTGTGAGCTGTAGAAAGCATTAGGAAAGAATAATGATTCAATCAAGAATTATGTTTTCAGCAATATTTTCCCAGTCACAACCAATTTATAGATAACTCAGCGCTACAATATCTACAAAGAGCCCACATAACAAGAGACTACATCTTTGGACAGATTCAAATACCATATTTCATTAAAAATTATAATTAAAATTTAATGCTTTTTATGGTTATGTGTACCATACATATGCACATTACCCTTATAATTTAGTAGAGTCAAATAATATTCAATTTTTTAATTTATATTCCTTCACATATTATCAATATTTTTTTGTTACTATGTCACAGCACCAAAGCCCTTTAATGTGAATTATATATGAAAGGATATAAGCTACAAGTAGTTTATTTACCTGGGCTCTTCTAATGGTTTCTGTCCTTCAGTGTAAGTTTGTAAGTCTATCCCTTCATCAGGAAAAGACTCCTCTGACATTTCTTTCTGTGTTGACTTCATGTTTCTCTGCTTTCCAACCCCCTATTCCACTTGCATCTGTTTTTCTACTTGCCATAGTCTCTGATAGATTCTTTTCCTCTGAGCTGATCACCCATATATCACTGTATGGAGTCTTATGACAATGATTCAAGAGATATCAGAATGTTATTTACATATTTCCTATTATAGTGTGTATATAATGCCATCCTCTACCTTCCTTCTCCTTTCTCTTCTGTTGCAATCTGTATCTTAATAATTCAGAGACAAAAGAGCAGAGGGAGGATGAAAATGAGAATTCATTTATATTCACTTCTCACAATTAAAAACTTCACTGTTGTCTTCCTTATGGATCATCCATTACTTTCTTATATAGTATTTTCAGCTTTCCAGTTCAAATTTGTTTCGTTACCATTGTCTTCTGATAGTTCCTCGTAAGACATTTTAGTCTTCAGTTCTCTTTTGAGTTGCTTTCTCTTGAACTCATCATGGAGAAGGAGATGGATAAACACTTTGCTAGTAGAGGAAAAAAATCAGTGTAGAATACCACTAAGTCAGATATAGTCTTCCTCCAGAGTTTCCCACATATAGATAATCCTTTCCTTTGGAATGGCAGATGACTGTCCCTGAGCTCCTCTCTCCCTTGGAAGTGCAGAGCAGATAACTTGTGCCTCAGTATTGACATATTTCCCATATCAGTTGACTTTTTATTGTCCTAGAGGAAACTCTGCATCTTCTCACCTAGTTTTCTTGCATGCCCTGATACGACCAGGTAGATGTGGTGAGGGCTTAATACCAGCATTAGCACAACTTCAAGTAACATAATTACCCACTCTTCTCCCAGTGGTTTCCTCTTCTCAGTGGGAAAACTCAGTTCACTTCTGACACCTTTGTTGTCATAGTTCATAAGAACAATTGCACTAGAACTTCCAGCAAATGTCTATTATGTCCCTGCTCTGTGACAAATACAGCTTTGTTTAGAAAACTTACATTTTTTTGCCCATTTTTATGACTATTCCATACTGCAAACTTGATGAGGTTTTTTTTTGTCATCTGGAAATAAACATACTTAGCATTTGCTTTAGCAAGAATGGAAAGTTTCTGACTTCCAGTATGAAATAAAGTGCACCAAAGACAATTTCTGACCCTATCAAAACATTCAGCTTCTTTCTTTGAGGTCAAATGTTTCCTTCTGATAAAGGCAGCAGCATTATGTTCTGGTATTACTTCATTTTGAAGGGACTACAATATTGTGAAAGGTAAATATTTCAGTGATCGTTCACTGCCACTTTGGATGAAACCCATGTTTTCCTGAAATATGTTTCAATTCTGTAGAAGCAGCATTCTCTGATGGAAAATCAGTCTGTGAGGGAATTTCCAGACAGCTCAACCCATGATGGAAATCCAGCTGCCTTAAATATTTCTCATTTCTTTGCCCTTAATTTGGTTGCTAGATGTGGGAATACAAACCTAAAACTGCTCCATCACTTTGTTGGTAGTTCTAGCAAATGTAGACACTGCTGGAATTTCTTGCTGAGGAACAAAAGGCTCAGGCAGTTATGGAGGGGACTCCTGGCTGAGTGATGATCTTCCTCTGTATGAGCTAGTAAAATATGCTCATCATTTCACTGTAGCCTTGATGCCTTAATTAGAACATATTTATAATTATGTACATGCTCACTAGACTTATTAAATTGCATACTGTAGCAACACACTATTTTAATCTTCATAAACTTCTTTCTGTTTTTATTTGCAGCTGATCATATATTTAATTTATGAGAAACTTTATCCCCTAAGCTACTTGAAGAAAATGTTAATTAGCAATAGTTGTAATCCTGCTTTTGATGAGACGTCATTTAAACAGCTTTATTTATACTGCAGTATTGCATATTGCTTCCTACTTTTTTGTGTTTTTTTTCGTAATTCTTCATTTTTCTTTGCTATAAAGTTTTGTGATTATCATTTGCCACCTGTTGGAGGTCTCTGAATATATGCTTTTTAACTGTTGGTTTTTGGATCTGACTTTGTTCAGAAGGGAAATTCACAATAATTTCCAGAACCCAGCTCTGTTATTGTATATTGATTGTATATTTCATCAGCTTAATGTTCACTTTTGGTAACTGATGGCATTGGCCAAAGCTCTATTTCACATGAAGGCTTAACCAGCAGTCATTACTTATACTTCATTGTGTTCACATTTCACTTTGCAATCTTTTTTTTTTTTTTTTCACTTATCTCTATTGCAAGCACAATTATTAGGCAGGACTGCAGTGGCCTGGGGACCTGGACAAGAAATGTGCTGAATCTGGCAGCAGGGTAGACTCTGACGTATCTAGCCTGAAAAAGATAGATGTGGCAGCCAGAAAGCTGGAAACCAGCAGGAGATGAAGTAAAAGGCTGCAGGCAGATTTTGTTGATTGTGGGTCACCAGGGAGTTGTTGTCTTGTGTTAAAGGAGAAAACCTTAGAAGAGAGCTTGACATATGGAGAAAACTCTGTAATTGAACCTTAGGCATTATGTTATCACCTGAGGAAGAGGAAGACAAACTGAAACTGGGGCTGGATATTGAGTAATCTGCTGTGAGGATCCCAGGAAGGAAAAGGTGGACTACAGAGTTGCTAAGCTCAATGATGCAGTGTGACACACAGAGAAGAGGAAAGTAGGAGGCATTGTAGGCCATTATACTTATACTAAAGGATTTTCATATGTAAATGCTGGGATAAGAAATCAGTAAAATGGGTATTCTTGGACATCATGTACAATGAGTACAGGTAACAGTCAGAATTTGTCATGCTAGTGCACTAAGATATTTTTTTAAAAATAGAAGATAATTGCCCTATTAAAATCCAGATTTTTCATCTACAGCATTGCTTTCATCCACTGATGTTTTAGTTCTTAGGGGGCAATGGAAATAATTAACTTTTTCAGGCAACATCTCACCTCTTCTTGTGAAGGAAAAAAATTAGAAGAGAAACTTCATGTATTAGGATTTTTTATTGTGTTTTCAAGTCAAAATACATCTCTAACCATCATCTTGTAGATCCGAATGGGATCTCTAAAGAGCTTGAAATCTGTCATACTCAGAATGAGCCAAATTTTAGAACAGGTCATAGAACTGTAATTTATGCCACTTCACCTAATTCCTTAGGAATTCATCTTACATTTTGCAGTTAGAAGGTGAAGACTTGCTTGCTCACCATCAGAATTTTTTGCCCAGCAAATTCTCCCTGAACTGCTGGGTCTTGAAATATACTTGGCCACATTCTCTAAATTCAAAAAAGAGGAGGTTGAAACTCTCATTATGAAGCTATTCATAGCTACTAGATTCTCTGAAGCTGACAAATAGAGAGACGGGTCTAGTGGGTCTCTGGAGCAAGAGTATTCCTTTCTCACTGTGCTTGATTGTGTGGGTGCTTGCTGCTCTCCTACAGCAGACTGCATAGGTAGAAAGAGACAAGGGTTCAGAGCAAGGAGCTTGCCAGAATTCCTCCAAAGGCTGAAGGGATTACAGGTAGCCAGGAACTCTGGGGAAAGTGCAATTCCCTGCCTTGATATTTGAACACCACAAAAAGATAACAGTAGGTCCTCCTATTGGAAATACAGAATGGATGGTTCAGCTGTTGTCAGCTAGGAGTAAAGGGCAGTCTAAGGTATAGGTCTGTATCACTATGGAAATCCGAGATTCTAATTTGCTGCTAACTACAAAGTGAATGCTGTAGGACAATACGCCACATGTATACTGTGTAGCTAGTTGAGAAGTATTTTGTAACACATTTTTGAAAAGAAGATTGATTCTAAATATAATATTTTAACACCATCAGATTTTAGAATCATTAAGGTTGGAAAGGACCTCCAAGATCATAAAGTCCAACTGTCAACCCAACAACACTATGCCTGTTAAACTATGTCTTGAAATGTCACATCTACACGTTTTTTAAACACTTCCAGGGATGGTGACTCCTTCACTTCTCTTGGCAACCTGTTACAATGCTTGACCAGTCTTTTCATATATAAGTTTTTCCTAATATCCAATCTAAACCTTCCCTGGCACAACTTGAGGCCATTTCCTCTTGTTTTATCCCTAATTACTTGGGAAAAGAGACCAACACCCACCTCACTACGACCTCCTTTCACATAGTTGTAGAGAGCAGTAAGATCTGGCTGCCCACACTATTTCTCATACAAACCAGGATGCTGTTGGCCTTCTTGGCCATCTGCACACACTGCTGGCTCATATTTAACTGGCTGTCAACCAGCATCCTCAGGTCCTTTTCCACCAGACAGCTTTCCAGACACTCCTCCCCAAGCCTGTAGCATTGCATGAGGTTGTTGTGACCCAAGTGCAGGATCCAGTACTTGGCCTTATTGACCTCATACAACCGGTCTTGGCCCATTAATCCTACCTGTCCAGATCCCTGAAAGGTATCTCCAATTGCCTCTTCTGTCAAATCTCAAAAAAAAAAGGCAGCCGTTTGCTAGTTCTCATGAAATATTATGCTACCCAATATACTCATACTTGGGCTCAGTATTTTAGTTTATTTTCCTACTTGTAAATACAGCAAGAGTTATGGTGGAGTTAAAAAGTATATTCCACTATCATGTGATATAAAATGTGACACATCACTAAGCATGTGATAATCATTCATTAACTTCTTCCCATTTATCCTCCCCTCTTTTATTTTGATCTGCTTCTGTAAGGCAGACCTAGCTCTCTATCTGCAGTGATTTACTTTTCATCTCTGAAAGAACAGGGTGATCTGGAACTCAGAGGTGAAAGTCTTCCCAAGATCTCTCTTTCATTTTTAGGACCAAACACAGGAGACAGGTAAAAGCAAATTCAACCAGATATTCCCTACAAAAGAGTATTCTGACCTTGTTTGATCAGTGAAGAAAATGAAACGTCAAAAAACCCAACCAAACTAAAACCATGCAAACAAAACATGTAAGTAGAGAAAACATACAGAAACAGAACAAAAGATGTCACACAATATTTCAAGCATACACAAAACTTTTATATAAGTAGAACTCACTGATTTTAAAGTGTTCTTCAGTCAAAACAAAAAATAACCCAATTTTTGTAAGTTACCTATCCTACCATTTCAAATTATTGCAGATGTAATTTATTTTATTTCATCATAATACAGGAAGCTTGATATTAAGTTCATGATATTAATTATAAGCAATGAGATTAGGTGAGACAGGGGAAAGAGAATAATTTACATGTGTAACAGATAGCCATAGAAGAAAATGGTTTGTTTTGTTTGTTTGTTTGTTGTTGTTTGTTTGTTTGTTTGTTAATTCAGCACTCTCTTATGGGCAAAGGGCAAAGAAAAGAGCAAGGAAAAGCAAATGCAAAAGCTAAAGCTAGGCCAAAGCTAAAGCTAAAAGAAAGATAAAGAAGACTGGAAAACCCACAGCTTTTGTAGTCAGTTTACTTTATGAACCGTGTATCTAACATAGCACACTAAAATAGCGCACGCCTATCTTTTTAAAAGACTTTCTGAACCTTAAAAATATGTATTGAATTATTAGTGTTTGCTTTCCATAAAACAAACATAATAGCAAGATCATTTTTCTTTTACAAAAATAAATAATTCACCTTTGTTAGCAGCTTCAGAACAGTGCTACGTATCTAGAGGGCTGCCTGACATAATCCCAAGTTAGAGCAGCTGCAGGAGCAGAACCACACCACTTGGACAGAAAACCCGAGGTTGTTTTGCTATGTGGGATGGGCACAGGGAGTGGGTTGTGGTTTTGATTCTGTGACTCTTGCACTCTCCATGCAGACAAGCTTGCACCAGCCATGGCCCCCGTCCCAGGGCAGGCTCACAACAGCACCATAGGTACACAGCACAGGACAGGCACCCTCTGGTAACCTTGTTCAAGTTGGGGCTGGCGGATGGCTTCCCTGAGCCACCTTCACCTCAGGCTGTGTTTCCTGCAAGGTGCTGAACATCCCTGGATATGTCCTTACTGGGGAACCCTTGTCATTATTTTCACTGTTTCTTACTTTCTAAACAAGAGGGTCCACATAAACCACCAATAGTCACCTACACCCAGGCCAATGTCATTGACTTTCTCCATATCTAAAGCCAATTAGCAGTTGTTACCTAAGTTATTACTGCCTTCTGGCCGCCTGCCCCAAATGATGGTAAAGACTTACCAAAGGTAGTAAAGCAGTGGATGTGGTCTATCTTGATTTCAGTAAAGCATCTGACACAGTCTCCCACAGCATCCTTGCAGCCAAACTGAGGAAGTGTGGTCTGGATGATCGGGTAGTGAGGTGGATTGTGAACTGGCTGAAGGAAAGAAGCCAGAGAGTTGTGGTCAATGGGACAGAATCTAGTTGGAGGCCTGTATCTAGTGGAGTCCTTCAAGGGTCAGTACCGGGACCAGTACTATTCAATATATTCCTCAGTGACTTGGATGAGGGAATAGAGTGCACTGTCCGCAATTTCACTGATGACACAAAACTGGGAGGAGTGGCTGACACACCAGAAGGCTGTGCTGCCATTCCGAGAGACCTAGACAGGCTGGAGAGTTGGGCAGGGAGAAATGTATTGAAATATAACAAGGGCAAGTGTAGAGTCTTGCATCTGGGGAAGAACAACCCCATGTGCCAGTGTAAGCTGGGGACTGACCTGTTGGAGAGCAGTGTAGGGGAAAGGGACCTGGGGGTCCTGGTGGACAGCAGGATGACCATGAGCCAGCAATGTGCCCTTGTGGCCAAGAAGGCCAATGGCATCCTGGGGTGTATTAGAAGGGGTGTGGTTAGTAGGTTGAGAAAGATTCTCCTCCCCCTCTACTCTGCCCTGGTGAGGCCCCATCTGGAATATTGTGTCCAGTTCTGGGTCCCCCAGTTCAAGAAAGACAGGGAACTGCTTGAGAGAGTCCAGCGCAGAGCCACAAAGATGATGGAGTGGAACATCTCCCTTATGAGGAAAGGCTGAGGGAGCTGGGTCTCTTTAGCTCGGAGAAGAGGAGACTGAGGGGTGACGTCATTCATGTTTTTAAATATGCAAAGGGTGAGTGTGATGAGGATGGAGCCAGGCTCTTCTCAGTGACATCCAATGATAGGACAGGGGGCAATGGGTATGAACATAGGAGGTTCCACATAAATATGAAAAAAAACCTCCACAGTGAGGGTAACAGAGCACTGGCACAGGCTGCCCAGAGAGGCTGTGGAGTCTCCTTCTCTGGAGACATTCCATACATGCCTGGATGTGTTCCTGTGTGACCTGATTTATGTATTCCTGCTCTGTCAGGGGGATTGGACTAGATGATCTTTTGTGGTCCCTTCCAATCCCTAACATTCTGTGATTCTGCGAAATGTGTTACAAAGATGGAAAGTCGTTAAAAATTCATTAATGATTCTCTAATTCTTCCCCTGGCATTCTTAAACTTTTAAAATGGGACAGATCAATAGATAGAATTCAAGTCTCACTTAGCAGTGCTTTCAGGTAGGTCTCCACTATGTCAAGTGTCTGTGCTGCGTTGTTTTTACAGAATGTATAAGGCACATCTTATCATTGAAAGGTGGGCAAATATATTTTAAGCCTCATCCTGTCTGAGAGGTGCTTTCAGGCATGCTGTTTATGCCTGTGATACTTAGACACGTCTCAAATGACAATCTCACTCTTCTCCAGCTGGCCTAAATGCTGTAGCTGAAAATCATCTTTCTTTTCAATCATGTAAGCCTGCTTGTTGAGCTGCCAGACTCCCTGACCAGTTTCATCTTGTTTCCTACATCCCAAGTAAATGTTCCAACTACTTGGCTGCTTTGAAAGACAATTTACGTATCTAACTCTAGGGAAGAAATTACAGCCATGAATCCCTTTGCTGCTTGCTGTTGAAATGTCACCACTGGCATTGCTCATAGGGATCTCCAAGCTGGTATTTCAGGGACAGTGCCACAGCATGACAACTTGGTACATGGCTTCTAGCAGTGAATGAGCTCACACCCCAGCATCTGAGAGCTTTGTGTGTCATCTTCTACTGGGCTGCATAAATACATCCAAACACTAGAAGGGGAATGGTCTAAGCAACAAATGATACCTGTTGATGAGTGCTTGTTTCATGCACTAAGGTCTCCCAAGTGTGCTGTCAAGAAAAATTGAAGAATACCTTTTGAAAAAGAACCACAGTTTACTTCTAATTTTAAGTAAATTAATTTTAATGTTGACTTCTACAAGAAAAACATTCAGTTTGTGAGCTTCATTAGCTGGAAAGGTACCTCAGATTAGGTATTGGCATGCAGCTGCTACTCATAAATTCCTTACTGTTACTCATACCTTTTCTTCCCGTAAGGGTGTAGTTGACAGTAACTTGTGCTTTCATTTGTTCTGAGGTTTCAAGTGCCTGTAAGGAAACATTCACTCAAGCAGCTGTAGAGCTTTCCACCTAAATCTTAGCCCCCATTCTGTCTGACTGATATATGTGTACTGTTCTTTGCATGTACCACTTTGTGGTGGTTTAGACCCTGCTAGGACCTGGGACCATGTTCCGCTGCCCCTCCACCGCCCTTGGATGGGGACGGGACAGGGAGTAAAATACAGCCCCCGGGGCTGAGATGAGGAAGATTTAATACAGCAGTGTAACAACAACAGGGATAACAATGTACAGAACAAGAGCTGTACTGCACGGACACAGCACGAGGCACAGACCCGGACAAAAGCCGCTCCTGCGCTGTCCCCGCCTGGGCACCCGGACATGAGGTCAGCATGGTATGGAACAGCCCGGCTGTGGCTCCCTCCCAGGTGCTGGGGAAAATTAAACCCATTCCAGCCAAACCAGGACACACTTCTAAGTAGATGAACATCAACGCACAGCTTCAAATACTGTTAGCTGAAATGTTGACTTCAAATTGCAGCACTTAAAACAATCACAGCCAATTTTAATCCTATAATTTTACCACTGTCTAGCTGAATTCTCTAAATTGAGAAGTATCAGTTTGCAAATGCTCATTAAGTTAATTTGACTGGTGTACTTGCTAATGTTTAAGTTCACAGCCTCCACTAATGTTAATAAGACAGGCAAATACAAAGGTGGTTGTGTGTATGCTGTGTTTCTTGGTTGAAGATTATGATGATGTAATACTGAAAATGGAATCATGGAATCACAGAATATTCAGAGTTGGAAGGGACCTCGAGGGATCATCTAGTCCAGCTCCCCTGCTTAAAAGCAGGATCCCCTAGAGCACATCACTCAGGACTGCATCCAGGCAAGGCTGGAAAATCTTCAGAGAAGGAGACTGCACAACCTCCCTGGGCAGCCTGTGCTAGTGCTCTGGCACCCTCACTGAAAAAATGTTCTTACTCATACTTAAGTGGAACCTCCTATGTTCCAGCTTATGTCTGTTACCCCTCATCATGTCAGCGGGAACCACTGAAAAGAGTCTGGCTCCATCCTCCCTCAACCCACCCTGTAGGTATTTATAAACATTAATTAAATTAATGATGAAAAGCTTTCTCATCCCTGAAGTGCTGAGGCCTGAGCCCCAAGCCCTGAATTAAGGTTGACATATGGGTGGTTCCCACAGTCCTTCAGAAGGAGGCAATGAGTTTGCCTTTTGGCTTTCCTCCAAGGTGTGACCAACCTTGCAGGGAAAGCCATTGGGTAAATGAGACCTAGGTGCCCCACATTGGGTAAACGAGTGCCAGGTGTCCTGTTTTGGGGATAAAACCTGGGACCGCTTGCAGGAAGGGTGGAGTGTCTGTCTGTGAGGTGGATGCACTTTACAGAGTTTCCCTGTTGGGGAAGGACCTCCTGACTCTCTCTGCAACTGGGGCCCAGTTGGGATTGGTGCTTGCAAATGCGGGCTCTATGGGAACAGCATGAGTTTGCCTCTGTCCTATGTTATCAGCCTCTTGGCTTGACTGTCTCCCACCTCTTCTATGGGAGACTTTGTTCCACCGGTTACTGGCTATGCTGTATCGTTCCTGGGGTCACTGGGGTTGATGTCTGTTATGTGTAACCTCATTGACTTGTTTGTACCCCCAGCGATCACCCATGTACTGACCCTTTTGTGTGCAATAGAATCTGGTTACTGGTTTGTTCCACTGCTGGCTGCATCCTTTGTACTAGGCCTAGTAATTGGCAAAAGAATCCCACGGGGATAGTCTTCTGGTAAGATTTCTTTGGGATGTGAATACCTTGGATCACCAAGTGGCTGAAATGATTCATTCAAAAACAATTTTCAACTCTTGCATCACCTCATACTATAAACGAGATATTTAAAAGATGTCTAGATGAGGTGCTTAGGGACATGGTTTAGTAGTGGGCTTGGTAGTACTAGGTTGACGACTGGAATGGACGATCTTAAAGGTCTTTTCCAACCAAAATGATTCTATGATTTAGTTTATGACTCTTGTGTGATTATATCGTGGTGTAATGAGCACTATCAGTATAGTCACACTTCTCACTTACGTGCCATTTAGAAAAAATCTTGTTTTGATGGTTGCCAGGACTGGTGTTTCATACTCTGCAGATTGAGAATGATGTTCTAAGCACTTTGAGAACTAACATATGCCTTGGAAGAACCCACATTTACTTCACAGACCAAGTGTGGCCACTGGAAAATTGTTTAGTGTCTATCTGTCATTTGCGGTTTACAAGAGGGAGAGATTAAGAAGTTGAGCTTTTCAAAACAATATGCTACATAAGGTTTTCATAAGAGAGAATTCTGTACAAGCAGACATATGCATGCATCTTTTCGATCTGTACATAATTGCACTTTATTTACAAAGCTTAGCCTAAAAATCATTATTATATGGATAACTATATAGTATTAATATACTGCCTGTGGATCAAGAGGAAGCTGACTGTTCTTTAGCAGAAAATTTTGGTTTTCCTTTCTGCAGAATTCCTATCAGAAACTTGAGATGATTATATTCTATTTGAGGTTGAAATATTGTGATATTATAAAGCATTACCTTGTGCATTGTCAATAAAGTATGCATATTCTGACATATGTGATGATTTACTGAATCTTTAAAATGGTTTATAGACTTCAATTTGAATAACAAGGACTTAATAAAGCTACTTCCTGTTGTGTCCATTGACCAGACATGCTGATACACGTCAGCTTTGAGTAGAATACTGTCTTGCTAGTCTGTCCAGGTCCATTTTAATGTCTATACAAACCAAAAATTGTATCTGTGTGGTATGTGCACCAGCAGTATTATGCATCAGGCGTACCTGCAAGCTCAATCCATTGTTACATTTTATAGCAGGAAGTTTTACATCAGTATAAATACTTCAAGTCTCATTAAGCTGAAGCTAAGAGGCTGAACACAGAGGTGAAGTACCAGGCATTTAACACACTAACATTTCAGCATCAGTGTCTTAACAAGAGAAAGTATAATTTCTAGTGTTAGCAAGGATAATTTCTGTAGCAAGGATACATACTTAAAGTTTTGATCTGAAAGAATGTAAGTATCTTAAAGCCTTACTAATTTGCCCTTTGTTAATCCAGGTGTCCTGTAAATTGTGCATAAAAGTCAAGGGCCTCTCTTCACATCTCTGCAGAGATTTAAAGGGAAAAAGATACACTTCAAGGTCATTACACATCACTGTTATCAGTAGTGTCTTACGTAACATTAATTAATACAGTTTGAAGTTTTATTATAACCAATGAAACTAAAACTTACGTGCCCCTTGAAGGTAAGATATGCTGTGTGTGTCTTATTGCATTCTTTCTTCCACAAAACAACAATTTTCAGTAGTTTGCCCTGTCTCAATGGTAATGAGTGAGAATAGGATCTAACCAGTGCTGTGCTCACTACTGAAGAAGGAGGGTTCATCAGGGACACAGCTACAGTAAATTTCAGAAGGCACTTAGAGCAGCCAGAGTCCTCTGGCTGACAAATCAAGACTGGGTTTGCTGTGTAAGGGTATAGCTTCCGTTTAATATCTCCCCCAGTACACCCCTTGGAGCTTACAAAATATTTTGGCAACATACTGCGGGCAAACACTGTTGTCTTATTTTTTTCCATTTGCCTGTTTCAGTCTCTTTGACAGTCATTGTTCTGAAGAGCTAATTCCTTTCTTAAATAACAATGGAAATTAAAAGAAAAAAAAAAAGACAACCCTGCTTTCTCCTTAACTACAGGCTGTCTGTGCAGGCAAGTGGGAGTGAATGCTAATTACAAATAACTTTTCCTCACAGGGAACATCTGTAACAGAGGGAAGACACTTAGCATTGGATAATAGAGTGCAAAAAAGAGCAGATGAAAGGAACCTGTGTGCCTAACTTCTGAAATGCAGTCCCTGTACTCATTCTGAATCTCTGGATATGAATCCTGTTGTTTTGTGAGTGGGAGTTTTTGATATTATCAGGCTTTGCAGATGGAAAACATGATGTTAGAAATATTTGCTCTTAAGATTATTAAGCCTGTGACTGCAGTGATGTATAAAAATTATAAGGGTGCTCTCTCTCATGTATACTTTGACCAATGATTTTTAACTTAATAAAAATATTGGATTTACTTGTGCAGAGTTAAAATGTAGAACAGTAGTCTCTACTTTAATTATACTGCTGCCACTGAAATATGTATAATTTTGTTTTCCAAGCATGGACATCTAAACACACCATGATTAAAGTGCACAATTTATGTAGCCTAAGCATTCTACTTTCTATAAGGTTAAGTATGACTCATTGGAAACATCTAAATCCTGAATGGTGATTCACCACAGGGATGAATTACTGCTTTTGGATACACGGTGGCCAAGGTAGGTCATCAAAGATACGGACAAAAAGAGAACAAACAGATGACTCATAGTATTGCCAGAAAGATGCAAAAATCATTCAAGAGTTTCGTGATCAGTTTAACAATCATTCTGATGAGAAAATAAAACAGAGCTTTGATGTCATGTTGCTTTTTCCTTGCTTTTATTGCAGTAATGTCCAAAGGCTTAAATAAAGTTTTAGTCCCCACTGAATCAGCATATAGCTACACAAAATTGCTACTCCAAGGACCTTAAATCTAATTTTAAGTATGTTGTGACAAATGAGTGAAATGGATAGTGGGAGAGAATGAGTGGAACATTAAGCCAGCAAAATTACATAAGAAACTATATACACCAAAACAGCCCAATGAGAAGCACTTTTCTTACAGACAAATAAAAACGTATCTGCCCCAGCTACCTCTGTAAGTAACAATGGATTTTTACGCATGTCATGGCAGAATATAGTTTCATTTTGGCACTGGGAGGAGGAAGTGTTAACCTGAGACATCAGTTTGCAAAAATGTTCCTTGTTGTTGGGAGTGTGCCATAAGGCTGAGAAGTGCTTTTGAGAACATCCCAGTCTGTGAAGGCTGGTGTTACTGGGGCAGCATAAGGGACAGCACTTGATCTGACACTATTTTAAGAATGAATATGTCAGATCAAGTGGAGCCGGAGGTGTCCCATAGGAGAGAAGTCCAGAATCTGCTGCAAGTGAGAAAGGGAAGCTGATGGGATAGAGGGATGAGTTAAAAAAAAAAAAAAAGGAAGTGGGTGATCTTGGCAACTGCAATGTTGCTATCAACAAAAATCTTGCAAGAATAGTTTATGCATATGACATGTATATCTATATACTTGTATTTTTTTGGTAGATTTTTCTCTGGTGATGGAGTTTAAAGCAGAACTAGTAATATCTCTACTAGACTTTTCTAGAAAAAAAATTACTGTGGAAATATTTTAGTTCCAATTTTATGTTGTTTATGATAAACCATGAATTGCTTCCTACACTGGAATTGTTAAACAGTTATATCACCTTAACTTTATATTCACAAATGCTGCATGTTTTTTTAAAGTAGTTTGGACTGATGAAACTATTCCTACAAGTCAGGCTTGTTTCCAAAGGTTAAGGTGAAAGATTAACATTGCAAGTATAAAAAATATCAACCCTGCTCTTAGGCCAAAGGCAGGTCTTCTCTGTCTGTAAATACCCGAATTACTACAGAACAGTGAGTGAGTGTCTACATAATAGCCTTTGGCCTCCAAAAATGTCTATGTAGATGCTTGTAAGAGTTTCAGAACTTATGTCTGGCACTTGAACTCTGCTGCTCTGGTAAAATTAGATCAACAGAAGTGTCTGAACATGGGCGTCAACCCAATATTTGCAGATGACCAAAGGTCAAGAGATTTAGCACTCTATACAGTGCTTTGATAATGTAAAAGGGACTTAGGTCCTGAACTGAAGGTTATTCTGGTCTTTCACGGTTAAAGTAAACATTAATAAGGCAAATAGCCATGACCATTCTGTTCCTCACTTACACAGAATTAAAGTGCTCATAAATTGCATCACACTGCCTGTATGCATTATTGTCACAATGTGTGAAAACATTTGCCAAGTTCATAACCAATGTTACAAACTGCTTTTCCTAAGAGTTTGCTCTTTCACAACTCTGTGTATGTGTGTGTTTGTGTGTATGATTGCTTTGGCTTCTAAAAGAAGAACAGGAATAGTTGCAAGTTTTAATATACCCACAAAAGCAGAACACTTAGACTCGCTCACAGTACCACTTCTCCCTGGATGGGTTGCCAAAACCTCAACCAAAATTCAGATTTGTGCAGACATAGGTAATGTGAATCAACCTTGTTTTCATGTATGAAATGGGAATCAGTTTTCTGCTTAGAATTTGTAATGTTGGTACAGTGTAGTAGTGTAGTGTAGGAGTTAATAAATCTAACAAAGCTTTGGGTAAAAAAACTGTTTGCATATTACAGAGCCTATCCTGATAGTCTATATAGGGTTAAGCTATCCTACACTGTGAATGTGAAGGAAAGGATTAAATCTGAGTGGGGAAATTGGCTCAATCAGTCCTTGTAGTAGGACAGCTAAGATTTCTATGTAAATGTGGTGTCATATAATTAACAACTTAGTTGTTAATTGCCAAATCAATTATGATTATTGGTTAGCGTAATCTACACATTTTTTAGCATAAAACATTCTAGTATATGTTTCTAGACTATAAACACATGGGGTATTATTCTCTTGAGAAAACGAACAGCTTTCAAACCAGCAGTAAATAACCATGTTTTATTTAAAACTATTGACAGAGTACTGTTTAGGTCTGTTTAAGCATGCTGTGCTTTTTTTACTGCTCACAATATAAAAATTATTACTGAAGGCTTTTCATAGCTGATGCTCTAAGTAAAGGTTTCTAACAATTCATTAAGATATAGAAAGCAAGGAGAATTTATGCTGGATTTTTAAATTAATTAAGAATACTTTTGCTTAGTGAATGCAAAAAGTATATATCCCAACAGTTTTATTCTCGTGTTGCTGGGAATTTGTTCATGAGGACAGGTAGTCTGAATGATTTCAAAATAATATTAGCCATCATGATAGACAGTACAAAGACAAAATGTAACAGAAAATTTCAAATATTCTGCTTTTTGTGTGATCAGATTTCCAACAGCTGTTGACCAAATTGGGGCAGATTTTTTGCTTTAGGGGTAGAAATGGCAAAGTAAAATGGGGCATCTGAGTATATTGTCATTCTGCAATCACAAGAGATGCAGGTTTGAATGTGCTGTGCTGGAAAGTGTTTATTTTTAGGCTAAAATACTCTTGACTTCTTATGTACATTGGTGAGTGTAGTGGGGAAGCTCAAAGAGGCTTTACAATGTGGTTAGAATTTGCCAGAACTGTGTGCACTAACTAAGGATGCTGCTGTGGCCATAGAGCTGCATGCCCTTGCCATTTGTGTGGGAGCAGGCTCTCACTGCAAGGCAGCTGGTAAGAATCAGAGATATTGCCTCCTATAGAGATGCCTTTCTAGTTTCTTTATGGTGTGGATGACTTATTTTGACTTGGGGTTTGCTGTTGGGAGCTCCTGGCGACTGTCATGTATTTGAGGTATTTGAGGTAATTAATTGACGTATTGTCAGTTTTGTTTGTTTGTTTTTAATGAAGATTGTAGGTTGCTTTGATGTGATATTAAAACACAGTGGTAGAATTTGAATAATTTCTCCATGAGATGAACTTATGATCACCACAAGAAAGACAGGTGAAACTTGTTGTTTCTAAGATTTTCTGTTCCTTAAGAAATTGAAATGGTTGTGGTCTTTAAAGTTTACTTAAGAAAAATTATTTTTCACTGTACAAAACTACTTTTACCCAGGTTTTTACTAAATATGTTACAGATGTATTTTCTCATCTTTTTTGTACGTTACAACATGCATTAGCTAAATCATATAGTTATCATTAGAGGTTGTAGTAAAGACCAGCAGAATTATCATTATAGCTATTTGATGTTTGCCCTTTGCAAAATGAGTCACCGAACAGCTAATAAAAAATATAAAAACCTGGAAGAAGACAAGTTGTAATTGTGCCATATAGCATATGCCATCTGTTTGCAATGTGTTACTAAACATCGGAATGGGCAGAGGGATGCAATCAGTGCTGTATCTTTGCACAGGGGCCAGCATTATCCTGGCAGCCAAGAAGGATGATGACCTGCTGAGCTGGGCTGATTGTGAGGACTCTGCTGTTCTGTATGCGGACTGTGATGACAGTGTTCCTGAGGGCAGAATGAAGACTTTGACTGCAGGGCATCCAGATACGGTCTCTGGTTTAACACTCTTTTGAATGTCAGATGAGCTAGTTAGAGACATGGAAATAGAAATTACCCTGTGCTAGATTAAATTGCTCATCCATGAAACTCAGTATGTTCTATGTGTTGATTTTCAAAGCAAAGAGCAATCCCTTTTGCTGTGTTTCAGCCATCGTCAAACATGTCTGCATGATCCTGACGGTATCATAGCTAGAAACAGTCTGAAGTTTGAGCTAATTTCCCTGACTGCGTGCTGTGGGTAGATAGCTATGGGGGTGCTTGCTGTCTGGTGCTGTCCTATGTGTAGCCCAATCCATGAGAAGTCCCCTCCCTTACAGTACCTTTGTATTGTATGTTTATACAGAAATGTTTAAACTTACCACACATGCGTTGAAGGAGTATGCATGCATATGCTAAATAGCTTGTGCCCTAAGCTTGTGCACGATCAACTAGCCAGGAAGCATGTGACTCACATGTCTACAAACAGCTATAATCCCTTTGAAATACTGTCTGCATTAGAACACATGAAGAAAACGAGTCTCAATTAAGAGGTCTGTACAGCTCCAAAGAAACAACAAGTAAAAGGTGGCCAGACATTTTTGAGTGATGAAGAATCAGAGCAAGTTCTCATTTGTGTGCAGGTAATGATAGCATGTGAACAAAACAAAAAAAAAAGAAAAAAAGAAAAGGAACAAAGGGTCAACCACACTGGGTATATCGTTAATAATAAATTAATCTCTCAGTTACACTTTTCAGCAAGATTAACATTAGGTACAGTATACTGCAAAAGGCCAGCTTTAACTGAGTTAATTTCTTAACATATTTAACTGGGAAGAAGTTCATATCGCTTTCTAACATTTTTAGACTGCCATTCTTAAGTAAAATGAGTGTGGCTCTTTTCATTTAAGTAATTTGTGGTGAAGAATGGTCTGATTTTCTGCTTTGTAGAGTAATTTGAGCATTAGCACAACTCTCAGGAAGTGAACAGAGTCACAGTGTTATGAAACCAAGTCAGAGAATAGAATCTGCACAGCTTAAGAAAAAAGAAAAAGAGAATATTTCTGTCTCTTACTATCTCCTCCTATGTTGCTTCTTAAGATAGTATGTAGAGTTGGGTAATTTACTACTGTGAATTCTGATAAAAGCTCATTTCCAGGGCCAGCTTGAGCTTCTTCAGGTTTCGATGTTGTATAACATGAAAATTATTTAGAAATAATTTAAAGAAATTACGTTAGGCAATTTTGAGAGGTCCCAAAATATTAAGGTTCTTAAAAACCTTTGCATCATGTTTTCCTTCTCTTCCTATTTCCAGGGTAATTGGTTGAACAGAAAGGCAAACAGCATTTGCAATCAACCATTGAAAGCCAATTCCTCTCTTATGTTCCCAGCACTAAAAGTTCTGCAAAATACCCTGGGCTATTAGGCCTATTCAGTCCCTTTGCTGGCATTGTTCCTCTGGATGTTGAGTTGGAAACATCTCTAAAACTGAACAATTTTTAATTGTGCTAGTGTTGAATGCTATGCACACTTCAAAATCTATTAAGCACAACCTTTTACAATTCTGACCTTAGCTATGCCACGTTGAGCTCAGGAGCTGCGCAGAGACGTTTTGCCTCAGGTCAAATAGGGAGACACATAAATAAAGGCTGCCAGAGCTCCCAGGCAGAAGGAAGTGGCTTATTGCTTCTCCTTTTTATGAGATGTAGCTAAATACTGCTGCCAGCTAGCTCTCTGTTGCCTGTTTCAGGGCATTTTGCATAGCAGTTTCATGTTCTGTGTAAGCATGGACTAGGATCTCTTTCCCCTCCACCTCCATTCCTGCAACATGATGCCTCCAGGCTGTGCCGAATCTGAGTCTCCTGATGGAAAATTTCTCACTGTCTGTATGATAGCCTATAGCATGCCAATGCAGCAGTGCTCTTCATGTACAGATATTCAGACTCTTTCCCTGCAAGATCTTTCTGGCCAAACCAACCTTACCTTGCTCTTGTCAGTTCAAACTCCTGGGGGATTTAGAGCTGAAGTTGACTGGGATTGATGAGCCCTGGTTGCACAACAACCCCAAAGGTTATTAGTACCTTTCAGATGATGAGTATAAAATGTCACATGATTTCTTCCTGCAGTCTTTTATTCTTTTGCAGGTACGTGTGCAAAGGGCAGTTTTCAATGACATGACTCATTTTGACCAAGACTGTATGAAACAATTCATATTTTTTGAAGATATGTGTCAACCACCTATTGATTAGCTTTCATTAAACCAGATTAAATATTAAATTAATTTTAACACAAGTTGTTATTGATGCTCATGATGTGTTTTTCTCTGATGTTTCAGGTGACTACTGGTGTTTCAAGGCTTTCATTTACTACAAAGTAAAAACAGAGTAACAAAAAAGAAAAAGACTACATTTAATGCTCCTGTTTCTCAAAGCCTGACTCCTAAGAGCATACAGGTTATTACTTTTTCTGATAAGAGAGATTGCACATTTTAAAGCTACTGACTAATTCTTTGTATGGATTCCTGGGATGGTTGAGGAGATTTCTTTGGTCCCAAGGTGTAACAATTTCAGTTTCCTCATTGGATTGCTATAGAACATTCTGCTTTTTCTTTTCCATAGTATATTTTGCTAAACGTTGTGATAAAAGTAGTACAGTGGAGCAACAAGGTCATGACCAAACTGTCAGAGAGCATGACTTTCTTCTGTGTTTGTAGCCATTAGTGAAGGAAGAGGAGTAGGCATAAACAGATGTTAAAGTTATGGGCTAGAACTGTGGCTGCGTGGTTGAAACTGCTAATAAAAACATGAGGAACTGGAAGATGACTTGCATTGGGGCACCACTTAATGCCCAATAACACATTTTTCTCCCGTGGCTTCTTAGCTCCTACAATGTGAGGGTTGGTTTGGAAATTAATTAAGCTCCAACAGATATAAACAGTGAAAGAAATTTCAGAGAATAAAAATGACATATTTCTCTATGGATACAGGAAAGTAATTCATATGAAAGGCATTTTCTAATAAACTATTGTTTCAGTTGGAGTGAGCAAATACATTTGCTGGATTTCAGTCAACTCAATATTGCCAGAATACAATTGTAGCAATTACATTAAGAAGTCATTTCTGTCATCATAGAATATTAGTTTTAATGGAACTGTGTCTCCTTCCATGTGAGGAGATTATTAATTTTAATGTTTTATTGATCATAATTATCAAATCTATTGTCTGTAATCTGGGTATGACCATACCATATTGTCTTATTGTCTGTGCTTTGTTGTATTGATTCTTACTAGGGGTCAACCATACCTTGGTCATGAACATATTTTGACGTATGAGTATTTTCACTTTAATGATGCCCACTGGGAATTTTTGCCACTGTGTTTGTGTTATTATTCATCTGTGAATTTTATGTCTTTATCAATGACCTGGATGAGGGGATCGAATGCACCCTCAGTAAATTTGATGATGACAAGAAATTGAGTGGGAGTGTCGATCTGCCTGAGGGTAGGGAGGCTCTGCAGTGGGGTTTGGACAGGCTGGAGAGATGGGCTGAGGCCAATTGTATGAGGTTTAACAAGGGCAAGTGCTGGGTCATGCACTTCGGCCACAACAACCCCGTGCAACACTACAGGCTTGGGGAAGAGTGGCTGGAAAGCTGCCCAGCGGAAACGGACCTGGGGGTGTTGGTTGACAGCCGGCTGAACATGAGCCAGCAGTGTGCCCAGGTGGCCAAGAAGGCCAACAGCATCCTGGCCTGTATCAGCAGGACTAGGGAGGAGGCCACGCCCCTGTACTTGGCACTCGTGAGACCACACCTTGAGTACTGTGTCCAGTTCTGGGCACCACAGCATAAGAAGGACATTGAGGTGCTGGAGTGAGTCCAGAGAAGGGCAATGAGGCTGGTGAGAGGTCTGGAAAACAGGCCTGATGAAGACCAGCTGAGGGAACTGGGGTTGTTTAGTCTGGAGAAGAGGAGACTGAGGGGAGACCTCATTGCTCTCTACAACTACCTAGAAGGAGGTTGTAGTGAGGCTGGTGTTGGTCTCTTCTCCCAAATTACTAATGATAGGAAGAGAGCAAATGGTCTTAAGTTGCGTCAGAGGAAGTTTAGGTTGGATATTAGGAAGAAGTTCTTTACTGAGAGGGTGGTTAGACATTCGAACAGGCTGCCAGGGAGGTGGTGGAGTCACCGTCCCTGGTGTGTTCAAAAAACGAGGTTGATGAGGCACTTGAGGCCATGGTCTAATGGTCTAATGGTTAGGAATATGATGGGATAAAGGTTGAACTTGGTGACCCTGGAGGTCCCTTCCAACCATAATTATTCTATGATTCTATGATTCTATGGTTCTATGACCTAAACAGTACATCATAAAGTTAAGTTATTACTAACTGCGGCAAATGAAATCTGTCACTAATAAATACCTCTATCTGCCTGTAGATTGGAGAAAACATAACTCCAGCCGGCAGCTCAGCTCCACACAGCCACTCACTCACTCCCCCTGGTGGGATGAAGGAGATAATCAGAAGGGTAAAAGGGAGAAAACTCGTGGGCTGAGATAAAGACAGTTTAATAAGGAAAGCAAAAGCTGCTCAGGCAAGCAAAGCAAAACAAGGAATTTATTCACCTCTCCCCATGGACAGGCAGGTGTTCAGCCATCTCCAGGAAAGCAGGGGTCTATCACACGTAAAGGTGACTTAGGAAGACAAACATCATCACTCTGAAGGTCCCCCCTTACTTCTTCCCATAGCTTTATATGCTGAGCATGACGTCATATGGTGTGGAATATCTCTTTGGTCAGTTGGGGTCAGCTGTCCCAGCTGTGTCCCCTCCCAACTCTTTACCTCCAACTTGCTCGCTGGTGGGGTGGTGTGAGGAGCAGAAAAGACCTTGACTCTGTGTAAGCACTGCTTAGCAATAACAGAAACATCCCTGTGTTATCAACACTGTTTTCAGCACAAATCCAAAACACAGCCCTATACAGGTTATTATGAAGAAAATTAACTCTATCCCCAACAAAACCAACACAATGTTACAGTGGTTCTTGTAACTTTCTTTAGTGCTGAGGACCATTAAAGAATGACAAGAGACCAAAAAGTGCCATTAGCTCTGCAGCAGCCCTGGACTCTATGAAGAGCTACATCCAATTGTGTCTCACTTCCTCATGTCTCCCACTTTTCAAACATAAAGCTACATGCTGTCCGATGCAGTTTCTTTTTCATTACTGCTATTCAGTAATGCTCTGTACCACCAAGGATCTCTCCTGTAACTCAGGATCCTGACTATATCACAGGAGTGCTTTTAGTTTGTAAACAATATTTTTTATTAGCTGTTTGATATAACACCTCTGGGGACTCTCTTGTACATCATAAAGTAGTATAGCTGCTAGATGTTGCATTAAGTTGCAAAAAGTATTTACCCCAAAAATGTTCACAGTGTAAGTAAATAATCCATATAATGTGCTAGGGGAAAATACTGTGGAAGTATTAACTTTCATTTTCATTGTTTGGAGCATATCTTGAATTGTTTAGCCCTTACTTACACAAAATTCACATAGTTGGTATTAATATTTTGCTTAGGTAATGAATTATTAAGAAGCACAATGTTTGGACTTTTAAAAATCTCTTTTTGATGGAGCTTTTCATTAACAGTGTTGTAATTTGATTTAATATGCTATTTTCTTTTTGTGCTATAAGGCACTTCAAAGTACTTGGATTAAAGGCCATATAAACTAAAATAATGGTCACATAAAACACCCCAAAACTTACTTCAGCCTAATATACCAAAACATCATGCTCCCAAAGAAGCCGTGGAAGACCTAACACTGAAGCTTAGCTATTCACCATGCCACTTCTTTAATGACTACTGTTATGTAACTTCAAATATTTAATTCCCCTTCTAGGAGAATTATTTCTTATTATTCCGCACAATGTGTAATACTTTCTGTACCTAAAGCCTCTCTTGGTGATGTCAGGAAGTACTTTGATGCACAAGCCACATTAGGTCAAAGCTACCTTCCATAGGCTTAAGTTGTATATTTCTTTCTTATTTTGGAGGTGGGGCTGATGTAACAGAACAACTTCGCTGTCATATCTTCATTATCTGTAGTAGTGAGGCTGGGATATCCTAGAAAGTGGAAAAGAAAACAGCCATCTAGACACCTATAGGATGCTTGGGAAAGAATTATGCAGAGGTGTCTGATAAGCAGAATGGAGGAGGACCTCAGCTTGTTGCTGCAAAGTGACATAACTGCCCTTGAAGGGCTGCTTGCATCTGCCGGGACCCCAGCAGGGTGAGGGCCGCCAGGCTGGTGCCTGTATGTTGTCCAGCTCTACAGAGCCTCCTGCAAGTCTCTGCTGCTGAAGATCCACTTCCCTGCAATGATCTAACGTGCAGCACCATGTTCCAATTTCTCCATCTTCTGCTCCACTTTTGCCAGGGGAAATAAATTATTTTCTGAAGTTGCTTGGGTTTCAATACATCCCCCAAGGAATTAATTCTCCCGATCCTTGTCTTTTTGGTTTCTCACTTTTTCCTTCTTACTCTTCATAGTCTTCTAATTCCCCATCCACTATTGTTTTTCTCCTTCTCTGCAGGCAACCACACATGATGTTTTCCCATTTAGTCTCTCTTCAAGACTCTCTTTTGCTTCTTTAAATGCTTCTATACCGCTAGTTCTGGTGATAATCCCTTCCCTCCCTCTTTGCAAACTGTACAGCTGAGGTATTTGCTGTCCCACTGCTAGATCCAGCATCTCTGAGTCTCTTTTTTAACTTCTACTGGTCTATGGAAGTTTCTTGCATTTAATTCTGTCTATAAGACAGAGTTTTAGATTGGGAGATCCTTAGACTGCAGTACTGTTTATTTTCTCCTCTGACCTTCTCTTCTCTCTTTTGGCAGTATTTGGTAACACTGAACCACATCAACAACATGGTTTGTCACAGAAATGTGACCTTCCTATGCACTGTGCAGTGTTCAAAAAATTATTCACATGAACAGGTACAGAAGTCACAACAGCAGTCACTAACACAAAAGGGAAGACACTGTGTATAGCCATTCAAAGAGGATGCAATTATCAGCTAAAGCCAACAATTTGCATAACTTCTGCATAATTATACCAAACCCAGCTCAGTTTATGTTTTGAAATTCCAGCCCTGTCCATGTATCATTGGGCATACTAGGATTAAAATGGCTTTTCATGGGTTTTTTTTTGTGGCTGGCTTTACACCTTTTTCCTTTCCTTCTGTCTAAATATATGAACAGAAAAATTCAATGTGGTTAACTATAGAAACCCTTGATAGTTTCTCTCTGCTGCTATTGGTTTTGTCTTAACTCATTCTTGCTCTACTTAAATTACGGTATTTGATCCTGAACCTGCTTCTCTGCAATTACTAAGAAGGTAGACTTTGTTGCCTAAATCATGTCCTAGTGTCAGCCTGAAAAATGTTATTAGCTGTTTTTCAGGGTAGTTAAATGGTTTAGCTATGAGCTGGATGGTGCATAACAGACTTAACATTGGAAAAGTTTATAAACCCTTAGCACATAACATTAAAGTGAGATTTTTGGACTCATCTACTGTATTTGTCTTTTATAGCCTGTCAGTGTGTGTCAAGGGGCATTCAATCTCCTGCTTATTATGAAGAACTTATTTTTTTGCTGATTTGGTAAGGATTTTAGTGGATGTTCTGCTGTAATTTGTCCCTATTACTAGATTTGATGAACTGATGGGAAATTGCAAAATGTGACACTACAGTAGAGTGTCTCCTTTCAGCTGTATTGTATTGAACACTGCATATTTCTTTCAATATTTCATCTTACTTTGATTTATAATGTTTGCAGAATACTACATTAGGATTCAAATGAACTTTGCGTTTTTCTGCCTAAGCAAATTTGATAATTCTTTTAGCACCAAAATGAAATCTAATTATAGGCATTACTGTTTAATTACATGGAATAGTGCTTCTACTGATCTTTCCATTATGCTTAACTTATTGTTAAATTAAGGTCTGGAATATCTTCTATCACTGAAAATGAAACTGTAAGTATGGAATAGAAATAAACTAATTTGGGAAGGCTATTCCAATGTAATCTTCAGACACCATGTGGAATGATTTGAGTACAATTATAATACTTGCAACTATTAATAATACCCATTATTCATAAACTATGTACGATTAGGATGGAGCTTCACTGTGCCACATACAGGTCCCTGTGAGAAGAAATTAAAGTAATAGGAGAAAAAAACCCGGTGCAAATGTATCTATATTATTCTGAACTGCTTTTAACAGCATGTAAAAGATATTAGAATTTGAGGACATATTTGGAACAGCTCTTTAAGGAAAATTTTACAGTGACACTATGAAAGGACATGTTTTACCAGCCTGACCTTTCAGATATAAAACTGCCAGCTAAAGGTGAACCAGCATAAGGCAATCATGTCTCATATTAAAGAAGAAGAATATGTCTTTGTTATGACTAGTTACTCTGCTGGTAGAAGCTGTAGCATCAGGTTAAACCAAACATACACCTTTCAGGTCTCAGCCATTATATGACTCCCCAGAGATTATACTGGAAGGATTTGACTGCCTTATAAGAGACCACGCTGGAAGCCAGGAACACCTGAGGACTGTGATGGTGAAGAAAGGCATAAAGAAGGTCTTCAATCATTCCTGCAATAAAGAAATGGAAAGTGCTTCTGGAAAGCCTGGGGAAAACAGAGCTAAAAGCTGTAGAAAGTATGCCAGGAAGTTGACTTATTCTGTGCAATAAAGGGAAAGGGGAAAAAGATGAAGAGGTTCTTGGAAATGAAGGAGTGCCAGCTTTCCTCCATCTACAAACAGTGCAGAAATCATGAAAGAACTTTAGCTTTGATTGAAGATGAGGAGAGTAAATGTAATTTAAAAGGTGAGTAGATAGGTCAGGATGGCTTCCTTTTATTAATAATGGCACAGAAATCTACTTGAGTTTGTCTTAGCCTGAGAAAGATAACTCTAGAATCAACCTATTATGAAAGGCAGAATTTTTGCACTGGATTACTGATTTTGACAAACTTTATTCCATACCTCTGAAGGCTTATTTGTTTCTCTACACTTGGTCTTAGAGAAGACTGAATAATATTATATGAATTCAATTTTTTTGTGTGTGTGTTAGGTGGTCAATTTATTTTCTGTTAGTCATCTTTCCCTGATTATAACGTAAGGTAATTTAGTGACATATGTGATTTCTTAAAATGTTAAGGAAAATTATGCAGTTTTTGAAGTATATGATAATCTAAGTATAAATCTTATATGCTTAAATGCTTTACTAAAAACATCTTAGATGAGGTACCATGGTTGTAATGAATATGAAATTAATATAATATGACAACTTTCAAACTTGTAGGTGACTTGCCTAAGATTTGGAATTGAGGTTGAATTAATAAACCCACATTGTGATTGTTGTCTAAACCCTCACTCTGTAAAGCTGAAAATGTTGAGAGAAGATATTCCCATATGAAATTATTTTCTCATCAAAAGCTGAATCTTATGTTTAAAATTATTGCTCTTTTCTTCCTCTGTGTGTGCCACTGCAACTCTCCACAGTAATACTTCACCTTGCGATCTTACTCAGGAAGGCTTCCTACCTTGCTGGTTAGAGCTGTGCTCTTAAGGCATCTCTTTCCTTCTAGCACCAAAATTTCAAGCTGAACTGTTTTGCACTTCAAAATTTCTACAGGGCCAGGTGTGGGCTCCTGTCAAATTAGGTTAGCTATACACATATGCACATTGGAGTCTTTGCTAGTCACTATACTAACTCTACAACAAAAAGGTGGAGTTGCTTGCAATTAAAGCCTCAAGCTAAAGGGTAAAAATTATGTCAATTACATCAGTTCTTGCCTTTCTCACTGTTATGGTAAAACTTGAGTTTGGACATTTTTTAACCTTGCATCTAAATTTAATGATAAGTACTACTTTTTGGCTGCTTACTGCCCTGTTCGTACACTGGACAAATTCAGTCATGGAATTAATGGCCAACTCTGGAAATGCTTAAGCTCTCTCTATTTAAATTGGAAATGTTTGCTTCAAAACATGAAGATCTAAAGTTACCAAACTGCAACAAGACAGAGTAACAGCGTGAAAAACAAATCCTGAAAACCATTTGCCCTAGTGTTGGAAAGTTAATTTCATTACATTCAGTCAGCTAAAGCAAGAGTGTGATACAAGGGGAGAGAGCTTGGTGGCATCAAACTGAACAATGTAATGTTTTCTAAACGGTATTGGCCAAATCATTGGCTTTTAAAGGTATGTATTCAAATAGAAATCTTAAAAACTTCAAAGGGGATTTGAATGGTTTGACTCTTCATGCAAACCTGTAAGGTCTTGGCTGTCAATGTTTAAAGGGGATTCCAAACCAGAAATGAGACTAGCCACTAGCCACAGTACATTAAAGCCATTCAGAGATATCGCTGTTTCTCAATGTCTTTTTCTCCCCCCATGAGTTATCCACCATCACATAAGTCAAAAAAAGAGAAAGCATTAGACTCGTTGTATAAATATGAACATTTCTGAGTCTAAAAAATGGCAAGAGACCATTTGAAGTAAAAAGAATGCACACCTGAGGCACAAATATTCCACCTTAATCAGCCACTGCAAATAGGAAATTGAGAAATTGTAACCTCTTTTAAAAATTCATTTATCTATCTGGCTATTAATACTGATAGCATCTTATGTAATCATCAGACATTTTTCCTGAAAAATGGATGAAGTTAAATGAACCCTTCCTTGGGTTCTGACATCCTTCACTGGCATACTACCGAAAGAGTGTATTAGCTATAGATAGAAAGTGATGTACCGCACTGCAAATGATGTAAGTTTCTTTGCTAGTTCTTTTGAAAGAAATATTAAACTTTGAAAGAATCTGAAGTGCTGACAAAGACACCAAATACCACTTTCATTCTTGCACTAGATAGCTTTTTGTGAAATAACTGTATTTTAAAGTACAGTTTCTTATTTGTCATAGATAAAATACCATGTTTTCCCTTCCTGACTTCATGATGTTTATTACGTTTCTTAGATAAATCCCAAATTATTTCTTCAGAAATTGTGAAGAGTACAACATGAAGAAAAGAAAAAAAAAAAAAAGAAAAAAAAAAAGAAAGATTTAGGATTCAAGTTGAATTCATAAACTTATATTGATAAAACAAGTTGTATTTAGGCATGTGACTTCCTTTCATTTTACTGGAATTTAGAAGATGATGCCACTGAAATTATATGCTTCATGTGTTTTAGTGTTCAGGGAAATTAATAATACTGAATTTTTATGGGTGGTCTGTCATGGATTTTACATTATCCTGTGCCTAAGGATTTTACAGGAAACTGGATGCATAACAATAGTCCTGAACTCCTCTGTCTTTGACTGAGAAACACTGTCACAGAAAGAAGGCAGAAAAAAAATTTGGCAAGAAATGAGAAAATACATAACATGGTAGAACATTTGGGGCAGTGGTGGGAGATAGAATTGTCAGAAAAATGTATTAAGTCTTTGCTGCCACACAGCTGTCCATGCTAGTTTTATTCACCTATGAACATTATTTATTTATTTATTATTATTTATTCACCTACCCATTCTTTCTTTGTGTGTAGTTGGTTGGTTTTATTTTTTTCTTTCAGATATTTATTTTGTTCTTTCCTTTGACTCTTTCATTACTTTTACTTCTTACTTTCCTGTGAATATAAATATTAAGTTTCACAGAAATCTCTAGCTATGATGAATTAGTAATTGACTTTCTGTCTATGAGATATAGTTCTGCCTTTTTCACTGAGCCTATATTTATCCTTTGGAAGTTCACTTTTTTAAGTTCTTTTTGACTATTCACTAAATGACTTATATTGACTTTATTTTATTTATTTATTTTTTTTCCTGCTGTATCCTGATCTCTTTATATGTTAAAAAGTTGCTGTCACTGAGGGACCTTTCTGTATCATAGCTGGCCCAGAACCAACAGTACTGGGATTTTCCTCTGAAAGCTTATTGCAAGTAAATTCTGCACTGTGCAGATCTAGAGGGAAACACCTGTACTTTGCCCTGAAATTTCAGCAATAATGATAACCAATTTTTATAAGGTCTAGGATCAATCTCAGCTGCTGTGAGGTAGCTGGACTGTTTCTGCTGTTGTTGTAGTTTTCATAACACTTTTGATTTCCTAACACATCTACTGATCCTTTCCCTAGCACTTAAGGGATAAAGGGAAGTTACTGGTATCCAAAAAGCAAGATATGTGCATTTTCTCTATGTCCCCAGGGTATATTCTGTGGCAGCAGGCATGGGGGTAGTAAAAGCTGCAGATGCTTTTCTTCTAGAATGAAGCAATACTCAGAATAACAACAGCCAGCTTCACTGTCTCTCTGGTGGTGCATTAGAGAGTCAGAGCTGGAAGAATTATTCACTGTCATATTAAGGGACCTTGGCTGGAAAGCCTTGGAAAACCTTCCTTATTGTTGTTGCTGTTACAGCCCTGAACAGGGTCCTACTAATAAAGAAAGGGAATACGTTCACATTTTCTGTATTCTCCTTAGAGAGAATTATATTCAGTCTTCTTACCACAAATCTTTACTTTTCTATGACTCTGTTGTCCAGGAGGCTTGAGGATCAGCAGTGATTATCTGCCTAATTGGAGACATCTGGGTTTTCTCGTTTTAGCACATCACTTTATGTCATAAGTGTGAATGCCAAGACTTATTTCTTGCTCCTGATCCTGGCTAAGGTATGTCTGATGCTTCTGTCATGCACAGTTTGTCTTCAGCAGTTTTTACCCTTAATTCTCTCACTTGTTTCCCTGCATCCCCAGAAAGACAAATTTTTAACAAACTGCACTCTTTATGCTGTCTTAGGTACACACACAAACAGCAGCCCTTTCATAAACTGCTGATTTCATTTTCATTTTAAAATGGATGTCAGAAAGGGCTATTTTTCCACTTGGATGATATTATTTCTCTCCTATCAGGTACACGTAGTATGTCCTTTCCCAGTCACTTTCACCCTCCGTAAAAAAAACCCACATCTATTTTATACAACTGAGTTAAGTAAATGACAGATCATGATCTGAAACGATGCACATTCTGCAAGCTTAATAGTTCTCAGAAGGAAATATATTACATTTTAAATGAAATTAGATATTCTATTCTTTCTTAAGTCTTAGAATGGACTTGATATGAAAGTGTGGATACTTCCATGTCTTCTGGTGGCATGCACCATTACAACTATCAGGTATTCACAGAATCAGCTGAGGTTAGCAGGGACCTCTAATGGCTGTGTGGTCCAATCCCCCTGCTGAAGCAGAGTCACCCAGAGCAGGTTGCCTAGAACCATGTCCAGATGGCTTTTGAACATCACATAGGAAGGAGACTCCACCACCTCCCTGGGCAAGCTGTGACAGTGCCTGGTCACCCTCACAGTGAAAAGGTGTTTCCTGATGTTCAGAGGGAGCCTCTTGTCTTTCAGTTTATGTGTATCACCTTTGGTCCTGTCACTGAACACCACTGAAAACACCCAGGCTCCATCCTTCTTGCAGCCCCCCACTTCAGGTATTTAAATACCTTGGTAAGATTCCCCTGAGCCTTATATTTCCCAGGCTGAACAGTCCAGATCTCTCAGCCTTTCCTCATATAGACAATGCTCTAGTCCCTACCTCACCTTTGTGTCCCTTCACTGGACTCTGTGCAGTATATCCTTGCCTAAGGAGCCCAGAACTGGACACCGAAGTTCATGTCTGTCCTCACCAGCAGTGAATAAAGGGGAAGGATCACCTCTCTCAAACTGCTGGCAACACTGTGTTTAATGCAGCCTTAGATGCCATTAACTTTCTTTACTGCAAAGACATATTGATGACTCATGTTCAGCTTGGTGTCTACCAGGATGCCCAGGTCCTTTTCTGCAAAGTTGCTTTCCATCCAAGTACATCCCAGTACTGGTGCCTGGCGTTTTCCTTCCCAGCTGCAGGACTTTGCACTTTCTGTTTTCCTGTCAGACCATCTCTCCAGCCTGTCTAGGTTCCTCTGTCTGGGACAACCCTCTGGTATATCAGATACTCCTCCCAGTATTGTGTCTTTTGCAAACTTGCTGAGGATACGTACTGTCCTATCATCCAGGTCATTAATGAAGATGTTAAACAAGGTTGGACACAGTGTGGACTCCTGGACTACAACATTAGTTACTGGGCTGGTGCTTCATAGTGGTACACCAGTACACAACATATATTTATACTGGTTAGTAAGCACATGAATTAGCTTATTTCCATAACATATAGATGTCTGAGTACATAGGATGTATGAATACTACTGAAAAAAATAGCAGTTTGACAAGGGTTAAAATTTTCAAGGCTTTGTTTTGAAGTGTTGATGATGGGTGCCATTTAAACATATAAATCTCTTCAGGCTTACAAACAAACTTAGTTAAATTAAATCTCATTCCTTTAGCACTAAGATTCTTCCACTGAAAATGAACTTTAAATTAAATGTCAGTACTTATTCTTTCATCCACACAATAATGGCCTTATAATCATAGAATAATAAAGTCATAGAATAGCTTTGGTTGGAAAAGACCTCTAAGATCACCAAGTTCAACCATTAACCTAGCACTGCCAAGTCACTGTTAAACCATGTCCCTCAGCACCACGTCTACATGTCTCTTAATTACCTCCAAGAATGGGGACTCCACCACTGTCCTGGGCAGCCTATCCCAGTGCTTAACAACTCTTTCAGTGAAGAAATTTTTCCTAATATCCAGTCTAACCCTCCCCTGACACAACTTGAGGCCATTACCCCTTGTCCTATCCAAGAAGAAGATTTGTTGTCCTCTGTCTGCTTAATGAGAAAATATAATCCACTTGGTTATAAAAACTCAGCAGAATACCATACTATGTATTTTTTGGATAAATATGTGCAGTTGATTCAACTTTTTAAAAGAGTTAAAAATCAAGGAATTAGCATGTAAAAAGTTCTAAATTACATCACGACTGAGTAGTTTTCAAATTCTCTACCTGTCTGAAGTTTACAAAATGATAAAAGACCATATATTCACAGGTAAAATATTTGAAAATAGAATAGCTATACTAATGTTCTTTAAATATGTTATCGTTATTTAAATACTTAAAGTATCTGATCTGAAAATGGTCCAAACATTAAGAAATACCTCCTTTGAAAAACTGTACAGTTAGGTATCTGAGTATAAATTGAATTGCAAAAAAATATCTTTTTAAAGATTTTGGCTGTAATTTCTAAGAAATCTTTCTATATGAGCTATATCGTAGTTAAAAATAAACAGAATTGTTAATCAACTAAACCTGCTTTTGGCTATCTCTTGAACTTTAAAACTCTTGAGGTGTTAACTTGACTAATAAGCTCTTCTTCTGTCCCCAGGCTTGCAACTATCATTTCAGATTCTGTTGAAATTGAGGGAGATATGCACTGTTGATGCTGCAGAGAACTCTGAAAGAGCAACACTGTGGCAGATGTCCAAAGGAGAGATTCCATATGGATGTTCTTCCCTATTGGAATAATGGGAGATTAATTCAGTTAACCCCTCCAAGACTTTTTATTTCAGATGGTGTGTATCAAAAATTTGTTCATTAAAAATCTATAGTAAAACTTAAGGAGGGAGGAACTTAGAGTTCTGAGTATTAGCTATATAACTCTCAGGGATAATGCAATTTTTTAACTGCTTGCTGGGGTTCAAATTGTTTCCCTGAAATGCCTGTTTCAAGCAGATTCTCTAAGTCAACCTGTGCACAGAATATATCTTCCCCAAGCCCAATATAATCAAGGAGATTTCTTATAAAAGTTTATTGTTGATCGTAAGTCTATTAAAATAATTATCTTGTCATGAAATTTTTTTATTTTTTGGATGTATACTTTCAAGGTAAATCTATTACCTTGTCTAGCTACTAATATTCAAGGAATATCAAATATCCCAGTGTTACTTACTGCTTCATAAAAATTCAGATATCAAGGAAGAGTAGTATGTTGTTATGAAGGCAGTATATCACAAGAAAGAAGTAAGGAGTGGTGTAAATTTACAAAAATCTTGAAGGAATAAAGTACATTATAGGTGATAAATGATCTGGAATATAAAAGATGACTGAAAGAGAGCAATTTAATGAATAAAAAAAATGGTGAATACCACATGCAGAATAAAAAGAAGAAATGGCTAATCTATTACCATTTAGATTAGTAAAAAAAATAGTAATAGGAATTAAAAATATATGCATAGATGGAATCCCTGCAGAGTTTCATCTTACACGTAGAAGCAGATCCCAGAGGAGAACGACAATTTACATATTTTGTAAATCTGCCATATCAGAGTATGTTATGAATTTTTTAACCCTAAATACAGTATTTCCTAGTTTTTCCCTTTTTTTCCTAGGGGATTGGTTTTCTACTGTTCAGAATATACCTATACCTGATTCCAGCAGATGAGTTTCATATTTTAGCTCCGTACTTTATTTTGTCTGGCAATGGAAGCCATTGTCTACTGCTAAACAAACACAATATTTATTGAAGTAACAGAAAGAAAGTTATTATTTCTGTTGATTCATGTTCCAAGATGCAATGTCCTTCACTACTCCAAGGTATTCTGAGGTGTAGGAGTATTGTTAGAGCTCATATTTTAGAGCTCTTTTTTTTTGTTTCTTCTAGTTGCTTATTGATTACAGGCTTTGTACTGTAGCCAGTTCAACATTTTGAAATCAGATTGTGTGCTTGTTCTACTTTTGATGGCCTTAAATACATTAAAAACTGCAGCTATTTCAGTGGCTCTGTCACTTGGCTTAACAGTTCATTGCAGATCTATATTAGAGATAAGAATCTCTATATGAAGTACCAGTACTGACTTTTAAAGTGTTTAATAAGATAACACCATCATACCTGAAGGTCTCTCAACATGACGTATTTCTGTAGATAAAATTTGCAGTGTCACTCAAACTAGGAATTTTCTTATCCCTTTCCTCTTATTTAGTACTCTTTTGAGGAAGGTCTTTGCTTTGAGATGTTTCTATGTTTCCCAGATCCCCAGTAACCAAAAACCTGCTGAATTTAGGGAATGCTGTAAAGCATGTATTAAGAGACTTGAAAGAGTGTTAAAGAAAGTTTGAGGTCTCTAATATGGAGGTTCACTTGCTTGAGCTTCGAATCTTGCTCTAATGAAAGTCAAGTTTTAAGCACAAGAACACCAAGAGAAGAAAGGGTATACCTACATTTATGACTTCCTCACAGTACTACCTGAGGATTTTGGGTGCTAAATCTAGCAAGGCAGAAGGGAATTTAACTTGTGTTTCTTCTGTCTGTGCTGAATGGTGAGTCAGGAGCATTCTGGAGAACACACAACACTGCCATACCAGTTTAGCAAATTCAACTCAAGTTTTTTCAGGAGGAAACTATCTAGGGACTGTTGTTATGAATAAATTAATCACATTCTTCGGCAAATAAGGTGTTTACTTAACAACAGCTGGCCATAGTATTTTATTGATTCATAATAATAACATAGTGCTGGAGGTTCTTATAGTGTTCAGGTTAGTACTTCTCTACTAACAGTGTTTGTCCTAAATGACAATAAATGGGACAAAAGTTATGAAAAAAGGACTCAAACCCTGTGTTTATTTCAACATAGCATGACCAAAGACTTAGCTGCAGCTTTTTCCTAACGAGTTTGGGATTATTTTTAGTAAGTTTTCTAACTATTGCACTTGTATGAACTAAGACATAATATATTAAACCACAAAACTTTCATGAGTGTAGAACTGATTATGCACATTAATTGAAGTCTAAAAGTCACTTATTTTTGACAACTTCTACATGTCTGGTGTCTCTTGCATGAAAAGCTCAGAAATGAGCATTAGACAATCTATGCTGGTCAAATTCTCATCCAGTTTAACCAGAGAAAGAGAGAGATATATTGTATATTATCTGCCTTGTATTTCAGAGTTTAAGAGTTTTATATCTCCTCAAAGAAAATAAAATTATGCTTTTTCCTTCTTTGTCTCTGTTTCTCCTTGAAGATCTTTTGTCATTTACATACCCACACATACTTTTGTCTTCCATAGTTCATGCTTTTTATCTGTCCATCTGTTCAGCTCTCTAAGTTCTCTTTACCCGTGTACCATGTCATAAAACTCAAAGTAGGAAGAAATTACTTGCACAGCTGGGCAAACAACACAGGGAAAGATCTGATGTTTTAGTGGCATTTTCCATATATTTGTAGAGCATCTTATGGTAGCTTATAGTAATCTTGAAATTGGTTGTAGGCAGAGTTGCGTATCCTTTTCTTGTTTGTGAAAGCAAGGAAGATAGTCAATGTATTTTAACACAGTTGAAGTTCATTACTTTAAGAAATCTGAGAGCTATTTTGGAAACATTCCTGCTACACCGCAATATCATGTGATTATAAGCTTTCCTCAGATAGTCATAGCTGACTATTTGGTATCATACATTGCCACTGTAGGAGGAAAGGCATTATGTCTTACTACATCTTTGACACTGTTTTCTAGCTTCCTTAAGGACTACCTTCCCTTAGCCTTCTGCTAGCAGCTGATAGCGGAGCAGGATCTTGCACACCCGACACCGGCATCTGCCTCCAGGATGGTGGGCAATCTGCTTGCTTTGGTGTGTGCACGTGGGAACAGGGAGAGGAATATATGCAAAAGTCTTTGCTAGATTCCCAGGTTAAGAGTAATGTCTTGTTTAGGTTCTCTAATTAGCTGTTGTATAATTTCAGTGCTGGACTGGCAATTTCATGATAGGGAGTTCTCAAGTTCTTGTGTGATGTGGTTGCTTTCCAGTGGCCTTTTCCACAAGGCCAGCCTTAACGCTCCCTCCTCTGGCTACCTCTGGATGTGGCACTTAATTCAGCTTTAACTGAGGAAGTACCAAACATCTGGAAAAAAGTTTTAGTGGGTTTCTTTTGGTTTTTTTTGTGGTGGGGTATTTTGGGTTTTTTAGGTGTGTCTGTCATGTTTACTGCATCTTTAATATATTCCTCATCCGTAAAAAGAGCAAGACTCTTTCAGTGGTGAAAAATTAAATGTGTGTAATAGTTACTTTTTCCTCCTGACAGTTCTTTACTTGTGAAGAGATAAAGGATGTTGTACTGATAGGCACTGTCCAAGATAACTTTTGTTATTATGTTTCTATGTAGGGCTGTATACCACTCCATGAAGCTAAATGTGGTATAGGTGATTGAAGCCAGCACTGAATATGCTCTAAAGCATAATGTTCTCTATTCTCAACAATATTTTGCCCAGATCTGTTGATTTTCATCCTTTGTTTTCACTGCTCTTTGCTTATGAAAGTCTCACATCTTTTTGTTCATCCTGGGACATAACTTTAGAAAAATGTAATTAATATTATATATTTATAAACATAAAATACAAACATGCATATAAATAAAATTTCTATGTGAATTGTCTATGTAAGCTAAAGGATTGAGGATTGTGTGAATAAATAGGGTATATTTTCTTTTGTGATGTTTGGTTGCTTAATGGAGTAATGTTTCCCCAAATCATCTGGGCATTTTTTAGCAAAGGGAATAGATTTCCTCGAGTGACAAAATCACCATACAGCAAAATAATCCTTGACTTTCAGTGTGGATACCGTGAGTATTGTAACTTCCATTGGTATACTGTTACCTTGATTTCAAAGTCTCCTGCCACCTAAGGAAGTTCATAACACAGGGGATTACAATGTGTTCAGGAAAATGGCTGTCACTTTCTTAACCTAGTCCTACTCGCTATAAAATCCTGACTTCTTTATTGGAGCCGGGACTGAAGATCTGACTCCTAGATAATACTGTAACCATCAGGTTTTTGAGTAATTCTCTCTCATCCTTACCCAATTAATCATTGATATTTTTGAAATTTTAAATACTAACAGATATTTGCCTTTAAGTGACTGAACAGAGTCAAAGCTTCAGCCTCCTTATTGAAAGGTTGATATTTTCAAAACTATCTCTAGCTGAGGGTTTGGTTCTGTGGAAATGAAAGCTGCTCTGATTCAAAATATTTCTCTCTCATATGATGTGTAGAAAATACTTTGGCCTGTGCATTTAATTGAAAATAATGAAAATTATCTTCAGAGAGTTCAAAGTAAATCAAGTTGCAAACAGGAAGGTCTTTAAAATGTTTTTTTATCCTGGGGGTTGACTCTTTATCATTTGGCCATTTTTGGGTAAAGAGCTAAATAGAAGTTTTTCAGATTTCATGTGTATGAGTTGCGTGACACATAATGCTTCTTATTTTGTTAATTAAAATAATTATTTTGTTTGAATTTCCGACACAGGCTTCAGAGGAGGAAAATAAAGAAACAAAAAAGGAAGGGAAAGGAACTGAGAAAGGCATATATTAATACTTTGCATGTGTAATGATCTGTGAAAAGAGAGTATACACTGCCAGTGAAAAAGAGAAGCAATGTCTAACCCCACAGATTCTGTGTCCATAAAACTGTTTGATGGGAGGATCTCTCTTCCTGGATCTCCTGTACAAGTCTCTTATAAATATTTTTATCTTTGGAATAATGTGAATAATTTTTGAGTTAGTGTACTGGGTCTGGCTGAGCCGGCATTGATTTTCCCCTGTAGCAGCCCTCATGGTGCTGTGTTTTATGTTGGGAGCTAGAAGGGAGTTGATAACACACTGGTGGTGTGGCTACTGCTGAGTAGTGCTCACACAGCACCAAGGCTCTTTCCAACATTTCCCCCAGTGGGATGGGGTGGGCAGGATCGTGGGAGGGGACACAACCAGGACAGCTGACCCGAACTGACCAAAGGGATATTCCATACCATATGGTGTCTGCTCAAATATAAAGCTGGGAAAAAGGAGGAAGGGGGGTGGGGTCACCCTTGGTCCTCCGAGGCAACTGCTACGCGTATCACAGCCCTGCTTCCTGAGAAGGCTCCACATCGCCTGCTAATGGGAAATAGAGAATAAATCTGTTTACTTTTTTTTTTGCTACCACGTGCGGACCTTGCTTTGCTTTGTTTACATTAAAGTTGCTTTTGTTTTATCCACAAGGGTTGTTTTTTTCTGTCTTATTTTCTTTCCCTCTTTTTGCCCTGCTGAGAGAAGGGAGGTGGAAAGTGATAGAGTGGCTTGGTGGGTACCTGGTGTTTAGCCAAGGTCAAACCACCACAGTTAGGTAAGAAGGTATTTTGGGAAGGCAAGGGCTTTGGAGTCATTTGGCATAGCCAAGCTCTAACTTTATGTAAATAATGGCTTATTTATCATACAGTCACACATAACAGTAGAAGACACTTGAGTATTTCAGCCTCATATTCTAACCTGATGAAAATTTTATTTCTTCCATACCCTGCTATTAAATCTTAACTATGTAATAAGACAGTTATCACTGAGGCCTTGTATTTTTCCATCTCTCTCAGTCTTCTTGCTTTATTTGATTTTTCTTTGACACTAAATGAACCGAATAAAACTCAACAATAAAAAAGGTACAGCACAGATGATTTATTAATGAGGATGGAGCCAGGCTCTTCTCAGTGGCATCCAATGATAGGACAAGGGGCAATGCGTACAAGCTGGAGCATAGGAGGTTCCACATAAATGTGAGGAAGAACTTCTTCACAGTGAGGGTAACAGAGCACTGGAACAGGCTGCCCAGAGAGGCTGTGGAGTCTACTTCTCTGGAGACATTCAAAACCCGCCTGGACATGTTCCCGTGTGACCTGACCTAGGTGTTCCTGCTCCGGCAGGGGGATTGGACTAGATGATCTTTTGAGGTCCCTTCCAATCCCTAACATTCTGTGATTCTGCGATTCTGTGATATGATATAATAGATTGCACTAGACTTAAAAAAAAAAAAAAAAAAAAAAAAAAAGAAGTTTCCTGCCTCGAAAGAAGAATTATTTATCTGGTCAACCATGGCTTGTTAAGATGAGAGAGAAGTATACTTCCTCAATTATAAACACAGTCTTCCTACTATATCATGCAAAAATCTCACAAAGCGTACCAGGGTACAGACTCAGTTTTCCTGACAGGATCTGCCTGACTAAAAATCAGGCACAGAATCATAGAATAACCTTGGTTGGAAAAGACCTCTAAGGTCAAGTCCAATCTAAACCTCCCTGGCACAACTTGAAGCTCTTACCCCTCATCTTATCATTGTTACCTGGGAGAAGAGATCAACCCCCACCTCACTACAACCTCCTTTCAGGGAGTTGTAGAGGGCAATGAGGTCTTCCCTCAGCCTCCTCTTCTCCAGACTAAACAACCCCAGTTCCCTCAGCAGCTCCTCATCAGACTTGTGCTCCAGACCCTTCACCAGCTTCATTGCCCTTCTTTGGACACGCTCCAGCAGCTCAGTGTCCTTCTTGTAGTGAGGAGTCCAAAACTGAACACAGTATTCGAGGTGTGGCCTCACCAGAGCTGAGTACAGGGGGACAATCCCCTCCCTACTCCTGCTGCTCACACCATTTCTGATACAGGCCAGTATGCTTTTGGCCTTCTTGACCACCTGGGCACACTCCTGGCTCATGCTCAGCCAGCTGTCAACCAGCACTCTGAATGTTTAAGTTAATTTAGGGTGCTCCCAACAAAGAGGCTGATCTCATGTAAAATCTCCTTAGCCTCAAAACCAGGGTGAATGAGCACCAGCTGCCTGCTGAGAATAGTTTCTGGGACACTTACTCCCAAATGACTAGTTTTGTCACTCATAACTGTGAGGAGCTGATCAACAGCTACCTCCCAGGTGGCAGGTGTTGCAGCTAATTTATTACAGTCGGGATCAGGTCCTGGACTTGGTACTCATACCTAGTGGAGACAACTTGGAAGCCTGAAAAGTATTAGGCCATTTTTACCACTGTATGTGGAACAAAACTAATTTGAATTATTCATCTTTTCCTTAAGAAAAGTTTGGAAACGTTGACCTGGATTTTTCCCTTTTAGTTCTTCTTTTCTCCTGGTTTCTGAATAGTGTTGTAATGTACAATATTGCAGTGTGCATATTCACAACAAGGAATGCCAGACTTTCTCTTCCATTAAATAACTGTAAATCAGCAGTCAATTCAAACAGTCAAAAGAATTACTTGGAGTGACCATGGCATATGCAAAAGCACTATTAGGCAACAAGAGATAAAAAAAGCAGCTCCTTTTTCCCTTTCTTTTTTCTTTTTTTTTTTTTCTTTTAATGTAGAATAGAAAAAAAGAATATTAAAACCAGTGAAGCAGATTTGGTCTTTTGTAAAAGCAGTTGAAAGGTCAGGATGTTGTCTTCATTACGGTAAATTAATCTGTCATAAAGGACACCAATGATTAAGAGTGCCAAATTTTCACTTTTTCTCAAGTACTGTTAATCTCAATTATGTCTTTCTTATGAATAAATACTTTCTAAAAATTGTCAATTGCAGAAAGGGGTACTGATATTATTAGCTTTAAGTGTGGTCAGTATAGCTGAACTGAGATAACTTTGACCCTGAAAATTTTTTTTTCTGACATCAAGAAAGTTGGAGACAGAAATTTTATATGCTATTAAATAACACCATGTTGTACATTTTTATAGTGGAGGTACTATGAGATGTTTGCAACAACAAACAGAATGGGAAATCACAAAATGCACAATTCTTGACACCTAATTGACACAAACAGTGAAAGCTGATTAAAATGAAACCAAAAACATAATTAAAAAGTTAATGAAACAGATAAATTTGCATTTACCTCTGACTGTTTTAGCAGAACTTATTGCCTGTGTTATCATGTACATGACAGAAATGTGCAAGACTATTGTGCAGATTACTGAACGACAACAACAAATTTTAATGAAAAGAAGCTCCATTTTCAAAGCTTTTGACTAATGTATGCATCAAACCACAGAGCAGTTTGAATTGAATAAGAGTAATTAAAGGACTAGAGTTGTATCTTTGTTTAATTTATTTTATGTCACAATAAACATCACCCTGATGTTTCCTGACCTTTGAGACTTTACTCTTATTTAACACCTCTGTAACTAGGATGACCATGTAAAGCTACAAGAGCTGTTGGGGCATTTAAGACATTTGAAAAGAGGTGAGAATTTTCACTTTCTAGGGGATTGGTTGTATGGTTGTCAATTTTGGTCTGGAGAGCAAAAGTCTTTTAAAATCTGAGTATCTCAGGATGGAAAGAGCTAGCGGGCTCAATCAAATTCTCAATTCAAAAGAAGGAGAAATCTCATCATGACTGAGGAATCTGGTATCCTCAGAAATATTTTGGAAAATATGCATGTTCTTCTTTGCTGTTAAAAAATAGGTTTTAATCTGAAGGCATATTATCCCTCTCATATCATGTATCTGTAACCCTACAATTGAATGCATGCCAGAGGGACACTGTGTTGATATTCCCTATAAAACTGCTAGTTTCAGTGAGAGATAGTTTATATAACCTCCACCTGGCACTGTGAACAAAAGCTTTCTCCTTTCTTATTTAGATTAACAGAGTACTGTGCAATTTATTGTGTATGAGTCTTTTCTGTAAGGCTTTTAACAGAGAATTTGCCTTCTCTGCACAGACATTAAAGATCTTGTGCCATCTGAAATCTCACACTGAGATTTCCCCAGTGAGTTTACAGAAATCTGTTGTCATTCAGCTACATATAGTTCCATTTGATTCTTGTGTTTCCCCCAAACATTGCTGCATTTCAGCACCATATACACAAACCACATTACCTGTTACATATTTGAGGATTTTTATGCACAAGGAACTACATCACATTTTGGCCCAGGCTGCTACCAGGGAATCTTAAGGTCACAAACCAGAAGTTGTCCCCAGGTTTGTTCTTTAAACACTTAGGAATAATCCAATGCCCCAGTAAACATGCTAAGTGGACATTTTATTATTCTTAAGTTTTGCACTTTTTTAATTAATTATTTTTTATATTTAAAAAAAAAAAAAAATCTGCTTTCCCTACATCATTCACCCTCCCAGAGAGGCAGATTTTTGATTTATAAGCATCAGTTTCTGAGCCCCATTTTGAGTTTATATCACTTTGGCTTGTGTTTCAAAAATCTTGATACCCAGAGCTTCATGGTATTTGAGAAAATCCATTATCTTTCCCTCTTGTCTGATATAATCAACATGGAATAGGTTATTCAAGACCACCCATTTCTTTGGAGCACCTACTTGAATGTAACAGGCTCCCTTAGAAACTCAGGACTATTGAAAATCTTGTCCTGTGAGTGATCTTCTTCTTGGCATGTATCCTATTCCTCTCCAGGTTAGTTTTACAGTACCTGATTCTGCCTACTATGGTTATTCTATGTAACTCCATTTATATTCTGAGTTTTCTCAATGATTTTGAAATACTGCATGGAAGGAACAGTCTGGGTCTTGTACAGTTGCCCAAAAGGCAAAGACAGTTTATGATTATTGTATGAATAGGTCTATTATAAACATAGGATTATGAATCCTGTGACAGTTGATTTTAGTGCAGTTCCAGTTGCTCTTTTTCATGTCATGAACACATCCAGTTTTTGCAAGTGCATCAAACCTAACATTGAAGTGAAGAGTACATCTTGAAAGAAAAAGAGAAAACTGGTTGCTTTGTTGACACTCTGTTGATATGATAGGATGAGGGGTAATGGCCTCAAGTTGTGCCAGGGCAAGTTTAGATTGGACATTGGGAAAATTTTCTTCACTGAAAGTCACTGGCACAGGCTGCCCAGGGCAGTGGTTGAGTCCCCATCCCTGGAGGTTATAAAGAAATGTGTAGATGAGGTGCTGAGGGACATGGTGTAGTGCTGACTTGGCAGTGCTGGGTTAATGGTTGAACTTGATCTTAGAAGTCTTTTCCAATCGAGGCTGTTCTGTGATTCTGTGATTCTGTGATGCTGTGTGAACATGTTCACTTTATAATTTGAACAATAATCCTACATTTGCCAGCAACATGCCCTAAACTCTTTCTGGAAGTATGTACTTCTCATTCCTGCATTTTCAGCAAGATCAGTGGTCTGGAAAAGTTTTGGGTAACAAAAATCTGCTTTTAAGCTATGAATTTTTGTACTGGTACTATTTGATGGATTACATTACAGAACAGGACTTAGCCTTCTGGAACTGTAATTTGTCGTAGCCTGTCTATGGTGTACATAGGTGCACCTGACCCTGACTGCATCAGTATAAGACTGATGTTGGCAGTAAAGTCATACTGTGGTCAATGGCTCGATGTCCAAGAGGAGACCGGTGACAAGTGGTGTCCCTCAGGGATTGGTTCTGGGACCTGTACTATTTAACATCTTTGTTGGTGACATGGACAGTGGCATCGAGTGCACCCTCAGCAAGTTTGCCAATGACACCAAGCTGTGTGGTGTGTGGTGACATGCTGGAGGGAAAGGATGCCATTCAGAGGGACCTCAACAGGCTGGAGAGGTGGGCCCAGATGAACCTCATGAAGTTCAACAAGGCCAAGTGTAAGGTCCTGCAACTGGGTCAAGGCAATCCCAAGCACAGATACAGGCTGGGCAGTGACTGGATAGAGAACAGTCCTGGGGAGAAGGACTTGGGTGTGTTGGTGGATGATAAGATCAATATGAGCCTACAGTGTGCGCTTATAGCCCAGAAAGCCAACCGTGTCCTGGGATGCATCAAAAGATGTGTGACCAGCAGCTTGAGGGAGGTGATTATGCCCTTCTACTCTGCCCTCGTGAGACCCCACCTGGAACACTGTGTCCATCTCTGGAGCCCCCAACAAAAGAAAGATATGGAGCTGTTGGAGCAAGTCCAGAGGAGGGCTACCAAGATGGTCAGAGGGCTGGAACACCTCTCCTATGAGGACAGGCTGAGAGAGTTAGGATTGTTCAGCCTGGAAAAGAGAAGGCTCCGGGGAGACCTCATAGCGACCTTCCAGTACCTGAAGGGGGCCTACAAGAAAGCTGGGGAGGGTCTTTTTACAAGGGACTGTAATGATAGGACAAGGGGCAATGGATGGAAGATGAGAGAGGGTGGTTTTAGACTAGATATAAAGAAGAAATTCTTTACCCTGAGGGTGGTGAGGAGCTGGCACAGGTTGTCCAAGGAAGCTGTGGGTGCTCCATCCCTGGAAGTATTCAGAGCCAGGTTGGATGGAGCCTTGAGCAACCTGATCTAGTGGGAGGTGTGCCTGCCATGGCAGGGGTGTTGCAACAAAATGATCTTTGAGGTTCCTTCCAACCCCAACCATTCTATGATTCTATGATTCTATGATACTGGTCAGATATGACACGAAAGTCAGGTTGACTGATTTCTTGACCATCTCCTCTTAGGATGATTCTAGAATGGAAACAATTGAGTTAAACAAATGTAAGCAGTGATCACAAAACTGTGAGTTGGAGGCGTCAGCAAATGCATATTGTGTCTTTAAGAGTCACCTGCACTGTGGAATGAAATACAAACCTAAACTCCCATTTTATTCAGAACTAGGCTGTAAACTGTAAGAGTCCAGTAATACAAGGTTAGTAGGTTTTAAAGGAGTCTCTTTCCTAGTCTTGTGATTCTAAACAATTTGCTAAAAATATCAAAAATTTACCCAGCTGTGTAAAAGATTTTTTTTAAAAAGACCTGAATGGGGCCAAGCCATAATTTTTCATCTTCATTTGTTAAAGATTACCATTAGGAAAACAGGCCTGATCAGCATGTCATTACCAGCGCTACTGGCATGTGTGGAAGGGGAAAGCTGGAAGCTTCCACTAGTGAAACTAGTGAATTTGGTGTGTTGTGTTTTATTTGGGGATCAGAGTCTGAGACTGGTGGCTCTCCTTGCAATGCCCCTTGCCTGCCCCGCTCCCATTTCTGCTCTATGCCGAGTGAGATCAAGAAGCCCAAGACGGGAGTAGGAGAGAGCACTGCAGGGTAAGGTCATGGGGCCCCAGCATCAAATTCACCACTCAAAACTTCAATCTAACCAGGGAATGTGGGAGTGGGAGGGCAAAAATAGACCCTGTAAAGCTGCAGCCTAGTTTTAAATTATGCCATCTGCTGATGCCCCATTTCATTGAAAAAATCAGGTATACATTTATAGGAAAGAAGAGATGGATAGTCTTGTCATATCAAGATGAGAGCGTATTTTGTCAGGCAATTAAGGAGTGCACCTTCTGGGATCCAGGCATAATTATTTTCCTCATTGTAAATTTTGTTGTCAGCTATGGTTCTTACCAGTCCAAATGATACAGAATAACACAGTGCTGGTCTCAGTACATATTTTACTGAAATAATTTGCTATGCAAGAGCATTAAGTTTGCCAAGGTGGGCTAAGATAAAAGTAGCAGCTTAATTTTTAAATTAAGATTTCAAAGATGTAGGCATGCATTAGATATGCTCTTCCAATTGTTTATTTAACCTGCAGTTTATGTTTTGTTTATGCAGCTGAATCTTGTCTTCAGACTGTGTGCTGGAATAGCTGACTATGTGTAAAATGTTTCAGTTCTTATGAAACACTACTGTGCAAATTTGTATAACTTGGTACAGTTTGTACGAAATATTGAAGTGTGAGTATGTTAAATCTTAATCTAATATAATTTTCAGAATGAGTTCCATATGTTTTGTTTAGTTCCTCCAGGAAACCTTTTAACTGTTTTTGATAACAAATAGTTCATAAATTTATTGCCATGAATATTCAATATGATCTAAATCGCAGGTAAAGGTAAGGTAGAGATCATTTCAGACAATTCAAATACATGAACCTGTACCAATACTTCTAAATCGTTCGAACACCATAGTTGAGGCTTAAATGGGTCCACTTTATATGCAAACTAAACAAAAGAATATTGTTTCTTTTAGTTATTTTCCAGTGCAAATCTCGAATTCCAAGGCAGACTGGAAGGCCAAGTATGTGTATAGTGATTAACATTTACTCTTCATTGGGAGTTTCTGAATACCACAACTATAGTCATATTGCAGTTATGAAACTCAAAATAAATAACAAACGTGCCATTTTCTTACGTCTGATGAACTGATTTGTTACAGTGGATTCTGTAAAGACTATCATATTTCTATAACACCTCAGCTATAAAGACTGGTTGCCCCATATTCCTGAGTAATAACCACACAAGTTTAGCATGAAAAATACAGATTGCTCCAAAACCACAGGTGTCCTCAGTTAGCATAGAAGGGCATAATCTAAGAACTGTTAAAACTAAACTTTCTTTTAGATTTGTGGGCAGGTACAGGTCATAATAATCACATTCATTTAGTCATGTTTAGACCACCCCAGTAGGAGACAGCTGTGTGAACTACACGCAACTGTACACAGAGAACAGCTACTAAATAAAAGTATTCTGAGGTGAAGCTTATGTTGTGCTAGGTTGTGTTTTTTTTCTTTTTATAAATCAGTATTTTGATCACAATTTGAAAGCTCTCCGGAGGAAAGTAAGAAGCAGCATCTAGTGATAAGAAAAGTGCCTTTTGCATAGCATTTAAGTTGATTAAAAGCTGTTGAAAGCTTTTCCAGTCAATTACATTGCACAAATTTATGAGGAATTGGGGCTTGTTTCTGAACTGAGTTTCAGGTTGGCCTCTGTAGAGTATTGCAAGAGGACAGTAACCTCAGTCAAGGTGAAAGCTAGCAGTAGGAAGACAAATTTGCTAGGAGAGCACACAAAATTACAGCGAAATGATGCCTACACTGTTGTATAGCATGTGCTCCCTTTTCTTGCCTTACTTACTGTCCTTTTGACCCTAACAGCCAGTTTCAACTGAGTTTGACTCTTCGAGTTTCATGGAGTTTCTGCACATTTTATGAAAGCAGATGGTCAGGCAGAGGGGAGATTTTGTTGTTGTCCTTTCTGAAATAAAACATGCAGTGGCACTGGTGTTTTTGTTAAATCCACACAAGAGAGAGAGAACCACTGTAAATGTGAAGCGTAAGATACAAGCTCATACAGAACTTGCTCGGTTTGCAGTTAGAAATGCTACCAAATCATCTAGCTTAATGTGTAGGCCTGATTCCTCTCTCAGTTTTACTATTTTTACATAGTTTTTTTTTACATTTACTATTTTTACCTTTGACCCTTTTAGCATGCTGTTTGTGAAGCATGCTAAATATCCTTTTCAGACCATACTGGAGAGATTTCCCTCACTCCCAGCCATTTCATCCCTTCTCACTATACGGTACGTTCTTGAAGTCTCCTCTTAGTGAAAGTCTGTGTAGCTGGCTTTCTTTGACTCTTCTTCTCACTTGTTTTCTCACCCAGGCTGAAGTCACAGTGTAAGGTTTTCTTTCCAAATCAGTTTTCTTTGGGGGAAGAAATACAGAGAGGAACAGTGCCGAATAGCCTCTGCAATCTTATAATTACTTTGAAAAACTAGCTTGTCTTTTTTTTTTTTTTTTTCCTAACATCACCTATAATGTTACCTGAAGTTTCCTCTACATCAGATGTGGTTATAATGGAATAATAAATTGAACAAGATTTGAACTTATACTACATTGAACATGGGGTGATTCATTCCCCATAGTGTCTTGTAACACATTTTATAATTTGCAAAAGCTGGTATTCAAAGAAATGACATGTTTTTGCAGATTCTTTTATGGGCTTCTACTTCACTATTATTTTTTCCAATTAAAAGCCACATGCAACTTTTCCTGCTTGGTACCCTTTGCAAAGACTAGGATTTAAATGAAATGATCCATAAAAGTGCATTTGCTGTTCGCTTTTTTTTTTTTTTTTAAAAAAAAAGCTTTAAACATGTTGGTATGTGTGCATCTGATTAAGCAGATGATACATGGTCTCTCAGTAACCTCCTAGCTTGCTAACTCTTCCCTCATACACAATTTCCTTATTAGTAGAAAAGAATTGTGTAGGAGTGAAAGGGAGTAATTTAATTTGAAGAGTGCAATTAGTTGCAGTGTCATGAAGTATCTAAGCAGTGATATCAAAAAGGATGGAATCAGGTTTCAACATTACATAGTTTTCAGTTTTCCCTTTGCTTTGTATCATGTTTCTAAGAACGTTTTGAAAGGAAACCCACCCTTTAAATCTCATGTACTGGAAGACATCTAGCAGATAGCCACAGAAAATACTTGGGTTAAACACAAATCCTCTAGTTTCTGAACCCTCATTTCCATTCTGTGCAGGACAGTTCTACTTTCATTTCAACTAGTATTTTCATTTTTTAAAGTAGAATGATTGTTAGTGAAATTTTAATTTGTGTCTTTAGCATGGAAAAATTTTTTGTCAGATCTAAAGCAGTGATTTTGGATGAAGGAAGGTCAAAAATTTTGTAAGTCTACTTGTGTATTTGCCTATGATAATTTTCCTTACTGTGTCTGGGTTTTTTTTTAAATATAGATTAATAAATAGCTATGGGGACTGACAATAAAAAGTAGCTTTTAAAAATGATCATTCTAGAAAAATTCTCTTCCTGAGGAGAAAATTCCAGCTGCTTTTACTATGAAGGTCCTGACTTTCTTCTAAAGGAAGAGGTGGCATCTTCCTTGCAACTAATAGGGTGCTTAGTTCTCAGACAAGATTTCCCAAGTATTCTTCCTCAATTCTTTTCTGGTTTTGGTATCACAGTAATTTGTATTGAGTTCTTCCAAAATTTTTTAGCCAATTGAGGTTATGGATGCGCAAATGTAAGCTATTATCAGCTGAAGCTGTTCCAGTTTTTGACAGAGACTCATATAGCCACTGAGGCTGAGATAGCAAATTACTAACACTAAGCCTGAAAATAAGAAAAAACACATGAGAGGTAGGACGACACTTTAATTACAAGAAGTAGCACAATTTAGTAGAACAGGTCTTCCGAGGTCTATAGCAAGATTAAAAAGAGGGTTCAAAACTCCCAGTTAGATCTGGGTTTGAAACAGGACCTCCCAGTGATATTCTTTAGCCCCAAGCTGTTGGATAAGACCAGAAAATCCCAACCACACCCAAAATACCCTGTCCTCACATATTTCCATAGCCTTATTGTGCACCTTATAATTTTTTTGTTGCACACTTTGTATATTTCATTGGTTACTTCTAGTTGTTCCGGGTTTTTTTTTAGTTACAGAGAAGTATATTTTCTACTTTGCTTTCAATGTCTTTAGAGGCATCATTTCATGGAGCAGAATTACTGCTACACACAATCAATAGATGAATTACAAGGAATGTCCATTTTGAAACATATGAAGTTAAGATTTCTGTCTTTCTGTGCAAGATCTTTGTGCATAGAAAATATGGAGCATCCTTATTGGTTTAAGGCAGTAATCACAGAATCACAAAATCACAGAATGTTAGGGATTGGAAGGGACCTCAAAAGATCATCTAGTCCAATCCCCCTGCCAGGGCAAGAATACATAAATCAGGTCACACAGGAACATGTCCAGGCGGCTTTTGATTGTCTCCAGAGAAGGAGACTCCACAACCTCTCTGGGCAGCCTGTTCCAGTGCTCTGTCACCCTCACTGTGAAGAAGTTCTTCCTCACATTTATGCAGAACCTTCTATGTTCCAGCTTGCACCCATTGCCCCTTGTCCTATCATTGGATGCCACGGAGAAGAACCAGGCTCCATCCTCATCACACTCACCCTTTACCTATTTATAAACGTGAATGAGGTCACCCCTCAGTCTCCTCTTCTCCAAGCTAAAGAGACCCAGCTCCCTCAGCCTTTCCTCATAAGGGAGATGTTCCACTCCCTTCATCATCTTTGTGGCTCTGCGCTGGACTCCCTCAAGCAGTTCCCTGTCCTTCTTGAACTGGGGGACCCAGAACTGGACACAATACTCCAGATGGGGCCTCACCAGGGCAGAGTAGAGGGGGAGGAGAACCTTTCTCAACCTACTAACCACAGCCCTTCTAATACACCCCAGGATGCCATTGGCCTTCTTGGCCACAAGGGCACATTGCTGGCTCGTGGTCACCCTGCTGTCCACCAGGACCCCCAGGTCCCTTTCCCCTACGCTGCTATCCAACAGATCAGTCCCCAGCTTACACTGGCACATGGGGTTATTCTTCCCCAGATGCAAGACTCTACATTTGCCCTTGTTATATTTTATTACATTTCTCCCCACCCAACTCTCCAGCCTGTCTAGGTCTCTCTGAATGGCAGCACAGCCTTCTGGCGTGTCAGCCACTCCTCCCAGTTTTGTGTCATCAGCAAACTTGTTGACAGAGCACTCTATTCCCTCATCCAAGTCATCGATGATTATACTGAATCGTACTGGTCCCAGTACCGACCCCTGAGGGACTCCACTAGATACAGGCCTCCAACTAGACTCCGTCCCATTGACCACAACTCTCTGGCTTCTTTCCTTCAGCCAGTTCACAATCCACCTCACTATCCGTTCATGCAGACCACACTTCCTCAGTTTAGCTGCAAGGATGCTGTGGGAGACTGTGTCAAACGCTTTACTGAAATCAAGATAGACCACATCCACTGCTTTACCATCATCTGCCCACCGGGTTATGTCCTCATAAAAGGCTATCAGGTTGGTTAAGCATGACTTCCCCTTGGTGAAGCCATGTGGTTCAGCTGACGTTAACAAAAGTTTCCCAGTGCCCTTTGCAGAAACGTAGATTCATTGAGATTGGAAAGGACCTCCGAGATCATCAAGTCCAACCATCAACCCAACACCACCATGCCCACTAAACCATGTCTCAAAGTGCCACATGTACATGTTTCTTGAACATCTCCAGTGATGGTGACCCCCACCACTGCTCTGGGCAGCCTGTTCCAGTGCTTGATCACTCTTTCAATAAAGAAATTTTTCCTAATATGCAATCTAAAACTCCCCTGGCACAACTTGAGGCCATTTCCTCTTGTCAATGTCTTCCTTTTTTCTTCAGAAACCAGAAATATTTTCTATTTTGTGTTTCCACATTTTCTGACATCAGGGTAGTATATATGAAAACAGCTTTTGGAGACTAATGTCATGTTTATTCTTACTCCTTTCCCCTTCCCTAATTCTAGTGCTTTTTTCAAGTCACCTAAAAAAAAGGAACTATATATATTCTTAGATACATGTGCCTCTGGTACTTTTTAGTTTATAAAGCAATAATGGTAGCAAATCCTAACTAGACTAAATGCATCTGTTATTTGAGTAAGCTAGAAATCAGACTGTCTTTATTCATATCTTCATGGAAAAAGTGATCTGGAATTATATTAAGGATAAACATCCAAAATGTCACATTCTTATGAAGCATTAGTTGAGGTCCTCACTAAAAAGCCAACAAAAATAACTATCAAACAGGCTTACTTTTTCTATTTAAGCAATCTGCTGTGACTAATATTAACCACATCTTTCTCAGCAGTGGAAAATTTAATTTAAAACTGTATATTTTTTTGTTTATCTTAAACTACATTTGTCATGAATAATCCCAATGGGGTTTTATTTTTGTTCTTGTTTGTTTGTTTGTTTTATATGTTTTTTAAAAAAATATTATTCTGTCCTCATAAAGATTCATACTGATGAGTGATTATCGACTGTCTAACCCATATTTGAATCTCCACTTATGTGCTCTCTCAGACCATGGAAGTTATGATTGTTGGGTCTACAATCTGGTTTCAACATCAGATTTTGAACGAGCTTTTGACAGCTTTGCTTTCATTAAAAAAATAGCATATTTTTCAAAGTACAAAATCACACAGTTTAATTGGCTTAGCCAATTGCTAATCGAATGCTAAATAATCAACAAAAAAGGATGAAGCAAAAAGGATGTCAGTAACCTCTCTTTTGTTACTCTGATTAGTATTTTAAGCCAAAGGGGTTTAATTGCCTTCAGAGGGAAAAAAAAAAAAAAGAAAAACAAAAACAAGAGGAAAAGCATACTTAACAGGCACAGAAATCTGAATGAAAACAAAAATGCTTGACATTCTTCAAGCAGTTTAATTCTCTGTTATCAAAAGAACCATGGTGCCTAAAACAGCAGGAACTGCTGTAGAACATCACTTAGGTACAATACTACAGTGAAATACTGAAAGGTGAGAATTAATCTTGAAAGTTAACAAATTCCATTCACAGTGTATTGCATGAAAATTGCAATAAGTGGAAATGAGCCAGGAAACGTCAGTGCTGGATAATTGCTTAAGCTCTGAACAGGTTCAAGAGGCATCAAATTAAAAAACTGTAGGTCAACATACACCAAAAGATACATAAAAAAGTGCCTGTTCCCTTATTTATCACTTTAGTTGCTCATAAATGCTCCAAACTACCTATTAAAAAAAACCCAAGCAGGGCCAGAAGTAACTGTTCTGCAGGTATCTGAGACTGGTAGTGTAAGAAAAAAAACAGTTTCCTGAGGAATGGGTGGTAATGGTGATACTTAGCCACATGAGCACAGAAGAAGATTCATTAGAATATAGAATGCAGAATTAGAATATAAAATATAGCTACATAGGATCACCCAAAAATAACAGGACCAGAAACTAGAGTCTCTGTTCTGCCCCCTCATAACGTAGTCAAAGTTTCTTTTCCTTCGGGAAGGACTGATACTTGTCCTGCTTCTGGCTGCCTGAGAGTCTGACTTCAGAATGAAATACTGCTCTTCAGGTTATTTCAGGGAGCAAGGTTTTTGAGGCAGGGCAGGCTGAGTAGGTCATCTACTTCTGAACCTTGCTCCCTGAATGGGTGCTCTGACTACCACCACCCTGTGTTGGGCAAGGTGCATCACAAATAGCTGAAGAAGCCTAAATTCTCCTGAATACAATAAAAGGTCAAGACAGTGCTTTGGATCTTTTCTTAAGACCTGATGATAATTCATTATTTGGCCAAATGAGAAGGCAGATATAGACAAGGAAGCAAGAGACTGAGGAAAGTGCCCAGGCTGAACAGAGCAGAGCCACCTCTGCTTCTCTTCAGGAACATGTGCCTCTTACTGTCAACTGAGAGAGAACATATATGATTGCATTTGAAATAAAATACATGGACTTTTGTTGCAGGAATCTAAATTTCTAGTGATTTTGTGGTTGAGGTAGATTCCCAAATTAAGGGCAACAAGTGCTAGGCTGGGTTCTTTCACATTCTGTATTGGTGTGAGTTTAACATGGTTAACATTGTGAAAAAACTATGCAGATAATCTGTCCCATGAGAAATGGTTACAAAGTGACTGAGCAAATGACCATTTTTGGCACATGATAATGTTAACCTATACACCAGGAACCTTCCCTGTCTTTGATGAGGTAAATAATCCAGGGAGTCTAATCTATGATGTCTTTACCTCACAATTGTTTGCCACTTGTGCATGATAACCAGACTGGCCTCAAGAAAGAGACAGACACTCCAGCATTGTGCAAGGGTGGTGCATCACGTTTTTAACCATGCATTTATTTAATTTAACTTTTTCTTCTGTTTATTAATTGGTTGTCACACGATTGTGACTTTGTGTTGCCTATTAAAGCTGTTTATTGACTCATAGACACTATAGAGACAAGTGCAAGGGTCCCTGGTACAACATCTTGACTAGATGCTTTCTCCAAGAATCTTGGTCTGAAGAGTTTATAGTAAATAACTCATCAAGAAACTCATTCTGAAATTAGGGTTTCTGTTACATTTGATCAGAGTATTAGTGCATTAGTATTTCCTGTTTTAAAGCAGGTATCCATAAAACTTTTAAGATGAGTATCAGGATGGGTGAATTTAAGCATTTATGTTACACAGTTCTCTAATACTGCTTATAATAAACCATTTCTGCAAGTCCTCCCTGACTACAAACTCTTTTGATTAGGTTTTCTTAGAAAATTGGTACTCACTACACATTTTCGTTTAGAGTCTGAATGACTAAGTGTTTGGAAACTGTGGAATAATTGGAAATTGTATGAAAAATTGTGAGATATCTCTCAGACGGTTATAATCAGATAGGGTTCCCCAAGACACAACTGAGACAGTTGCCAGGACTAGACTGAAAGGAATTGACAGAAGTGAAAAAAAATTTAATAAGACTGAGAATTTCCTGAGGACTGCCATTGCGGTTTAGACACAGCTTCCATGTCTTATTGTTTGTTGTTTTGTGGCTGGGGGTACTTTCCTGTAAAAGAATGAACATATTCTGAAGATCTGGGTTCAAAGTGAAGGTACAGGCAATGAATCCAGGCAACGCTGACAGTTTCAGTGAAAGTTTCCTTCTGAACAAATGTCCTGTATATAGGTAACAGGAGCTTTTATGCTTTCCTTCTTTGTTGTGATATGAAAAAACTAGGAAATATCTGAAAATTGGTGATGAGCTGTGGTCAGAAGATGTGTGTCCCATTGCACAGCTTTGAAAAGCATCCTCTGAGGTTACACAGGCTTGACAGGTTTTTGGAATGTAGAGTCACATAAACTTTAGAACCACAGTTTCATTATCTGAATGTCAGGTCCTGTATTGGAAAAGGCAGAAAATTATTTGTTCAATACAGTATTTTGTTTCCTCTCACTGAGCAAAGTATTTGTCTTCTCTCCTGTATTCTTGAGCATCCATTCAGTTAATAAGAGGACAGAAGTCCTAGATTGTTTTATACAAATTGAGAAGCACATTGTTAACGTGCTAACAGCTTCTGTTTTTCAAGCAAATGAGTTAATTAAAGGTACAAAGCTCATCACATGACAGATGTTCAACTGTTTAGCGTGCTTGAACTTTTATATGAGGTTAGTATTTTTTTGATGAAAAACATTAAATAATGACAGATTGAAAATATTTTTTAAACATTTTTTCTCTCTCTTCCAAGTATCTCAGGCAAATGAAAATGAATAGAATCCAGGGGAGCATATCAGTATAGAAGGCGACTTTCTTCACGAGTTGACATTTTTCCTGTTGAACCTAGCTTCCCTTTTCAGAGTTCAGACATTTACACTTTGGCAGTTCTCATTTTTTCATTTAAAAGAGGGCTTGATTCTCTGTGAATGTTGCAGAATAAGCAGTAAACTGCAAAGTGACTACAGTTTTTGTTATCTGCCAGATGATAGCTTGCTTCCCAAGTAACATAGACCCTCACTAAAATTTATAAAGCTGTACTTTCTCCCAGGTTATGTGACACAGTATCATGTGTTTTATCTCCTTTGTACAGACTCCAAATATTGTGTGCAAGGAAGCTGGAGTGGGCCACAGTTTCCCACCCTAACAAAAAAGTGTGCTTCTGGCTTTAATTTTAGGAGGACATGGCTTTTCTTTCATATTGCAAAGTATGATATGTTACTTACAAGTTAAGCATTTTAAAAACCCCAGTGGTTTAGAAAGAAAAATGTTTTATTCTAGCTAAGTGTACAAGGGCAACTTTTTCTAATAGTCACTCTTGGCCAATTCTGTTTATGCTCCTCCCATGCCAACTGCCAGCTTTGTTTCCACTCCCTATATCTAATACAACATGACCCAAACCTCTGTCTTGTCATCTGGCACACAGAGATTGAGCATCACCCATTCTGACTTCACAGAAAAAGATCACAGACTCCGTTAGGAAATCAAGACCAAGGTAGATTGATACCAAAGTAATCTGGTCAGATGGCAAGCCTTCCTGCAGACACAGTCTGCAGGCAAGAAAATAGCAGGAAAAAGTAAAGAAGAGCTTTCTTCATTCACTATATTGAAAGATGCAATTTCTCCTCCTCCATTTGTAATCTTTATGATTTAAAGAAATTGAACCAAATAGAATAGAATTTTATTTGATTTAATCTAGTTATACTGATTGGGATCAAAGGCCATTTAAATCAAAGTAACATGCCATTTAGTTCTATGGTTTTGGGATACAGCTTATAGACAGAACACTAACTCATTTTAAAACAGTTTGGTTTGATTTAGATTCAAGTATTCTAGTTTATAATATGGTTTTGATTGAGAAAAGCGTCTCTACTATGAAGAGTAAATGATGTACAAAGTATGAAATCAAAGTTAATGAGGTTCTTGACTTTCAATCAGGAGTAGAACCATGCAATATATCTGTAAGCTAAAACTGAAAAATCTTTCTATTGTGTGATATACAACAGAATCAGAAATTTTGAATTATTTGAAGCTGTGTTCCTTCTACTAAGTGAATGTTCTGTACTGTTTTGTTTACGTTTTAGAGCAAAGATTTAATTAGAGAAAGATACATTGTAGTAACCAGAGACATAAGAATAAGAATTTTTTCCCTTTAATTTATCTAGCTATACTTAGGTATGCTGACACCATAAAATATGTTTGAGAGAAAGTAGAGGAATACTTTTGTCTTGAATTGGTCATGTAGTTCAAAAGTAGATAAAGAATTTTCATGGAGTGTTTCAAATAACTGACATCATGTAAAGGGATGTGGATCTAAGGTTAAGAACTTCTTCAGTGGTGCACTGTTTATTTTAGTGGAATGTGTATATTTCAACATCATTGGTATTTAAAGAGATGCTTTGATACACTGGTAGAAAGATATAAATATATGTATGTATTATTGTTTATATATACCTCTGAAATTTGCAGTGTTAAATTGTTAAATAAATATGTTTCGGATCAAATTATCTTGTCTGTAAATACATTTAATAGTATATATTAACTCATGAATATATATTTATTACACACTTAAACATTTTTTACTGCTTTATAGTTCATCTATTTCAACATTACCAAGATAAGCAAGGTGTCATTGTATTTACTGACCTTTCAATGTATGATGAAAGACAGCCCTAATCTTAAGAGCCAGCAATCTAAATGACAGCAACATGGGTGAAAAGCCCTTTGTGACAATGAATAGGAAGAGAATTAGGAGGGCTGATATAGATCACAGGCTCTTAAGAACGTGGTTACTTGAAAGGAGAAATATTCGGTCTCCTTGTGCTGTTTGTTAAAGACATAATTTTGTAATTGAGAAAAGAGAATAACCATTGACTGCATTTTGTTTTCTTATAGTTTAACCTGCAAAGAGCAATACTGGGAAGCAGTTACTTCTATCAAAATGGCAGATGTATTCTTTAGAAACAGTATAGTACATGTTTTTGCTTTTACAGATTTTTTTCTCAATTGGAACCTGAGGTTAAACATGAAATTAACTAAAAGAAAGATAGATTCATCTTACATGATTGAATTTACCTTTATGAAGTTTTTAACGTGAAACACAAATATATTTAGGGTCGAATGATCATATCTATAAATGCATTTAATATTTTAATTTATGAATAAGACTTTATTCTTTATAGTCTTTACAGATCAAAGAATCTAAGGAGAAAAAAATGTGACAGAACATATTTGTATTCTTTGCAGCAGATGGATACTTAAAAATTCAGTTAACAAAACTATATATACTGCTACTGAAGTACGCAGAGAGAATGTATTTATAAACTGTCTCTTAGCATACATTGTGCACTCAGAAAGCTTTATATTATAAAAGCAGCACAAATCCAACAGAGAGGCCCTCTGTAAAATATTGGCTGACATTGCATGTAGTGGTAAGTACTTTCTTACCCTGTAAGTAAAGAGGCACCTTTACAGACTGATAGGTAACTCCTTCCATCACTATTATTTTTAAATATTTTATAGGATCATAGATATTAGGCAAAGAAACAAAAATATGGGATGACATTGCCCTTTTAAAAAAACATTTTGAGGTTAATTTCCTGAAAATTTTCCTCATAAGATTTGAATTAATTGTATGTGTAGTTAATGTGGGTTTTTTTCTCGTTCTCTTTCACATCACCACAGTAATTTCTCATGGTATAATGTGACATTTCTATGGATGCTGAATATATTTAAATAATTTACTAAAATATCTTCTTGTGAGTTACTTGGTTTCTCCTAGTTTGCTGGCACTGCTTCACTCTCTACATTGCTGACTTTCAAAACTACCTGAATTAAGTGGTATTCAAGCAACAGCATTAGGCTGTCAAACAGCAGCACATGCAGCTGGAAAGCAGCAGTAACAGATTTATGCGGAGAGTAGACTTACCTACATGGCATGACTAATTTGAATCTCAGTCAGCAGTGATGTGAGCAGCTGATTCGAACAGCGTGTCCACCTTTCAGGCTTTTACATGTGATTTTTACTGTTATGAATACTTCAAATACATTTCTAAAATGCGTTAGAAGCCCCATTTTCTTCCTGGCCAAAGAAACAACCATGATATAGCTACTCCTGACCCTCAAAAAAGCTGCTCGTGGAAAGGTCAGAGAAGATAACATCATTGAGTCGGTTGCCTTTTGTGAAGTGGAGTTCAATCACAAGCTTTTGTCAGTAAAAATTCTTGGACTGTTTCTTCTTATGAGCCACCAGAAAGCTTGCCAGAAGGAGCCAGGCTGGATTTCAGTATATCCTTTTGAATGGTTCTTATTTGGTGGATACCCAACAATGGTCCATGCCCTCCACTTCCCATATTCTAAAAGATAGGTCTGACTTTTATAAAGGCTGCAATTTGGATTAATTTTTGGCTCCAATAAGAACTGCAGGTGAGCACCTCTGAAAATTGCATCTACAGGGACCATACTTGGGTGTTCAGATGTTGCCATTTAAAATGCATGACACCTTTGAAAAGAGGAGGCCAAGGGGTGACTTTGTCTTTTTGTTTTTTCAGCACTTTCTCTTTCTTATTAAGAATCAAATGAATTTTTGTTGATCCACATTGGCTCATAAAACATGGGACTGCTTCAGACGTCCTCCTCTGTGGAAGTTATTCCCTCATAGGCAGTTGGTATCCATGTGTTGCAGGTGAAGCAGCTATCAGTTTTATTTGTAATTGTGTTTCTTTATACCTCATATTGAAATATCCTGCAAGTTGTAAAAACAGGAATTACTCAGTGGTCTCTGAATACCCAGGTCAGCTTCTATATGACATGCTAATTCATGAATTCCATCTATTAGACAGTCTTCTTTAAGGCTGCTGGGTGGCACGTTGTTTCTCAAGGAGAGACACGTAGGCTCCCTGTCCAAATCTACTGCTAAACCAGTCAACTTTTTCAGACTTTGGGAGGAGGTTGAGTTATGTGGAAAGGTGTTCAGAATTAGAAGAGAAAAATACATGATTTTTATGTTTCTTTGCATTTTTTATTACATGAATGCCAAGAATAAATTACTAGTTAGATGTGTTCATGGGAATATAGAACATAAACTGCATAAAATTATGATGATGATGATGATGGTGGTGATAATGGTTGCAGCAAAATACTGTGTTGAGGAAAGGAAGAAGACATCACTACTCAAAGAGTCTGACATGCTCTATTTGTTGTTCGGCCTGCTATGAGTCAGTGTGCTTGTGCAGGCACTGGGATTAGCAAGTGTCCTTTACATTTTCTTCTCACATCACCTTTTCTGCAACTTCCAGCCTCCCTAGCCAGTCAGTGCCATCCCTTCTGATCTGCTCAAACCACTTTAGTGGGAATAAATGCTTTTGAGTGAGGCCTAAACAAATGAAGACGAGGTCAATGCCTGAGTATCAGCACTCAAAGAAAACGGATTTAATCTTCTGTTGGTCAAGATATAAATATGACATAACATACAGCTGAACTCACTGCTTGTGTATTAGTTCTCTCCTTGTTGTACTTGCTACGGACTTCTCTTGTGACTGACCATGGTTTGGAAAAAATACAAAAAAACCCAATTCCATTCACATGAAGGGGAAGCAACCTCTCTTTTTGCTTGATCAGTTTTACCTAGAGGTTTCTATTCTGCCGAATGCCCTGCTCACAACCTATATTCCCTACCATTTGTCATGGTCTTTATGGTAGATTTCCTAGGGGTGTTGCAATCATCACAAGCCAGAAACAGACCTTTCTAACATATTATCTGTTTGCCAAATGATATGTGCACTTCCTGAAATTTTACTTGAGTGTGAAGAGGTGTTTCCTCATTCTACATTAACATCTCTACTTCACAGAGATTGAATATCCCTAATTATGTTTTGTAGTTGAGCATAAAATCCAGGCAAGGATCTATCCAACCATATGTATACATAAAATATTTTTAAATTTAAAACCTTAACTCTATGTGGTGGCTTGACCCTAGCTGGATGCCAGGTGCCCACCAAAGCTGTTTTATCATTCCCCTCTTCAACTGTACAGGGGATGGGATGAGAGGAGAGGTGATAGCTGCTTCACTGCCTAGCTGTTCAAAATATCTGACCATTACAAAAACAATTCACCTCTCTCAGAGTTACTGATTCTCAACAGAAATGGGACTTGAGAGACTACTGTAAAGAAACTGCACTGTTCAGTTTTGGGCCCCTGACTACAAAAAGAACATTGAAATACTTGAGCATGTCCAAAGAAGGGCAACAAAGATAGTGAAGGGTCTGGAGCGTAAGACTTATGAGAACCAGCTGAAGGAACTGAGGCTGTTTAGCTTGGAAAAAAGGAGTTTGAGGGCAGACCTCATCACTCTCTACAACTACCTGAAAGAAGCTTGTGGAGAGATGGGAATGAGTCTCTTTAACCAAGTAACAAGTGATAGGATAAGAGGTAATGGCCTCAGGTTGCACCAGGAGAGGTTTAGTCTGGATATTAGGAAGAATTTCATCACTGAATGGGTTCTTAGACATTGGAATGAGCTGTCCAGGGCAGTGGTAGAGTCCCCATCCCTGGAGGTATTTAAGAGTCGTGTTGACATAATGCTTAGTCGAGGACTGTCAGTGTTAGGTTAATGGTTGGAATCAATGATCTTAAAGGTCTTTTCCAACCTAGGTGATTCTCTGATTCTGTGAAAAAAGAGTTGTCTCCAGGAATTAAATCCCTTTCTATATGTTGTAAATAGTAGTGGTGATTTATGTCACTTATTTCCTTCGATCTTAAAGAAAAGATGTTCAATCTGAGCCTGTGATTTAGAGTTTCTAGGTAGATCTTGGAAAGCAAGCAGAACCTCCATAGAAAAATTCCTTTTATCCTAATCTGGACATCTAGAAGAAATTGCATTAATTGCCTCCTGGAGGTTCTCTTTTGTCTTGGTTTGAAAGACAGGTGTCTGCTAAGGAAGGCAGGAGTTCCCCTTGGAACGGAAAATACAACCCCCTTCCCTCCGAATTATTATAAAATTGAAATTAAGGGGCTTTCAGGCAAAGATATGAGGAAATGGGAATAACAGTTTTTTACTAATATATACAACAAAACAATAATACAGAGAAACTGGTTTAAAGCCTGGCAGAGTCAGGGATACAACCTGGCACCCTGCCGGGCAGGGTGCTGGTAGCAGTCCGATGTAGTGGCAGCTGCAGTTCTCTTCGAAATGATCCCGTTGAAGCGGTGATCTTGTAGAAAAGAAGTCCGGTCCTCCTCCGAAAATCTGGTGGTGGTGTAGTCCTTGTCCTCTGGGATCCCAGCGGGTAAGGCTGCTCGTGCTGTTCCAAACCCCAGATTTTATCCCCGGTGGGAATGCTTGGCTCCCTCCCCCTGGCCGGAGCATCTCCCAAAGGGATGGTGAGTCCTGGGGCAAGGCACTGATGGGCGCATTAACAGAAGAATAGTCCAGGTGCAGGTTATCTATGGGTCATGCGGCAAGGCATTGTCGGGCCTATTAACAGAAGCTAGTCCCGGGGGAGGAGGCAAGGAACGTCGGCACCTGGCTTCAACAGCTCATGGTAATAGAATACATTGTAACCCAGGACATCTTTTTACTTCCATTTACTGTCAAGGAAATCTACATGACTATCTTAGATTAGATCCTTCACTTTTAGATGTATAGCATTCAGTGTTCTCAAACCAAGGTGAAGTAATTAGTATCTGGTAAGAGCCTGAGCTGCTCAGAGACTTTCTACAGTGTCAAGACTATAAACAGAGCTGTAATCCTGATTATACATTGTTTAATGGTAAGTATGAAAACCAAACAGTATATTTCAGCCACACCTACTCACAGTGTGGGTATTCCCTATACTGTGTTTGCAGAACGCAAAGATATAACATAACCCATATAATGTAAGTATTTAGTTCCTATTAAATTAAATTAAATTACTGCTGAGCACTCTGTACAGAAAAATATTTCATCAGTAGTCACTGCTATAATTTATACATAAGGAACTGGGATGGCAAGCCATTTACAGACAATATAATCAGAGAAGTGGGCCTTAAATGAAACTAAAAGGAAAACTCTTGCTGTTGATGTCTCCTAGCCTAATAAAAAATACCTGTGGGCTCTAATAAACTGAAGAGAGGGAGGACAAGAAATCAGATTAAGAAATGTATGCTCATAGAATATGTCTCCTAGCTAAGTAATTACCTGTTCTGAGAAGAGTTCAGTGGTCACCTTTTAATACATAGTAGCATATAAATGTAATTTTGTAACCTAGTGACAACATTCAAAACACACTTTTCTTCAATCTGACTGTAACTGGTACATAAAATCAAGAATGTCAGGGTGGGACCAAGAAAAATAATTTTATGGTGTTGTGAAAATGATCAGCAGTAAGCAGGATTAAGTCTCCAAGGAGCATCTGTAAAATACCAACCTTTTATTTGCCTGCAGAATAAGAAATGCTGTAGAAAATGTGAGGCATAGCGACAGAGTTTGTATGAAATTCTCTATTGTCTGAAAGTTATTTTGGATGGATAAAACCTTACAATGAGAGGTAAAAGATTTGTTCTTGATCTGCCACTAAGTTGCGGGAATGTAAACAAACACACTACTATGCCTTTATTTTCTCAGTAAAGATATTGATGTTTCTTCTCATGTATAAGCACATTGAGAGGGGTTGGCAACTTATGAGGAGTACCAAAAGGTAGTGAAACTGTGCAGAGCAAAAATTAGAAGGGCCAAAGCTCAAGTAGAACTTGGCTTGGCCACTATGGTTAAGGACAATAAGAAGAGGTTCTTTCACTACCTCAATATAAAAAGGAAGACTAGGGAAAATGTTGGCCCACTGATGAATGAGGTGGGCGCCTGGTGGTGGAAGACACAGAAAAGACAGAGGTACTGAATACCTTCTTTGCCTCGGTCTTCAGTACTAAAGTGGTCTCTTGTGAATCCCAAACCGTGGAGGCAAGAGGGAAGGTCTCAAGAGACGAAGACTTTCCCTTGATAGAGGAAGACAGTGTTAGAGACCACTTGGCCAAACTGGACATCCATAAGTCCATGGGCCCTGATGGGATGCACCCGTGAGTGCTGAAAGAGCTGGCAGATGTTATTGCTGGGCCACTCTCCATCATCTTTGAAAAGTCATGGAGAGCAGGAGAGGTGCCTGAAGACTGGAGGAAGGCCAACATCACTCCAGCCTACAAAAAGGGCAAGAAGGAAGACCCAGGGAACTACAGGCCAGTTAGTCTCACCTCCATCCCTGGCAAGGTGATGGAGTGACTCGTTCTGGAGGTCATTTCCAAACAGTTGAAGAACAGAAAGTTATTGGGAGTGGTCAACATGGATTTACCAAACATAAATCATGCTTGACCAATCTGCTAGCCTTCTATGATGTTATAACTGGTTGGCTGGATGAGGGGAGAGCAGCAGATGTCATCTACCTTGACTTCAGCAAGGCTTTTGACACTATCTCCCATAACTTCCTCGTTAGGAAACTTAGGAAGTGTGGGTTAGATGAGGGGACGGTGAGGTGGATTGAGAGCTGGCTGTGTGACAGATCACAGAGGGTTGTGATCAATGGAGCAGTCGAGTTGGAGGCCTGTAACCAGTGGTGTCTGCCAGGGGTCAGTACTTGGTCCAGTCTTGTTCAACATCTTCATCAATGACCTGGACGAGGGGACAGAGTGTATCCTCAGCAAGTTTGCTGATGATGCCAAGTTGGGAGGAGTGGCTGACACGCCAGAGGGCTGTGCTGCTATCCAGCGGGACCTGGACAGGCTGGAATGCTAAGAACATCATGAGGTTCAATAAGGGCAAGTGTAGGGTGCTGCACCTGAGGAAAAAGAATGCCAGGCACCAGTATAGGTTAGGGGGGCACCTCCTGGAAATCAGTTCCAAGGAGAAGAATCTGGGAGTCCTGGCAAACAGTAAATTATCCATGAGCCAGCAATGTGCCCTTGCCGCCAAGAAGGGCAATGCCACTCTGGGCTGCACAGGGAAGTGTGTGGCCAGTAGGTCGAGGGAGGTCATTCTCCCCCTCTACTCTGCCCTGGTGAGGCCACAACTGGAATACTGCGTCCAGTTCTGGGCTCCCCAGTTCAAGAGAGACAGGGACCTACTGGAGAGAGTCCAGCGGAGGGCAACGAGGATGACTGGGGGATTGGAGCATCTCCCCTGTGAGGAAAGGCTGAGAGAGCTGGGATTCTTTGGCCTGGAGAAGAGAAGGCTGAGGGGTGATTTAATTAATGTATATAAATACCTACAGGGTGGGTTGAGGGAGGATGGAGCCAGACTCTTTTCAGTGGTTCCTGCTGACATGATGAGGGGTAACAGACATAAGCTGGAACATAGGAGGTTCCACTTAAGTATGAGTAAGAACATTTTTTCATTGAGGGTGCCAAAGCACTGGCACAGGCTGCCCAGAGAGGTTGTGGAGTCTCCTTCTCTGGAGATTTTCAAGACTCTCCTGGATGCAGTCCTGAGTGATGTGCTCTAGGGCATCCTGCTTTTAGGCAGGGGAGTTGGACTAGGTGATTTCTAGAGGTCACTTCCAACTCTGAATATTCCATGATTCTGTGAAAAATGTTTCTTGTGACTGACATTTTCAGTTTTCTTATGAAGAAGATGTCAGGCAAACTCAAGGCAATGCACTACAAGTGCAAACTCCATTTATTTTCTCACTATCAAGATTTAACCGTATTTTGCTCCTCTTTGTTCTCTTGAACAACAAAGAAGTCAACTATTTGCAAAGAACAGCTTGTCTGACTGCATCATTTTTATCTATAGCCTAGTACTTTGAAACTAGAAAGAACTTTATTGTGATCACATTGATTTAGTTTTCAACATCCAGTGAATTGTCTGTAAAACACCCTAGCTGAGAAATAAATGCAAAAAAATTAAACCAAATATTTACATTTTATGTGTGTCTGTAGCAGGGTAAAGTGCTGTCATACTGACTAATAAACCAGCCTTTTGTAGTTCTTAAGTAACCTGTGTTAGCAAGTGAGAGTGCAGTGCTCTCACTAATTTGCTTCTTTGTGAAGTTTCATCTTGTTATCTCACTCACAGATGTGTGGGAAGTGCTTGGAGCACCTGACATAGTTACAGCTACACTGACAGAATTGAAACAGCTGAAAGCAGTACAAATTGCTCATAGAGCTCTGAGCGGGCTTGTATTATAGCCATGCCACCTCTAGTTAGTCACCTATACTGTGGTTGGAATATGGCTGCATATATCATGCAAGTGGTGAGGAAAGAAGGTTATTAGGGAAGCAAGATCCACTCATGTTTAAGCACCAGAGGTTGTGGCTAATGAAAATATTCAGCCTGCTGTCTGTTAGATCAAGCAGTTTAAAAACTTGTCTGGGAGTTCACCTTTCTCAACCTGCAGGAACACATGAAGTGCTGCAGTGCCCATCTGTCTACAAATGAACAGAAATAAAAAACACAAGGGGAGGGGGAGGAAAAAAGCAAATAGGCTAAAATACCCCTGGGGAAAATAATGTCACGTCATATATTAATGTGAAATTTTTGTGCCAGGAAAGCAAGTCTCTTAGCATAGCAGAGTTATGATTCTGAAGATAACATGACGTTCTGATCCAGCGTCAGTGGAGTTTTACTTCTAGTTAGAGAAGAAATAATTCACAGTAGAGAGAAGATAGTTTGTACTGTTGTATTAACTACTTGTAGGGCTAAGTGAGACTGAAAAAAAGTCTCAAACCACCACCCTGAATAAAAACCAAAACCACCCCAAGTGACACATTCTATAGTAGAATTTATTCTGTGTGATTAGGCCTCCTATAACATATTTTAGCTCATGACTTTTAGTAAGAGATAAAATTTACTGTTACCGCCCTCGTATTTATTATATGTGAGTAATTAATCAATGGCTGTTGAGAGACCTTTCTTACTCTCACCTTTCAAGCGTAAACTCTGCTGTTTACTTCTTGTGGTTCTGATATGTACTTCAGATTTCTGTTTTTAGACTAGGCTTTTTGTTTTACCTGTGTTACTTCATAGTAACAACTTTGTGGATGAATACTTCAATGTCTTTAAAATTAACATAGTGCAGTATGCAGTTCTGGGGACAGCCACCTCTTTCTGTATGCCGCAAGCATCTCCCAGTATCCTTGCCACCAAAACTTGCATGGCATGCCAGGAGATGGGCCTCATCTGCATCACTTCTCCTGGAAATCAGCCAGCTTTTGAGTAATACTGACTTTGTCAACTTGTAAGTCTTGTTTATTTGTACCAGTGGGATGGGTGTGTCATAAAAGCAAAGATAATTTTCATGTTCATGGAAGGTATGAATGCAATCTTCTTATTGCTGAATCTTAGTTTTTATGCTAACTTGGTCTTGGTGCTATATAATCCTTACTTCCTCTTGCTCTGTTTTAATACAGGTATGATTCTTTGTCATCTCTACCTGGCTGATCATTCCAGTATCTCAGAAAGGTCCTGACAGTGATATGAAAGTAACTAGTCCTAGAAACAATATCCTTCTTTTCTGGATGCACTTCTCAATAATCCCTTCACTGAATTAACAGAATATATGCATATGGTGAATACCACATAAAGTATGTAATCTTTAAATCAACTACATCATGATACTGCCTGTGTTATAATCAGTACCATTCTACCAAATTTTAACCCCCCATGAACTTAGAAGTTAACATATTTTCTTGTCTGTCTTCCTCCTCTGACTTTCATAGACATCCCACTGTAATAAAACAGAAGGGAACTTTTCAACTATGTCTTGTAATCCGTATTGTGGCTGCTGCTACTGTTGTGTTACTCTCAAAAATAACAGCAGTGGTGAATTGTCAGTGCTAGGTTAATGGTTGGACTTTATGATCTTGGAGGTCTTTTCCAACCAGGGCTATTCTATGATTCTATGATTCTGTAATTTGGTGAATATACCCAGTATGCTGAATCTGAGAAATTCAGTAGCTGAATCACTCTGCACAGACAAACAAATGACTTTGCACTGAATGTATATTCAAGGAACAGTTTTCTATATTGAATCATCCTAACACTTTATTAGTGGAAGGGGAATTTACTTAATAGAATTACTTTATTAAAAATAAGTGCTTTAGAAACCAAGATAGTAAGTATGCAAAACCTTCCGTTTAGCACAACTCAGTAGATGTAGACTTTGCTAAGGAATTCACCCTCTTTAATATTTAATTTATGCATGCATGTTTTAATTTTCTCCTTTTTTAATTTTTTTTTTTTTTTTTTTTACTAAGTGTATTTAGATAAGGATGTAGAAATTACTGCTCAGATATACTCAGCCCTTTTCCATGGAATAATATTAGAGATATGTGACTGAAATTGATTGATAACTGTAACTGAGCACACAAATGGGGAAAAAAAAGCTCTGGGTATAGAAGAAATACAATCCCTTTATTATCATCTTTAACAGCTGCAGAAAGTAGATGACATTACATTAATTCAGGAACACAGGTTTCAAGATGAGTTACTCTTCTGCCTTCTTTGTCAGAATGAGAGGTGATATAATTAGTCTAGGAGAAAGTTTCTATATACTGCCAGGATATCAATGAAATGTGAATTTACAAATGTCAGACTTACGGATTTCAACGTGTCAAAGCAGTGAAAGAGCTAATCAACATTTAGCTAACAATAAAATCCATATAACAATCTTATTAAAAAAATCAGTTGACAAAAATCAAGCCAAGACAACACACGATTGACACTAAAAAAAATGTATAGAGACAGAATTCTTATTTACCTCTCGGTATATCAGTCTATTTCTATGCTCTGTGGTATAAGGTAGTTCATTTGATAAACTGATGCCACAGAAGAAAAGGGTATCAAATTAATCAAATATGTTTTAAAAATGTCTTTATTTTGGTTCATGTATGCCGTCATTTATCTTAATACTGAGAACTTTTTTGGTCATACAGTGATACATTAACTCACATCATCGGCATATCGCAGATTTTCTTTTTTTTCAGCTGAACTCAAACACCAACAATGAATTCAACAACACCTTGTGCTCTTATTTCACTTGCCTGGGTTAATGTATTTTTGGGACTTGTTCCAGAACATTTAAGGAATCCACTGCTAGAGTTCTCCAGACTAATAAACTGGATTCTGTAATGATACCCTAAAGACATAAAGTTTTCAATCCATTGTGGAATTTCTAGCTAACATTCTAGGTTTCAGATGCTAGGATTTACACAAATATTTAAAAGTGCGTACAATAAAAAATAAATGGAAGGTCATGGTTAGGAATGAACTAAGTGTTCAGCCTAAATTATGTGAGAACATGCTCCTTTTCATTGTGCTAATCTTAGAAAAAGTGTAAACCAGCTCCTATACTACTTGTACACATCAAAGATTAAGTATTCAACATGTACTGCACTTTCATGCATAAACGATTGACCATGATACCTTCTTTACAAACTACACAATAAAGTGTTTTCTTTGATGTCTAAGTATTTCCATTTGAGCGCGCAGTTTCTGTTACAGCAAAACATATGAATAGAGGGGCAATTTGAAGTCAATATGACTACTCGCGCTCACATACTTTGTTTGATGTGAATTTAAATAAACCCTATTTTTCAAATTTTTGCCTCAGATCAATGCCTGAGACCATGTGCTTGTTCTGTCAAAAACATACAATCTGTAGAGCACAGAATTAAGATGTCTAGGCAGAACTTGAAATCAGAATTGCTGCGAAAATTGGATTATGTGAGTGTGTCAGGATTTAATATGACACTAATGATGTTTCTCACTTATTAATAAATACAATCATAAAAATGCTGACAGGGTTCTGCAGCTCAAATCCATACTCTCATTCCTTTTTCTGCCTTCCTGGAAAAGTTCAGCGCCAGTTGATAGTGCTAATGCAATTTACAGGACTCTCTCGCTCAAGTGAGTGTTACCAGTGTCAGCAGGAGACAGCTGCGACAGCAAACTTCTCTTTGAAAAGACAGCAAGTAACCAGTCACTATAATCAGAGTTATTGAGTCTTTGGTCATCTCTGTCTCGTGTAAGATACCCCTGTGTTGCTGGGATATTTCTGAACAGAAAAAATTCAAACTTGACTCTAATAACTTTTCATCCTTTAAATACTAAGAATGGGGCTTCATGCTGCAGTTATGAGGCCACTTTAAAAAGAGTAATTTCTGATGTGACTTTCCTACATAGCACTGGGTGGATTTTAACATACTAGCAATTCTAATTCTGATCCTCCTTGATTTTAACTGCTCTTTGATACTCTGTGTTGTTGTATTCTTGTGGAATATTTGAAGTTTGATAAGGATGCTTCGGGCACTTTTCTGACATGTTTTCATTTGTGTTTCCCTCAGCAGTGCCAGCCTGTCAGTGTAGCGTTAGCTAAATGAGTCTTTTTTTCCCCATGTTCTTAGAAATCACAGAATACCCTGTGATCTGCACCAGTGGCTAGGTTTTTCAGCAGCTACAAATTTACTTAACTTTTTCTAATGTCAATACAATGTATTATATTATGTCTACCGTCACTAGCAGATCTTTCTCCTATCTATTCTGTAGGCTTGAATCAGAATGATGAAAGCTGACTCTGAAAGGAATTATTTGACAATAAGTGCCCATAAAACATATTTTTATTTATCTGTGCAATATAAACCTTTTCCCTTGTAGCTATGACACAGGCTGTTTCATTGTTCCCAGCACACTGCTTTAGAGTCAGACCTCTTTAGTGTTCTGAACTGTTGGCGTTCTAATAGACTGCAGTATTTTGGGACATGATAAATGTAACTTCTGTGTTGTTATATTTTATTGCTATATGAGTCAAGTACTATTTTACTGATATAAAACTAATATTTACCACTGTTGTTAGTAGTAATCTACAACATGGTGGTACTTAGACCCTTGCGTGAGATTGTGACCTGTTAACTGAAGTGGATGGTCCTATCCCAAAGGTATTTTTTGATGAATCTTAAATACCAGTTACACCAGGAACAGGAATATCTCACAGGAATATTTTTGTATCAATTAAGTTATTCACACTCTGAGCATGTTACTCTGCCCTCTTCACATGATGAAATAACTAGTCAAGGCTCAAACAGGAAGGGATTAGAAACAAAGGTCCTAGTATTGCTGCTTTCCCACACCCATGCATCAAACCTAAATGGATATTTAAAGTTTTAACCTGACATGAATCCACCTTTGCAGTACTGACTGAAGCAATCAGTGTTGGTATTCTAACTGCTGAAGGATTTAACTCAGTGTGGTGGGTTGGCTTTGACTGGCCACCAGGTGCCATCAAGTCACTTTATCAATCCCCCTCCACCAACAGGTATGAGGCCTTGGAACTTCAGGGACAGGTAAACGAAGCTGGAGGGGTAGATCAATCTAGTGAATCTCCTAGGGCTTGTCAGTGACCCCGACGCCTTAGGACTTCTTCAATTAAGAAGAAAAGGAGGGTAATTGTGGTGGGCGACTCCCTTCTGAGGGGAACAGAAGGGCTCATCTGTCGACCGGACCCATCCCACAGGGAAGTCTGCTGCCTCCCTGGGGTTCGGATTAGAGACATTAAAAGGAAACTTCCTGATCTTGTAAAGCCCTCTGATTACTACCCACTGCTCGTTTTTCAGGTTGGCAGTAATGAAATTATTACAAGAAGTGCAAGGGCAATGAAGAGTGACTTCAGGGCCCTGGGACGGCTGGTTAAGGGGTCTGGAGTGCAAGTAGTGTTTGCCTCCATACCTCCTGCAAGAATGGGTGAAGAGATAAGCAGGAAGAGTTCACAGATCAATGAATGGCTACGTGACTGGTGCCAAAGGCAGGGCTTTGGGTTCTTTGATCATGGGCTGCTCTATGAGACACCTGGCCTGATGGTGGCAGGTGGAATGCATTTGTCCCAGAGGGGGAGAAGGCTTTTGGGGCAGGAGTTAGCAGGGCTCATTGAGAGGGCTTTAAACTAGATGTGAAGGGGGAAGGGGAGAGAACTGGGTCTGTTAGGGACGGGCCCAAGAGCAATATGCTAGGGCCTGAAGGAAGGTGGTCTAGGGAGGATTTTCAATCATTGAAGAGAAGGGATAGATGTTTAGGCCCTGACCACAAGGTCTCCTGCCTCCCAAGGGTCCCACCAGTGCGCTCTGCTTGCTTTCTGAAATGCCTGTACACCAATGCACGCAGTATGGGGAATAAACAGGAGGAGTTAGAGGTCTGTGTGCGGTCTAAGGTTATGACCTGGTGGCAATTACAGAGACATGGTGGGACAGCTCACATGACTGGAATGTGGTCATGGATGGCTATGTCATTTTTAGGAAAGATCGGTCAGTGAAGCGAGGTGGTGGAGTTGCTCTTTACGTGAGGGAGCAACTGGAATGTATTGAGTTTTCTCCAGGGGCTGATGAGGGGCAAGTTGAAAGTCTGTGGGTAAGAATTAAGGGGCAGGCAAGCACGGGTGATACAGCTGTGGGGGTCTATTACAGACCTCCTGATCAGGACGAGGGAGTTGATGAGGCTTTCTACAGGCAGCTGAAAGCAGCCTCGCAACTACAGGCCTTGGTCCTCATGGGGGATTTTAACTACCCCGATATCTGCTGGAAGACTTACACAGCCAGCCATTCACAGTCTAGGAGGTTCCTCCAGTGCATTGATGATAACTACTTAATGCAAATGGTGGATAAGCCGACTAGGAGAGGAGCACTGCTGGATCTTGTACTTACCAACAAGGAGGGTCTTGTTGAAGCAGTGATGGTCAGTGGCAGCCTTGGCTGCAGTGATCATGAGATGGTGAAGTTCAGGATCCTGTGTGGGAGGAATAGAGTACCTAACAAGACCAGAACCCTGGACTTCCGCAGGGCCAACTTTAGCCTCCTCAATCAATTGTTAAGGGAAGTCCCATGGGACAGGGTGCTAGATGGTAAAGGGGCTCAAGATAGTTGGTCAACATTCAAGGACCACTTCTTGCAAGCTCAGGATCAGAGCGTCCCAATGGGTATGAAATCAAGTAAGGGAGCTAGGAGACCAGCATGGTTAAACAAGGAACTGCTGGGCAAACTTAGGTGGAAAAAAAGAATTTATGGATCATGGAAAGAGGGGCTAGTCACTTGGGAGGAATATAGGACAGTTGTCAGAGGATGTAGAAAGGCAATTAGGAAAGCTAAGGCCTCCTTAGAACTTAACCTTGCAAGCCAGGTCAAGGACAATAGAAAGGGCTTTTTCAAATACATAGCTAATAAAACAAACACTAGAGGCAATATAGGTCCACTGATGAATGAGGTGGGTGCCCTAGAGACAGAGGATATAAAGAAGGCAGAGGTGCTGAATGACTTCTTTGCCTCTCTGTCTTTACTCCTGCAGGCTTTCCCCAGGAGCCCCTGATCCCTGTAGCCCCAGAAGAAGTCAGGATGAAGGAGGAGTTTGCCTTGGTAGATGAGGATTGGGTTAGGGATCAGTTGAGCAATCTGGATATCCATAAATCAATGGGACCAGATGGAATGCACCCAAGGGTGCTGAGGGAGCTGGCAGAGGTCATTGCTAGGCCACTCTCCATCATCTTTGGTAAGTCATGGAGAACAGGAGAGGTGCCTGAGGACAGGAGAATAGCAAATGTCACTCCAATCTATAAGAAGGGCAAGAAGGAGTACCCGGGTAAGTATAGACCGGTCAGCCTCACCTCCATCCCTGGAAAGGTGATGGAACAGCTTGTTCTTGGCACGATCTCGAGGCACATCAAGGATGGGGGGGTCATTAAGAGCAGTCAACATGGTTTTACCAAGGGTAAGTCATGTTTGACCAACCTTATTGCCTTCTATGAGGAAATAACTAGGTGGATAGATGATGGTAGAGCGGTAGATGTGGTTTATCTTGATTTCAGTAAAGCATTTGACACTGTCTCCCACAACATCCTTGTAGATAAGCTGATAAAGTATGGGCTTGGTGATCAGGTAGTGAGGTGGATCAAGAACTGGTTAAAGGGAAGAAGTCAGAGAGTTGTAGTCAATGGGACAGGGTCTAGTTGGAGGCCTGTGACTAGTGGAGTCCCTCAGGGGTCGGTGCTGGGACCGGTGCTGTTCAATATCTTCATCAATGACCTGGGTGAGGGTACAGAATGTATCCTCAGCAAGTTTGCTGATGACACTAAACTTGGAGGAGTGGCTGACACACCATAGGGTTGTGTTGCTGTTCAATGAGGCCTTGATAGGTTGGAGAGTTGAGCGGGGAGAATATTAATGAAATTCAACAAGGGCAAGTGTAGAGTTTTGCATCTGGGGAAGAACAACCCCATGTACCAGTACAGGTTGGGGGCTGACCTGTTGGAGAGCAGCATAGGGGAAAGGGACCTGGGGGTCCTGGTGGACAGCAGGATGACCATGAGCCAGGAATGTGCCCTTGTGGCCAAGAGGGCCAATGACATCCTTGGGCGCATTAGAAAGGGGGTGGTTAGTAGGTCAAGAGAGGTTCTCCTGCCCCTCTGTTCTGCCTTGGTGAGGCCACATCTGGAGTATTGTGTCCAGTTCTGGGCCCCCCAGTTCAAGAAGGACAGGGAACTGCTTGAGAGAGTCCAGCGCAGAGCCACAAAGATGATGAAGGGAGTGGAACATCTCCCTTATGAGGAAAGGCTGAGGGAGCTGGGACTCTTTAGCTTGGAGAAAAGGAGACTGAGGGGTGACCTCATTCATGTTTACAAATATGTAAAGGGTGAGTGTCAAGATGATGGAGCCAAGCTTTTTTCAGTGACATCCAATGATAGGACAAGGGGCAATGGATGCAAACTGGAGTTCAGGAGGTTCTATGTGAATATCAGGAAGGACTTCTTTACTGTGAGAGTGACAGAGCACTGGCACAGGTTGCCCAGGGAGGCTGTGGAGTCTCCTTCTCTGGAGACATTCAAAACCCTCCTGGATGAGTGTGATGTATTCTAGGTGACCCTGCTCTGGCAGGGGGGTTGGACTAGATGATCTTTTGAGGTCCCTTCCAACTCCTAGGATTCTGTGGTTCTGTGATTCTGTAACAGAACAGGGGGAGAAAATAAAATGAAAAGCTCATGGCTTGAGATAAGGACAGAGAGATAGCTATCATGGGCAAACCAGGCTCAACTTGAAGAAATTAATTTAATTTGTTGCTAATTACTTGTAACAGAGTAGAAGAGTAAGAAATAAAAGTAAAGGAAAACAACCTTCCCCCCATCCCTCTACTGTTCCCAAGTTCAACTTCACTCCCATTGTGCTCCTGCTGCTTCTGCTGTTATACTGGAAATCAGGTGAAAATGATCTGGATTAAAAATGATGTTGCATTGATAGACTTGTACTTCTGATACCACATATTGACTTGAGTTTTTTTCCAGTGATGATATAATTTCGTAATTTCAAACCAATTTTACTGTGATTAATGAAGTCTAGACACAGTGGCAACATTCCTTCCCAAAACAAACGTACTAAGCATATTTCCTATAATTTGTTGCAAAATGTACATTGATCTTCTATTAAACAGCTTCTTGATAACACCACTTAGTGGAAAAAAGTTTTGTAGTTCTGGACTTTCTTGCTTTCAGTGACCTGGGTATTGTGCCATGTGAAGGAGTCTGCTGATCTCATCGTTTTGGCAAGTGTTACATATCAACTTAGGTCATGGCTTCAGGAATTTTGAATCAAGTGCCTCCTGTTGCTGCATTTTATGACAAAGTTCATGCTGTCAAATGTGTTAACACTTTCAAAATAAGGATGTTGTTATTTAGTTTCATTTGTAGGTACTTTGGTTTTTTCTCTCTGTGTTCAGGAATTGATGAGAAGCAGGTTTCCTGAATTTCTCCAGGAAAAGAAGAAAACAGCAGGAGAAATGTGGCCATGGTCTGGTATTGATAATATAATTAAGGATTTTCATGTTTTCTGGAAAAATACAGGAACAAGGGCTTTCTAGTGACAGAATAAGTTTTGGTTCACCAAGTGGATGGAAAAAAAATGGATGTAGATAGTCCATTAAGATTTTGAAATGTATGGAGCATGAGTTCTTTCAGAAGGAGAAAATGTCTCAAAGAGCAGCTTTTTAACAAAAAGAAAAATAAAACTCAGAAAATCTAAAAGTGGAAGATATAAAGTGTAGAACTGTTCATATCTTCCTGTATTCTACAGCAAAAGAGGTTGTGAGAGCTGTAGAATAAGGATTAAAGATTTAAAAATAATGACCTGGTCAATAGGGTCTCATGAAAAATAAAACCAAAACAATGTGCTAGAGAAGATTAATTTAAATAACCAACAGCAATTCTGAAATCTCCTCTTTTCTTTTTCTTTTTCTTTTTCTTTTTCTTTTTCTTTTTCTTTTTCTTTTTCTTTTTCTTTTTCTTTTTCTTTTTCTTTTTCTTTTTCTTTTTCTTTTTCTTTTTCTTTTCCTTTTGTTTTTCTTTTTCTTTTTCTTTTTCTTTTTCTTTTTTTTTTTCTTTTTTATGTGCATCAGAAACATAAAAAAGCATTTGTTAATACATCAGGAAATAATTGTTCAACTGAATTTCAAGAATAACAACAAGAGAAACACATAGACGAGTTTCAGGAATGGTAAATGCATATGGATATAAAAGCAAGAAGGTAAGACAGAATGACTTTCTGTTACAAAGAAATGGAAAAAGCAATGAAAAACTGCTGTAAAAAGAGGGAAAAGTAAGTCAGAAAATTTAAAGTTAAATATCTAAAAGTGAAGAAGAGCAAATTCTTGCTGTTTCAAGCATATGGGTGTAATATATGTCTTCCTATCTTTAAATTGTTTTATAAAAATGGCAAATATTAAGTATATAATTTACTAAAATAATGATAAAGAAAGAGATAGTACTGTTTAGAGTGAGAGAAATTAGGCTCAAGAACATATAGAAAAGTTAGTGGTGCTCTAGTGGTGGTCCATGATGAAATTCCTGTCAGGGTGCTGGAATAAGAAAGGAGCAGTTCTTCAGAAAAAATAGATTTATCAGCACAGAACTAATAACTGAAAGGACTCTGATACAACTCACTGAAGAACCAATTTTTTAATGTCTAGCAAGTCTTAAAAAAATCCACAGACGTGTTGTCATAAATGGATTCCCTTAATTCCTCTTTGGCAAGACAGAGAGCTTAACAAATAGAAAGAGTAGTTTTGAAATAATCTACATATAGTTTTGAAAATGATAAGGGAAAAAAAAAGTGTAGTCTAGAGATGTAATATGAAGAAAAATTGGTTTTCGGGAATGCATGAGTCTTACTTCTATTGTGGTTGGGGGAATTCAAAGTACAGACCTAAGCCTGTTTCTAATTCCACTGGCAACTCTGATAAAGAATGACGAGTATAGTTTTATTAAATTTTTGTAGGCGATGCAATGGGGGAAAATTACAGTGTTTTGGAGGTAAATATGAAAGATAAAAGATCTTGACACATATGAACGGCTGATCAGTCTTAAAGCCAGTACATATTTTTCCAAAGAATGAGAAATCAAATGCAAAAAATACTACATGGGGGTGTCTGTGTGAATAAAATCCAAAGGCAAAAGAAATACATATCAAAAGTACAATGAGTGTGAAGAAGCAACAAACATTATTTTGGAGATACAGCATTAAGAATATTATTTAAGATATGAGAGACTGTTCTGCTCGGAAAAGAAAAAGAAATAATATCTAAATATTGGTTCAGAAGGTTTCAAACAAACCTGAGAGAGTCAAGATGAGCATAAGAAGATGACATATTTCAATATTTCATGCTATTTCTATACATCTCTCACATTTCTCTAAGTAAAAATAAACTGACCTGTCTCTCTAAACACTTTCGTGCTTGTATGATTGATGAATGGTAGGGGTAGTTTTTGATAATAAAAAATAGTTTATTCTAATTTATTGGTATTCAGATTAGCAGTTATCCCTTGTCACATGGTTTCCACAAATGAAAAGAAATCAGTGAGTTTTAATGTACTATAAGCATTGCTACCTCCATTTAAAATGGAAGACTTCAAAGGAAACGTTTACATTTGAAAAAGACCCAGCTTTCTCACGTCCCTGTAGCAGATCACAATCTCAAGCTAGGTATCATATGTAGAAAAATCATATAGAAAAAAATGTAGAGCATTCAAAGGGAATATTTACAGAATTTCTGCTTTCCATGGCTTACATTATGTCTTTTTTTCACTGAAGGTTGTGTAATTTAAACTAACTCTTAGATTGTGCTGCCCCTTCTCATATCATATTAGTTTTTATATATTTACTTAGGTATTTTTTACAATAATTTACAAGGGATATACTAAAATTCCTTTTATTGTAAGCCATTACTGATTTATATTTTCTGCATTCTCGTCTCCTTCACCCATGGCCTTTGCTTAGTTTTTGTCTCCTATTTCACTCTTTGTTTTACTTGTAAGTTTAGTGTAACCAATAATCTTCATAGCCTTGCTCCATTCACATAGCTGAAGTCTGGAAATTATTCCAGATAATTAATTTTTCAAAACAAAATCTTTGCCAATTTTTTTCAACAGTATAAAAGCAAATTAGGAAGAGTGGCATCTCTATTCCAGTAATCATTGTTTCAGTTCTAAAATAAACTGGTTAGTTATGCAACTGTATGCATCAGAAGCAAGAAAATGTAGTAAAGCAGAATGTTTTGCACATATTCCTGTTTCAGTGATGTTTTTCAGGCCATTATCTCTTGTTGCTTAGTATATTTGACAGCTTTTTTCTAACCCTTTAGTCACATGTTGTTTACTCATACAAGTCACAGTTTAGCTTTATACTGCATTGCTCCTGTTCACCATGCCCTGATCAAGACTGTTTGGTTCAGATGCTGAAGCAAATTCAGGTTTTCTTTTTTATAATATGTACAGTCACTGGCAGTTAACTCTGTTCTTTCTTATGGCTTTCTGAACTGCAGTCTGATAGAGCTTTCACAGTTCTAAAGGCACTACAAAGTCTGTTTCACTCATCACATATCCTCTGAACTTCTGGTGTTACCTTGGAAGTGTAAGGATCTCTACTGTGCTCAAGTCCCTGGGCAATGACAAAGTTAAGATATATATCATGCTCTTCTAGCAAATGATATTCATGGACCACTATAGAAATAATTTCAAAGCAACCGTGTCACAGTTAAAGCACAAACTAACTCGTCTTTCTTAGCGACTTTTTTATCCCATCTTTCTTACCTCTGCTATAATTGGACTGAATCAATGATTGTTCCCATCTGCCCTCTTGACCTTTGGAGAACAGTAGTGTTCAACTGCCAGGGAAAGACTTGGTGTGAGTTTATGCAGAGTTGTTCAAAACTTCTGCAAAATGATGGAAGCACATTATGTTAGAATAAACGCCAGAACCGATACCTATTCTCACAATTATTAGAAGTAGTGATAAAACTGTCAAAATGTCAAGTTAATATGGAGAAAACTGTGCCTCATGGCAATTTTGTTAGCTTGATAGATCTGACCAGAGTTTTGTACTGGTCAATTTTAGTGCCTTTTGTGCCTGTTTTCAGGAAGAGCTAAGCACCACAACTCAGTAATAAAACATTATTATCTGTAGAAGACAAATGCTGTGTAACAGATTCATGGATTCACAGAATTGTCAGAGTTGGAAGAGACCTCCAGGGGTCATCTAGTCCAACTCCCCTGCTTAAAAGCAGGATCCCCTAGAGCACATCACTCAGGACTGCATCCAGGTGAGTCTTGAAAATCTCCAGGGAAGGAGACTCCACAGCCTCTCTGGGCAGCCTGTGCCAGTGCTTTGGCACCCTCACTGAAAAAATGTTCTTCCTCATATTTAAATGGAACCTCCTGTGTTCCAGCTTGTGCCCATTACCCCCGGTCCTGTCACTGAGAACCACTGAAAAAAGTCTGGCTCCATCCTCCCTCAATCCACCCTATAGGTATTTGTAAATGTTAATTAGATCACCCCTCAGCCTTCTTTTCTCCAGGCCAGAGTCCCAGCTCTCTCAGCCTTTCTTCATAGGGGAGATGTTCCAATCCCCCAGTCATCCTCATTGCCCTCTGCTGGACTCTCTCCAGTAGGTCCCTGTCTCTCTTGAACTGGGGAGCCCAGAACTGGATGCAGGATTCCAGTTGTGGCCTCACCAGGGCAGAGTAGAGGGGGAGAATGACCTTCCTCGACCTACTGGCCACACACTTCCCTATGCAGCCCAGGGTGGCATTGGCCTTCTTGGCGGCAATGGCACATTGCTGGCTCATGGATAATTTACTGTCTGCCAGGATTCCCAGATCCTTCTCCTTGGAACTGTTACATGTTAGAATTCAAAGAAACAGTTTTCTAGAAGTCATAAAAATACATTCTTATTCACACAAATACATTAATAGTGTGTCCAATGATCATGCTCTGAATAACCTACTGAATAAGCAATATTCAGACAAAAAAATTTGCAGTGAATCCTTAGTGCTAAACAAAACTCTTCAAACAGAGCTCAGAAAATAGATGTGAAGAGAAAATTAATCTGAGAGATGAGTCCAGACTGAGAAAAATTGGATGTTCCACAAAACAGAAGGAAAAAAATAAAAGATCTTCCACTGAGTACTTGTCCTGGTTCCCCAGGCACAGGCTCATGAGCCAGCCATGTAGGCAGGCCATGAGTAGCCCTGAGTCAGCTGGGAGTTCCAATCAAGGCAGTTGACTCAGGTGTATCCCATACCACCTCATCATGCTCATTATAAAAGGAGGGAGCTCAGTAAGGGTGGGATTCCTCTTCTCCCTGAGGCTAGTTTTTGGTGGTGCTGTGTTCCTGCGGTCAGCCTCAAGAACCAGGCTGAGTAGAACCATTTATGCTTTATGTTGGTTATTGCCTCAATTTTGTTATTCTATTAAATTTGTTCATACTTCAACTCACAGGCTTTTTCCTCTCTTTTACCCGATTTCCCTTCCCCACTGGGGAGGGAGCCCTGGGTGATATACCAACTGCTACAGTTTAGCCTGGAGTATTGGCTAACCGTAGGTAGTACTTTAGCACTCTCCTTTCCGGACAATTTATTAGAAGGCCAGCAGAGGTGACCTAAAGGAATGTATCTGCCTCCCCTCTGCTGATGATGCTCACAAGTTGATGAATGTGCTCTTGCAGTTGGAGTTCCTGCAGGCAGGCACAACCCCCTAGCAACCTAGTTACTGCAGATGTATAGCCACTTGTGTTGCTAAATGACTACACTGTGGCAAATACAGAATTACGAAAGAGTCTCTGCAAGCTGTAAAGTACGATAAAAAGAAAATAAAAATAGCGTTAAAACCTGGCCCTTTCAATGTATATTGTGGTAACAACTTTTATAGTTTAGATACATAACTTATGAGAAAATACTGAAAACATCTATATTAAACTTGCAGGTAAACAATAACAATGTGGTCTCACTGTCAAATGGCACTCCTTTATCTCTGGATCTTGCATGTTTTACTTGTACTTCAGTTTTTGAAAAGACTCTGGTACTCTACTGGTATGCTGGACAGTTTCCTTTAATGTTGTCATCTTAACTATTTGATTTTTGTGGTAAGTCCTAGCACTGCAAAAAATAATACTCTGCTATTTTGCTCTTTTAAAATCTGGCATATAAAGTAATGTTAACATTTTACTGCTTGTTACGATGTAAAAAATACGAATGACAAACGGATGAAGAAGTGGTCAAAAGGAAATTAAATGATAGAAGTGATAAGTTTTATATTTTTTAAGGCCAAATGTTACCATCTTTTATGGTCCTTTTTTTGAGTTTACAATAAATTTAAAATCAAAATGCAAGTAGTCTGTGTTTACACCGTAGCTATAGGAAAAGATAACATTGAAAGGCATTTGAAGACCCATGAACATACACAAAAACATACAGAATAATTTGTGCCAGTTAAATAAGAGTCTATTATGACACTTTTCCTGTCTGTACAATCTTTGTGTGTACACTTTATTTTAGTAAATTTATGTAAGGACTGTATTAATTATTAGGTAAATAACATTCCATATAAATACCTCCGTATAGACAGCCTTTGCAGTGATCTTCTGCCAGATAGTCTTTGGCAATGTTTGTGGTCTGTAAACTGAAAAGGACACAAAATAGTCAAAGAAAATTTCTTTTAAATTAGTAACTGTCAAAATACCATAAGCTACAGGTATGTAATTTGTGGTGGACCATGGTTTTTGTAAAGGTAGAGAAGGACTCAAGGGTGTTGGTTGATGAAAAAATCAACATGAGCCAGTAATACACACTTGCAGCCCAGGAAGCCAACCATATCCTGGGCTGCATCAAAAGAATTGTGGCCAGCAGGTCGAGGGAGGTCATTCTACTGCTTTTTTCTGCTCTGGTGAAACCTCACCTCAAGTATTATGTCCAGCTCTGGAGCCCTCAACGCAAGAAGGACATGGACCTATTGGAGCGAATTTAGAAGAGGGCAACAAAAATAGTCTGAGGGCTGGAGCACCTCTCCTATGAAGACAGGCTGAGAGTTGGGGTTGTTCAGCCTGGAGAAAAGGCTCCAGGGAGACCTTATTGTGGCCTTTCAATACCTAAAGGGGGCCTGTAGGAAAGGTGGTCATTCTTTTTAGCAAGGCCTGTAGTGACAGTACAAGGAATAATGGTTTCAAACTAAGGGAGGGTAGATTAAGATCAGATATAAGGTGGAAATTTTTTTACAATGTGGGTGGTGAAGAGCTGGAACAGGTTGCCCAGATAGGCAGTGGAGGCCCCATTCCTGGAAACATCCAAGACCAGTCTGGATGGAGCTCTGAGCAACCTGATCTAGATGTTCCTGCTTACTGCAGGGGTGTTGGACTAGATGACCAATAAGGACCCATTCCCACCCGAAGCATTCTGTGATTCTGTGAGTTTATTATTCTACCCTATGTAGGTTAGGGCATACGCATTTTTTTATGTCATTAGTAAATTTTGAAGCCAGTGAGTTAGGTGCCTCAGAATGCATACTTATGTATGGTAATACATTCTATGCAACACTATTCTATTTTTATGCTTTCAAATACTATTTGCTCTAGTCATTTTTTAGTCTCACTTCCAGAAAAAAAATGAAATCAAAACATTACTACTTAACTTCAAATTTTTCAGGTATAGAAAGGTGAAAAAATGTTTGCACTGTTGAAAGCCATACTGTAGTTCTACAAATAGCAAAAATATTTATAGTAAGTATAGTATGTGTGACAGAAAAAAAAAGAACCTTCGATTGATATATAATATTTTTACAAATGTACTTTTTCTATGTCTTACCTCAAAAAAAAATTAGTATTTCCATCAAGGAGAGATGACTACCAACAAAAACTTTAAACCATTCTGACATTAAAAATGCAGTCAAACTTTGAAAGAAAGGGAGCATTTTGCACCTTAAACTGGTAGATAATTGAAATAATGTGAAAAGAAGACTTTCAATTTGCTGTTTCTTTTAAGCCAATAAGCATACTGGATGTATGTTACATGCCCTCTGTGTATGTTGCATACACATGATATATCCAGGTGGTAAACTTTATGCAGATTAATCTTGTTTTCTTGAATGCAGGCAGACTGTATATAAGGCTGCAACACAAAAACAGGGACACTGCAAAATGAAGACAAAGGGCAAGCAGCTGTTGCTTCTCCTTTTGTCTCTTTGTTGGATCTTAAAAAAGATCTCATATGTTACTGGTAGATCATAGCTAATTGTTCCAGGTTTTCTCATTTTTTTTTGTTTTGTTTTCTAAATCAAATATTGAAAGCAATAAGGAACCTGGATAAACTTAAAGACTGATTTGACAGCCGTAGCTTGAGCCAGGTTATCTTGTTGGATAACTTCACGGACACCTGCAGAGTAATACTAGGGGACTACTTGATGATATGTCTTACAGGTAACTTTTGCTACTGTCACAGCTGTGCTGAAATTTTCTCTTATTAGTGTGACATTGAAACTCTTGCAAGCTTTCAAAGAATATAGATGGCACATTGAGTCAGGAAGAAATTTTTTTCAGCAACTGATCTTACCAAGTCATTAGTGATGTGATAAATGCACATAAAAAAATTACAACCTCACTTTAGAAGCAGATCCTGACTTAAAAAAATGTTTAATAAGAAGTATCAAAGATCTAATGTTGAAAAAAAATCAGACAACAGAAGTAACATTGGTTACTGTCAGAAAACAATAACGTTCTTGCAGGGGTGTACCTATGAAAGTAGCAGTCTGAGCTGAGTATTAAGCAACTGCAGTCATTTTTGCATGCTCTTGAGATATTTCTATAAATCCTAGCTCCACAGTAAGATCTACTCTGAACAAAATCTTGACACAGATTTTGACTAAGCTGAGAAAATTAACAGCATTTAGAAATTCAAGGAATGATTAAACTCTGACTTTGTGGTTTCCATTTTTATTATTCCTAATAATTTCTCTGTAAAGGACACACTACCTCATGCGCTATAAGACTCAGTCAGAAAACTGAAAATCAAAAAGAGCTTTTTCTTTTATTTTGTGCACTGAAGTGGCCAGTAGACCAGTGTGTATCCTCAAAAACAGTAGTGCAAATGTTTCAGTAAACCTGGTAAGGACAAGCAACTTGTATTTCTTTGTGCTTGATATAGAAGTGTCATTGTGAAAATGATGGCAGAGCCTCTGTGAGAAACACGCTCACAATATTTTTATCATTGGCAGTTTTCATTTGGGGATAAAGTCAGTGGAGCAAAAGAACAGCTCTGGGCGCATGACAGAAGTCAGAGTCATGTTGTCTACAAGGTTATTAGTTATTTATACACTCGTTATTGTATGAGCCTAATACATATTCATAGCTACTATATTTTATTGGTTCTTTTAACCATAGGCAGAGTTTTGGTTCCTGGAAGACAAACCCCTCCCCTTAGTCCATCTATTCTTGGAAGTGAAGCTACGCCCTCAGGGTTTTGCTCATGTGCGCTGGAAAGTGGTGGTCCATTAAGAGGGTCGATGAAGATAAAGTAAGGCATAACTTTTCACCCTCTTGGAGTTGAACATTTTCCAGCTGGCGTCAGCGGTTTTGCAGCTTTGTTTTATTTACAGTTCTGTGTTCTGTATCTTTGGGGCTTTTTGCAATATAACTACAATTTATTGTTACTCTACATACGCTAGTTTTGCAAGCAAGCAAATAAGCCAGTGGGAAATTTTACATTTACATAGACAGTTCCCAAAGACAGAGAATGCAAAACTAATAACCTAGTCAGTTTTCTAACACTCAGGATTTTGATGCTGAAAGTGTTAGGTGAAAAAAATTCCCCTTATAACAAGAAAAATAAGTGAACAACCTTGATTTCAAAATTTTAAAAAGTAGAAAATAGTCTCTCTGCTCTGTTCCTTTCCCTTCCTCCTCCTGTGTACTTGGAGTTTGCAGCATAATGTGGTAGTCAGTAAGATATTTAATTTTATCGGTGCTAAGAAATTTTATTCTTATTTCAATAAACACTGTTCTACCTTTACGAAAAGCCTAGCACATAAGGATTAGGATAAAGCAGATGTGCGGGATCTGAAAGCATATTAGAATCAGCAAGGAACTGAAAACTCTTTCTTGCTGAGATCCAGATTATTACAGAGCCACATGCTACTGTGGAGGAGTCAGGAAAGGACTAAGGTAAGTGATTAAAGAAACATTTCATTTGTTAGAACCAGCAGAAAGTAGCCAATGAGCATGGAAGTTTTAGACCCAGATGATAAACTCTGGCAAAAAACTAAACAGTGATAAAACAACTATTTAAAAGAAAACAGCTATTGATAACACCAAGAATAAAGGTCACAGCAATAGACAATCAACGTTTCAAAGTCAGCCCTAAGCCATCATATACTAGTTTATCACATTTGGAGAAATAAAAACTATAAAAATTTGGCAATTACAGCAACAGTTAGCTCAGGCTTCATGAGTGCATTAAATCTGGGGTTTTTACAAAATTCACTGAATTTCAAACGTCATGATTTAAGAAATCTTGGGGAGGGATAGTCCTTTTACTCCTCTTAGTATTAATTATTTTGGGGTTTAAACAGTCTAATTTAAAGGTGAGGCAAAATAATTATTGACCATCAAGTATTTTAAAGTGCCAGATGAGCAGTTTCTGATGAGCATTAAAGCACATGGCTTTATTATTTTCACTGATATTTCTGAAAAACACTATATGGACCTCTTTTTGCAGTTGTTGCTAAATATTCCACCACAGAAGGGCACCCTCTAGTCATGATGTATAGTTTTAGTAAGAGAGGCCTATTGATAAAGTTAAAAAGGTTTTGATTTTCCTCCTTATAAATATTACCCAGATTCCTGCCTTTGCTTAGCCGACTCAGAAACTGTTTCTTAAATGCTGCAGGCAATGTCAGTAAACTGTTAAGAAAACACTTGGCTACACTTCAGTAAGAGTAGCAAATGAGCAAAAGAGAAGAGGTATATTGTGTATGAACTACATTTTGCAAACTGCTTTCCAAAATATCACTAGAAGTCATTTGCCTAACTTAGTCCGTCAGAATTGCCACATCTTGCATCACCATGAAGCTTCTGCTACACTGAATTATGCATTTTGAAGTACTAGCGAATCTCTTACAGAATTTATTTCCTATTCTTCCGCAGTTAATGTTTTTATTAAAAGAACATGTTCTAGAACAAATATTAAAATAATTACTACAAGTCTATCCCTGAAAGTACCTATAGTCTCCATAGAAACCAAGAGAAAAAAATTTTAAAGTTACAGATATGAAATTTTTTTTTGCAGTAAAGAGTTCAGAAATTGAAATAAGAATGAGCAGATATGGCTATGACACTTTTCTTTTTTCAGCTTTTCAAGAGATGCTGTCGAAAAAGGAAGATCTTCTGATTTGAAAGAGCCCTGGGTTTGTGCATCTTGTTATGAGAGGAGATTCGTGTAGCTGTATCATATTTTATCTCTACCCAGTCCTTTGGCTTTTTAATTTATTTACATTTACGTAATTTTATTGGGAATAGGTTTAACAGACTTAGTATACCAGGCTATCAACAAATAAATAAAGTCTAATTTTGCATTAGATTTTGAAGAACTGAACTATTCAACTATTTTTTTTGCCTCTTATCACACTAGCCTATTTCAGACCTTACCTGTCCGTGTGGACTCAAAGGCTATATCTGATTAAGCAGGATGAAGGAATGACCTAATTAAATAGCCCTGGTTTAAGTATTGCTATTTCTCACTTGTGATTTCTGGCTGCTAGGTCCCTCTGTAGTACTGCTGTTTGTAGTGCCTTTCTAGGAGAGAGGTTAGGGAACTGATGGGATGGGAGCATCCCTTTCCTTTCTTTCCCCCTTTTCTTTCCAGGTTGTTTTTCAGCAGTGTTAAGCCTAAAGTTGTCTGACCATTAGACTCCTGCAAAGAGTTCTCTGGGAGGAGACTATAAGCAGAAAAGGTAAGCATATTCTAAGCTAGGAGTACTATTAAACATGGACCTCTACCTTGAGATTTGAGGCCCAGGAAACAGCTGCCATCTTCTTCTATGTTTACTGAATTTGTAACACAGGTACTTGACTGTGTCTAGAGATGGGGAATGCAGACCCAGGTTTTCAAATGTCCACTGAGTTTAAGGTTTTGGTCTTGAGAGAAGTACTGCTTCTGTTTGCAGTTCTTAAATATTCATACTTTGGTCGCATGTAGAGACAACTTCAGTCACTGAAGGCTGAAAGCAGATGGTATTGCAAGTTCGGCAGCTAAAAAGAGTCATGGAAAGTGAGTGAATGGATTTTAAGAAAGAGTTATGACTCACCACTTGCTATTCTCATCAATGATGAATAAAACAGTGCCCTTGAGCTTAAGAGTTGCCTTTATATTAGTTTAAAACATCAGACCTCTTGGCAGTATATATTTCCCCTTTTCATGAAAGAATGACTGTGCAGTGCTGAAAACATTGACAAGTGTAACTGATTTTCTGTTCTCTGTTTCTATTAAGCACTAAATATATTTTAAAAGAAAGAAATCTAAGATTGTGCAAAAGTTATTTCTTGACAATGATCTGAAAATTAAATCATACCTTGCTTGAAGTTATAAACACTCTTTGGAATAAAACCCACATATGCCCCAGGAATCGATTTCAGTTGCTTATGTTCATGATCCTATTGCAATATTAGAATTACACTAGAAAATCTGTTTGGAAGACCACACAGTTGATACTGCTCTTGTGATGAGTTCTGAGCATCTAACTCTTCAAAGAGAAAATGAAAAATAGTTTTTCATACAGTGCTGAGGCACACAACTGTAAAAATGCTTTCCTATTTTCGTATATGTGACCTCAGTGTAATATCTAGTCGTTCTATTTGTGTATTTGAATTTTTCCAAGATTACTGACAAGGCTTGGAATAGCTCAAATTTACTCAAAATAAAACACTTTTCCTTTTATTTCCTGTTCTAATTCTGAGGCAACCTATTAAAGCAAATATTAAATGATGTCTCAGATTTCTTTTGAGATTACTATAGATAAAAATCAAATACCAAGATGGAAGCTTTTAAGCAATAAGTCCATGGAGAGCTCTTCACTGACATTTAATTCTATGTTGAGGTATTTGAGATGTCGTGATACTGCTAAGTATGAACAGTTAACTCTGTATTATGTTAAAATACATGAAAATTTTGCACCTTTATATAAATTTGTTCTCTCTCTTTTTTTTTTTTTGTAAATCCTTGCAGAAATTAATATAATGTCTCCTAACCCTAGAAGTTAGATTTAACATTGTGGTATGATTTTTGGTTTTCAGATAATGCCAGAAAACCCACTGAGTTTGACAAATACAAGTTTCTTATTATAATTTTTTACTTATGCTAACCAATTCCTGTCCTGAAGAACATAAAATCAAAATCAAAATAATAATAATAATAAAAATAATTTATTCTCATTTCCTCCAGCAGGAGTCTTGAAAAAATGAATGCACAGAGAAAACAATGTCGAAAGAGCACAAATGTCAAAACCATATATTTCCTTCCTAGTAGCTAAACGGGAAGCCATAAAACCAGACAAACTGGGCCAGGCACCTGTCTACAACAGTGGCCACAGGGAGACGCTGTAACAGCAGGTCAGTAAACACTTCAGACCTCCAGTATTTTCATCTCAGAAGATTTCCTTAGCTGAATATAGGTTCTGTCTATTTAATAATGAAATGTAGGTTACCTTTCCAAGAATTTATCCAATTTGTCCTCAACTTTAGTACCCATAATATTTTTTGAGCTTGAATAACATGGCTCTTGTGGTTTTTTCACTTGTTTTGAAGCTGATTTCCAGATGACATGTCTTGATGCTCATAGTTGATGTGTTGGCTGTCGCTATGACCTTAGGGAGTTAAGCAGTATACACATAACTTTTCATTCAGCTTTGTTCACCTATAATTAAAAAGAGTCCCAACCTGTAAGTGCTTTACATTCTACCTTTCTTTTTTTTTTACCTAGTTAGTGACAAGGTAAAAATTTTTAGCAAAACGAAGCAAGCTGTGAAGGAACATCTTGACTCACATAGCTGTTTTCTGAGGAATTCAAGTGTCAAGTTTATATAACTGGAAATAAATACAACACAGGAAGTAGCATTTCCTCTGACTTACAATATCATTCCACTCAAGTTATGGATTAGGAACACTAAAAATTTGCTTCATGGTTTCAGGAGCAGCATTTTCAAATCAAATATTAAAAAATCAACTATTCATCTCTAATAGTGGATTTGTGATTTTATCTGACTGTGTACTTCCTTTTATCATGATTCTTCTGGTCTCATTACCTTCCTTTTAAAAAGGTTTTTAAAGGTAATCTTTCTTGAGTATTGTCAAATATTCCTCCCTGAGATCCTTATAAGCTTGAGCTAATAGACAGACGAAGGCCTCAGCAGTTTGTTTTACAGTCTTACAGATGCACAATGTTTTTTTGACATTTCAAATTGCTGGAGAAATTCACCATGCTGGAAAAATTCACAAACATTTCTAATTTCCCATAATTTAAAAGGAGCTCAACAATTTGAACATGTGGCAGAATGGACATCTCAGCTATTACACTGGCAGTCACTGTAGCACCTCAGTATAATACAAATGTTGAATTGAGTGAAATTTTCTTTTGGTTCAGTGAAAGAGACGATTTTCTCTGCCTTTGTATTTCTGACATAATTTCATAATACACTGATTATCATAATATGCAGATACTATACAGTCAACACGCTATATAGGTAATGGAGGCCTTCAGTGAAATTCAATGAAATATCTTTATTTTTTTCCCAGAGCTTAATTGTACACAGAACATACAACAATACATGTACAATGGTAGACTATGAAAACTGTGATAATTTTAAGTTCCTGGAAGGGACTCATCCAAAGAGCCTTGGTATAGCTTGTTAGAAAGTCCTGTCTACCACAAAAGGGGTCTTTAGTCTGGCTGTACAAAGAGTGATTGAAGCTGGTACAGTATATTGAAATAATGAATGTCATCCTGGGACATTAGGCAGTTTTGATATTAGCTTGTTCACCCAAGGAAAGAACGGTACTTCATTTTTCTTGATTAATCCTTAAAATATGTTAGCAAAAATTCAGTTTACCTTGTGGGAGATTTTGAATAGTTGAAAAATACATTTGACCATTAAAAACATACACCAGAAATTACTGAATTTACATGATTATTAACAGCACAGGCATTGTTTTCTTCTTCTGCTACATTGAGATAGCTAATTGTGCTAAAGGTTTCTCACATCTTTCTCATTGTGCTGGAATGCTCATCTGTGTTTCACACCATACATGGGATGACAGGAATATGAAGGGACCCTGAAAGTTCTTTGCAAAGTACTTATGATTTTAGGTTATACAGGTTTTTTTTATTTTTCTCTTTCTGCAACCTGTGCTACTTTATATTTATGTGATACTGTATTTTGTGACAAGAGTATAAATACAGATATACTTGCAATTTTTATATTATTTTAGACAGGAACTTATGGTATTTTTTTAGAAAAAACATTTGTTGACATTAGAAATTTTAGCCTCATCCAGTCCAGGGAATTTTTCACCACTAAATGCATACTACCAGTATACCATGTGCACTTGTTTTGAAATTTATGCTTTACATGCCCCATTTTGCTCAGTACAATAGATAAATTGAAAAATGAAATCTTAAAATATTCCATATGTTTCAGACCTGTCTAGGTAACAATTTTCATGACTGACAGTCACAATTGTTGCACTGGCCATAAATTTTGCACTACTTCTTTTCAGCAGAACATCTGAACTGGCTTTTCCCAAGAGACAATCAAAGGCAATTGGGGAAGTGGCCAAAAGAACAGCTTGTGGTCTGCATTCACACCATGCATACACAGCTGGGCAATGCACAATGCTTTGATGGGTTTTTGTCTGTGGTAGCTCTTCTGGGTTTAGAAAGCTGATGATATGATGTTAATTCAATGCTTATCCGCTGTACACCTGATGTTCCCTTAGGAGTATCCCACTGTGGATAATGATTTTCAATATTACTTGGTCTCAGGAAGTTGCCAGAGAGCATCTCAAACTGTTACCTGTGTAATAGCATGATATATAGACTGTAAATACCTCCAGTATAACAGATATGATCAATAATAAATAGAAATATTCAAGGAAGGTCTGTATTTTGTGGTTTCTTTAGTTTAGAAATTTTATGCTCCATTTTTACTTTTGCAGAAATAAACAAATTCGAGAATATAATAAAGGTAGCTGCTTGAGGCAGAGCAGAAAGGGTGCACCTGAAGCACTCACTGACAATCTATTTTACTGTCAACTTTGTTCACTACCTGTTTCCATGGCTTTGCAGTGATGTGAGTCTGCACATAATCGGTACAATCATTTGGATGTGAATCTCTTCTCTATAGACACAGAAATCAATCCACAAATAGCCAACTGTGACCAAGTAATAACAAAGTCATATAGGATTATATCATTCTATTGCTACCAAATGAAAGAAACCAAAAGCCTTCTCTGCTGCCCTTCTCATTCTTTCAAAGATTGAACATGGTAGTGATTATCTTTATTATTTGCTTCTTGTGTAATATGCACATGATAATATATTCATAGGAGTAAAGTGTTTATCAGTCATATATCTGAGGAAAGACAAACAGAATACTGTTATATTTAGTGCTCATAGTGTTTTTTTTTTAATCTATGAAGTACTTTCAAAAACATTTCTCATCCTAACTTTAATAAAATTGTTTACAGTGTTAATATCAACAACCCGTAAACCTTCTGTTAATGCTCAGTCACTTGTAGAATCAAATGATACTAACAGACACAGGCATCTCATCTGAATAGCTGCAAAATCATAGTTACATTTAATTTCAAGATAGGAAATAGTAACACAAAAATAAAACAATAAGCCAAATTATACTTCGAATAGTTCAGACATGTCACCTTTCTTCAAAAATATGTTCACATAAATCTTTGAGAAAAAGATTGTAGGATTAAAAACAATTCAAACTAAGAACTTCAAAGACATAAATGGCAATAAATATAATTGTCAGTTATAACAGTAAAAATAAGTAATGGAAGATATTCACAGTATGAAATAATAAGTCCCCACTTTCTTCTGAGGGTTTAAAAAACTTTGAAGTCTAAGAAGTGTAGAAAATGTTTTAAATTTTTAAAAGGGGAAAAAATTCAACAAAATGTTGCTCCTTGGAAACTTTTGCAAGAGATGAGACAGAGAGATAGAAGCAAAAATCAAGGGGACAATAGAAAGCTATTTTCAATTTCCTTGTGGACTTTTAAGCTCTCTTTCTAAAACTCAGAGGCATATGCAACACAGACATTTTGTATGTTTTACCAAACAAAATCTGTCATGTACAACTGATTCAAAGGCTTGCTCTTCAGTATTAAAATAATTTCTTCCCCGGTAGGGCAATTTCATTTGAATACTGAGAAAAATGCCTGAGGTAGTATTCAAAATCTAAGCTAATAGCAAGACCAAGTTTACTATAGATTGTATTGATTCCTAAAGCAGTGAAACTTTTCTAGTGAAAATACAGAGAAAAGCTACACCTTTGCATATGTGCAACATTCACCTTTTACCTCCAGACCGAACCAAAATATTTTTTTCTCCTTCTACTGGAGTTGTTGATGTTAGATTGCATATTTTATACTTTATATGTAGGGGACACAGAAGAACACTGGTCTTACTAATTTTTATTCTAGTTTCATACAAAAGGCTGTGCTGTTTCAAATAGCATCCAGTATCCAAAACTCAGGAAAGGGATTACAAATAGTGAAAATATGTGAATTGTTTTATAAGTAAGTTGATTTTGTACAAAAATGTAATTTTTATGCTAGACAGTGACAACAAAAACAGAAAGTTAAAAGGAAAGACACTTCCTTTTTTGTCTTAATATAGTGTGCAAGATGCTCTTCACTAGCTTATTCCTTTTGTATATTCTCAGCTCCAAACAATGAGTCAATGGTTGTTTCCAAATAGTTATGTTTGATGATGAACAAGAAAACTATGCTTTGTGATTTGGTTTAGTCTTATGCTGATCCAAGTTTTAATCTTGGCTTCCATGACAGTCTGTGCCAAAGAGTTCTGCAGTTCAGTGTCAGACTGCGAAGTCTATCATTACAGCATGGTTCAAACTGCTAGAGAACACTCACTAAAAGTTTTGCTTTGAACTGCTGTCAGATAACCTTTAATAGAAGTGGGTTCATCATAGCATGGGTTATCATTTGTAACCATAGAGAAGAAAAAGAAGGAATCCAAAGCACTAAGTATGATTCCTTGTTTCAGGCTTGTGTTTCATGCAAGTTCCAGCCCTACTTTACTTAGATTACCTCTGAATCAGATGTGCTCTAAAAATATATTAGTGGATAAAGCCACTTCACTTGCGAGAGTCCATAGGTAGGATACAGAGGTCAGACATGCCAGACATAAAACAAAGGATTCCTAATCTTTAGATATTTAGTATTTCCTTGTCCCTTTGGACCTGCCTATGTTTAGCCCATATCTGGGGCTAAACTGTAGCAGTTCTTTTACCACTCGATGTCCCCTCTCTGGCTGGGAAGAGGAATTAGGGAAAAAAGGAGAAGCCCCACGGGTTGAAATAGAAACAAATCTGCTGAAATAACAAAACTGATACAAATGCCAACATCAAGCGTACAAGCTTATACTCAGCCTAGTCCTTGGGAGCTATAGAAGGAACAGGAGACCAAAAGGAGGCACCCCAGAAAGAGGAACCCACTCCTCCCCTCAGTAAACTCCCTCCTTTTATAATGAGCTTGCTGTCAGTGCTGTGGGACACACCTGTGAGTCAGCTTGGGTCAGGTAGCCTCACTGAAACTCCCAGCTGACTCCGGGCTACTCATGGCCTGCCTGCCATGGCTGGGCTGGGAGGCTGTTCCTGGGGAACCAGGATAGGACCAAAAAGGAAAAGTCAAAAGCTCAGTTCTTAGATCTTAAGCACTATACTGCCTTAATTGTCTTAGATTTTGGGTGTTTACCTGTATTATCAAACTCAATAGAAACCAGTATTCCCAGTATAATTTGACCAAAAATAAAACCAAACCCAAATAGAAATTAAAAAAAAAAAAAAAGGAAAATAAAGGTTTAGAAAGCAACTAAATTCAGGAGATGGAAATCCTTACTCCTGTATGCAGATATTTTTAATATATGCAAGTGTTGAAGACTTAGGATTCAGAAAATTCTGCATATTTTCAGACTGTAACAGTAACTGGAAAAATGAAAACTCTTAAGAAGATGTAATCTAAAACAACATGTTCTCTATTGTGTCCTATTTCCAAGAGATTAAGAAATGATCCTCACAGAGATCCAGAGATAAGATCTACTGGAGTCATATATGTTTACCATGTCAGTTAATACCTAGAAATTGTAATTCTAGGTTTATACCTATGTAAGACTTGGGATATTACAACGGAGAGCATCTGAATTTAGAATGCAATTTAGTTGCCTGATATTGAAAGTTGGAATCATCTCATTGTGAATGTTTGCCCATGTAGAGGGTTGGGCAGGAAATTCCAAAATCTAAAGCTGAGAATGAAGCCATAAACTGGTAATATAAAACATTTAAATTAATGTTGTTTAAATAACCATTATTAACAGTGTTTTATAAAAGTTTTGAATATAGTAGTTCAGAATATTATGCAGAGCAATAGTCATTTAGACATGCACTCTCTTAAAAATCTGTCAGAAAAGCAAAATGAGCTTTTGGAATTAGTGCTCTGAGCTGACAGGACATAGTGAAATCCTTAAGCATTTCCTTACATGACCCAGAACTATTATCACATAGGCAGACTATTACATTCACTTGAATCCAGGATCATGCCAGGGCTTAAACGGAAATGTGATTACCTAAATGTACAAGAAAGATGTACTCTAAATCCAAGTTTAAGCAGTCCCCTTGGTACAATATTGTCAGTGAAAGCTGTGGAATAGCTAGCTTGAATTACTTTATCTGATAATCAGGACTGAAAATATGAGTTACTGTGTACTTGGTCGGTGGTTGCATGATCTTGTCAATATAAAGCTCTCTTAAGAGCTATTGGCTAGTGATCAGAGATCTATGAAGACTGTGGGGAGATTTCCTGAAGAATTTCTGGCAAACCTTACCCCAAGGTAAGGCCTGAAGTTTCAAGAGGTGAGAGAAGATAAAAATCACATGAGGAACTGGTGGTGGTGGGACTCCTAAAGCAGTCCTTGGTCATTTTGTTTTGCTGCCATTGGATATATATGGGTTCAAAGGGCCTCTAGTGCTAACGGTACTTGGAATGTCAAAAATTCAGGTGCATGCAGCTGAGAGTCTACTGCAGCAAGCATCCAAAATACAGTACAGAATCTTTTTCCCTGTGTATTCATATACTTTGTGTCCTCTCTAAAGCTTTCCTGTCTTATAACTAACCAAATAAGTCAGATATTCGTGAAGATTTGGTGGGCAGCCCTTCAGAGTGAGACTTCTGTCCTTGATACAATGAGACGATTTAGGAAGTACTTACATTACAAATTCATGAACTATATGAGTTTGTATTCCCTCCAGTCTTTTGAAGAATAGGGTGAGAAAACTGCTGTTTTCTTTCCTGATCAGTGATAGTTTTTCACAGTTACTTAGTCTTTGAGTGAAGCACTTGTGTGAATTGAGTATTTGGTGCTGTGGACAGTGCTATGGCTAGGAGAAAAGATTCAGATAATATAAACTGTTAAAGCTGAGGAAGGTGCATCATATCTCTGTACCACTGCAGTTCTTGCATAGTTTTAAATAACTACAGTTTGAAGAAGATATGTTGAAGCAAATGTGGCTGTAGCCTCGCTCGATTTGGCTGATCCCTGGCTTTATTCAGCTTCAGTAGCTGAATGCTCCCCCGGCAGTGTGGAGGATTGGGAGCAAAGATCAAGCAATCCCTCCTACCCTTGAGCTCTGCTCTGCCTGGCTATGCTCCAGTTCCTCCTCAGTGCAAACTCAAATCCATAGCACCTATGTAACAGATGATCTGTTACGTAATCACATTAAGTAATGTCAGAAAATGGTGAAACTGAATCACAGAATCATAGAATCATAGAATGGTTTGAGTTAGAAAGGAGCTTAAAAATCATTTAGTTCTAATCCTTGCCACAGGCAGGGACACCTCCCACTAGACCAGGTTGCTCAAAGCCCCATCCAGCCTGGCTGTGAACACTTCCAGGGAGGGGGCAGTCGCAACCTCCCTGGGCAACCTGTTCCAGTGTCTCACCACCCTCACAGTCAAGAATTTCTTCCTAAAATCTAATCTAAATCTATTCTCTTTCAGTTTGAAACCAATACTCCTCATCCTATCGCTACAAGCCCTTGTAAAAAGTCCCTCTCCAGTTTTCTTGTAGGCCCCTTCAGGTGCTGGAAGGTGCTATAAGGTCTCCCCGAAGCCTTCTGTTTTCCAGGCTGAAAAGCCCTGATTCTCTCAGCCTGTTTCCATAGCAGGGGTGTTCCAGCCCTCTGATCATCTTCGTGTCCCTACTCTGGTCTCGCTCCAATAGCTAGATGTCCTTCTTCTGTTGGGGGCCCCAGAGCTGAACACAGTACTACAGGTGGAGTCTCATGAGAGCAGAGAGGAAGAATAATTTCCCTCAACCTGCTGGCCATGGTTCTTTTGATGCAGCCCAGGATACAGTTGGATTTCTGGGTTGTGAGTGCACATTGCTGGCTCATGTCTAGCTTTTCATCAACTGTCACCCCCAAGTCCTTCTCCTCAGGGCTGCTCTCTATCCATTTTCCACTTAGCTTGTATTTCTGCTTGGGATATGACAGAAATTAAGTGTAATCTGCACAAACTCTCATGCTGAGCACTAGGAACCTGGCCCCAGGTCTCTCTGTGGTTCTGACCCCCAGCCGAGCCTCATGCACACTCCTGTCACTGCCCTGTGGTGTGGGGATGCCTCCTACTGAGCAGGACACTGTGACGAGGCGCCACTGTGGGTTTGGTTTCCTCTGCTTCCCTGTAGAACTTCCTGGCAAAGGCTATTCTGGTGTGCTGAGTGGCTCATATATTCTCGAGTGTTTTTCCTCTTGAGTTGGCATAGAACCCTCATCATTACAGTATCTGAGTTCCCCAGTTCAGATTTATCCAAGCCAGATTTGTGGTGACACCAGCAAAAACTATTTTGTACATGAGTTGAGCTTAATAGTGGGAATTTGCTTGTGGGCTTCATTCTTAAAATTTTCTTTTGCTCAGATTTAGCTCATCACTCACAATTACACACTTCTGACTGCCTAAAATAATCTCCTCTGCCCTTGAATCTATCCTTTCAATTACTTAATCATGTTTCGCACAGCTGTGTTTTAATTAAGTTATATATTTTATTTTAACTCCCCTGATAAATCTTCTTGTCCTTCTTTGTTTTCATCCCATGGATGGGATAGTGATTTTCCTCAGAAAAGAAATAACAACAGAAGCTTAAATATTGCCTTAAATGCTTCAATATTGTGCTTTAAGTGAAGGTTCTTGCTCAGACCCTTTCACTTTCCGAACTCTTGCGATTCAAGGCTGTGCTTGGGAAAGCTCACACAGCTCTACTTCTTTAGCTGTACAAGGGTATTTACAAACTATGGCCATATCTGTGCCTGTCTGCCCAGCTGATATACTTGGAGTACAACAGTGCCTGGTTCTGAGTATCTCTTGACCAGCAATTGAATCAGACTGTGAATTCAGCTGGTCTTTTTTGCCAAAATGATTTGTGGTCTCAGGCTGCAACACAATATGAAGTTTGCAGAGAGCCATGCTATGGACTGCTTCCTGCATGCATGGCCCATTATCATGTTTGGATTTGTCAGCATGGTCTGCCCCTCAGCTCCTGCCAACCAATACAGACAGTTATTTTGTCATTCTGTGGTTTGTCAACTGTGTCAGGTTATAATCTGAAATTGTGAATACTACATGTTTTGTAGAGCTGAAAAAAAATAAAATCATTCTTTATTTCAAATATATCTACATATTTTTAAAGGACAATGTGAGATAAAACAGAATCAAATATAGATACTTAATTATACGTTCAAGTAATTCTGCAAATTGAGGTTAGGCAGCATCTGCAGATTGGATATATACATTTGAAAGGATAAGCAGCTGAACACTTGAGCTGTCACAAATTACTCTTTTCTTTCCTCGTTTCATCTGCTGCCTCTTTAGAAACTTCCCAGTCTATTAACTCTTTCGTTAAAGACCCATCAAAGTCTACTGTCCAGCAGCTAAAGCCAACAGAGTAGATAGATACCCAGATATCTTTTTTTCCTCCACTATATTCCTATAATTTTTTTTTTCTAGTATGGCCCCAGCCCCAGGGCTCTAAAAGTATGAGAAAGAAGGCATGAGGAACCAGTTATTGCAGTTCAGTTGGAGAATGTGATTTGGATTGCATGCAGCAATCTCAGCCAAAAAAAAAAAAATAAAATTAAAATCAAAAATCATATTTCTTCTATTAAACAGAACAAAAATTACTGATTTCTGACTGACCTTTCCTCTGCTGACATGAAGAGTGCCACCAGACATCATCTTAGGCCAAGTAAACACAATAGTAATACAGCACCTCTGAGGAAGGTACTACAATTTGTTCTCATAATTTCATCTTCATTTTGGTTTATGAAGACATTTTTTTAATTTTTCTGTATATTTGTAGTAACAGTTTATAGGAACAATGTGTAAGACCCCCTGTGTACTTAATCACTGTATATAAAGAATATATTAAAAGAAGTAAGGGAATAGCTAGACTCCTAAATTTATCGCCTTTCTTCCTGTATTTTTCCTCATCCAAGAGAAAAAAAAAGAGGGTTTAAGTGATGTCCTACTGGAGGCTTGTTTTTTCCAAAGGAAGTTGTGTGGACAAAACTTTATGTTTGGAGTGAATATTCCCTCATTTTCTGCCTGCAGGTAGCAAAGATATTCTCTGGTAATGAATTTCAAAGGCAGATTCCCCTAAGAAATTCAATTCCTGGTGAGTGTTTACAGTGTCAGTATCTAACAAGCCACCAATTTTATATCCATAACAGTAGCAGAATATTCCTTAAGTTTATTAGATTTTAATTCAGATTTCTTTTTTCTCCCCATTGTTATGGATGAGTAATTTCTGACTTTGCATTTCTTGTGTTAATATGAACTTGAATTTGCCAGTGGGTAAACCAAAATGGACCTACAACGGCAAGGGAGAACAGTGCATTCTATAAACACAATAGCTTGCCTTTCCTAGGCAGTAAAATGTCTATAATTTTGACATTGAACTTTACTGAAATTAACAAAGTGATATACACAGTGAGTTACTGAGATAGGCATCAACGTGTTGCAGTGCCTCAGTGTAAAAGAAATAGCAAACTGCAAGAGAAACAAATCTAAAGTTATATTTTTTTCTTGTTCTGCAGTTCCCCTTGACCTAAGAGATGAACTGCAGATTGGATTCAAGAGCAGAAGGGTTTACATTAACTAAGAACTAAAAGTCTCCTGTTAGCTTTATTACTACCAATTAAAAAGCTAAATACTCTTTCAAGCAACAACGAGAGTTCATTCAAACAATAAGAATGTAATTATACATGTATTTCAGAGGTAATTTTGTACAAATGAGTTAACACCTTTGCTTATCTCTTACGGTCCTACTAAATTTCATTAAGTGTTCTTTGAACAATCAATAGTTACTTAACCAGCAATCAAGATGCTTTTTGAAATGCAAATTAAAGACTTATTTGAGATTTATTTCAAGTTAGAAAATTACTGGAACAGTTTTAAAAGTATGTGCATTTCCCAACTTATTTTTGAGGCTTTGACTGTACAGGGTCTATCAGTGTTAGCAGGTAAGTATAGACTCTGGATATTACTTTAAGCTTTGCATTATTTTCAGAAGGATATTTTTCTGGCTTTTGGACTGTCTGCCCTATGGTTTCTAACTGCCATTTCCAAAACAGTAAAATACCCTCAGCATCCATACAGTATTTTTTCAAACTTTCTGTAGTGTAGATATTTTTTAAAAAAACTAATATATTTCAAGTTAAAACACATACATGAATTTAGGTGTGAAAATATGTTATTTCCGATCAGAAACTGCAAAAGGTTCTCTCCTTCTGCATTGACCTTTAATTATAAGATGTTCCACCATAAATAAAGACTGCTGTAGTTGACATTATTCGATGCTCATCCAATTAGGCTGACAATTTGTTTGCCTGAACTGAGCTGCACTTTCCCCAACACCTTTGTGTTAATCACATTGCAGTATTGAATTTGTTCAATTTGGGATCTAAAACCAGAGCCTTTTTAAGACCCACTCCTAATAAATGTTTATTAATATCTACAGCTACAATGATGCAAAAATTTGAATAAATATTATAAATGTAACTGTATGTACACTCAGCAATTTCTAAGTCATCAAGTCTCAGAGTTGCCAAAAGATGGATCATCATCTGATAGAATTTTCTATTACTTTACTGTTATAGGGTCATAATCTTGGATGTAGTCTTGTGGTTTAAAATCATGGCTTGCTAGGTTATCCTGATTTCACTGGGATAGAATTATAGAATTAATTATCTAATCAGGAAAGCTGCATTTTTGAGAAAGCTACAGCGCTGAGGAACAAAGTCGATAAGGCACTTTAGTTTAGTTCATGACCAGCCATGGTGTGTGGGTTTCCACGGTGATCGAGGTCTTCAGCAGTTTTGAGTTAGCCGTGTTCTAAAAGTAGGAGGAGTGAAAGCCAGGGCAGCTGACCCAGGCTGGCCAACAGCAATATTCCATATCATAAACCTCATGCTCAGTGTGAATTGGGAATTTTTCTGGGGATGGCTATCTTTCCTCAAGTCACCATCCCTGGAGGGTCTCTCACCTGTCATTTTGCTTGAGAGGCCACTCTCCCATCTGTTGTGACCATCAAGCTTTCTCGCTGGAGCTGTGGTGCTCACTGTGTTTGACATCCAGCATTCACTGCTGGCAGTGCGCAGCTCACAAACACCACATTGGATGAGTATAACTTTGTGTATTTTATATTATTATTGGTATTACTATTACTGTTTTATTATTACTTTTTTAAATCTGTTTCCATTTCAACACACAAGTCTCCTTTCCTTTTCCCAGTTCCCCTTCTCGGATGGGTGGGGGTCGTCAGGTGATAGAACAACTGACTAAATGAAGACACAGGTGTACAATACTTGAGATAACTGGGGAATGTTACTTTTTAAACTAATTCAAAGTATGTTTGCGTGTATCTGCTACCTGATGTAAAAAAAAAAAAAGACTGTTTTATTTTTAGCTGGGCATTAAAACCCAGAATCAGAGATTATGTTTTGTTCTAGCTCTGAGTACAGTTAACAAATCACTGAAAATAATATTACTGGTGTATCTTTACTTGAAAAAAAGCACAGAAGTCTTTATAGAGACAACAAATCACAAGGTACAGACAGGGATTTAGCTGAAATCTAAAGAAAGGAAGTGAGCTAGAAGACCAAAGTAATAGGTTAAAGAGGAGAAGTTAGATGAAGTAAAAAAAAAAAAAATTAGAGAAGTGAGATCAAAGCTAATAGAGAGAGGAAGACCAAGGGGTCACAGTGTAGCAACTGTTGCCAAATAATCACTGAAAGTGACTGTATCTCTAAAGTGGAAAGATTGTGTTGGCTTTTGTTTGCTTGTCTTGCTTCTTGTACCACTAAACCACACATACTTCTGGTAGAAAAGGTAAATTTTGATACCCTATAGACATGAATTTTTCTGCAAATGACTCCTGTTTTCACTTTAGGTAGTTAAAATTGTTAAGTTTATCCACTTGATACAATTTTTTAAAAATAGAAAATTGTGAGACAAAATAAATTGCTTAGAAAATTTCTTTAGATGTATTTGTATTGAATATAGAAATATACAGCTAAATTAAGTACTTAAAGAGGCACAAAAAAAGGCCTCCTCTTAAAAATATATAAATTACAAATTGCTTCCTATGTTGGAGCTATTAATGACTGAATATAAGAAGAATGACTAGATTTGGCAGCATCCAGTATAAGATATTTCTTTTGGGAGAATATAATCTAATTCAGATGTTATATATGGGATTTACATTCTTTTATAAGTAGAATTATACAAACAAACATCTTAATTTTGTTGCTAATCTTTAGTTTCTAGATGCAACTTAAATGGGAGATTTTTAAAAATTGACAAGAAATAGTTAATTTCCTATGATTTGCCCAGGATTGGAAGATTAAAATTACTTGGCATAGAGAAACAACAGAATTCACCTCTATTTATGCATATGTCTCTTTGCAGTTGAGGTACCATTCCCTTTTCTGTTTTGTTGTGTTTTTGGGTATTTTTTTGGCTGTTCCACCTAATTGTTGTAACATTAGGAGATCTAGTCATTCTAGTCATCATTCTTTCTTCAAGATGACTCGTTCAAATTTATGACTGGCCTGAATTTGAACTCTCCTACTATAGCACTTCAGTTAAAACACATGGAGGCTTCTGGCATGAAAAAACCCCAAAACCAACCTAAACAAACAAACAAACAACTCTCCATCATACTCCTCTGCTGTCTGCGCTGCACTGTTTAAGAGCTGTACTAGAAAGTTACCTGCAGAGAGATGTTCCAGTGTCAAGGGAAGAAAGAATAGCTTGTGCTCTCAGGGGAAGCTTTTTCCCTCCTTTCAGTTTCTGTGGGATTTTCACAGAATTTCCTTGAATCATCGATGATTCCACTGTTCTCCACTGACTCATTTCTGGACAAATTTAACGGTCAATACAAGTTTCTGTTAATGAAAAACTGCAACATTTGCTTTCTTTTTCTGCTTCCCAGTGGAAATTATCCATCTGTTACCTTGTTTAAGTAAACGTTTTAATCTCTCTCAAGACCTAACCCTATAATTTTTTCATGATAACAGACAATAAAATTACTGTCCCACCCACTGGTCAGTTCTGCCTCCTGGGTGTCATATAGCCTCAAAACTCTTTGCAGGTTACCTGTGTCCTGATATAGCTAAATCGTCCTGGTTCTGTTGAACACGTCTGAAACAGGTCCTTTTCTTTGCCCAGACATAACACTTGCCAAAGTTCACAGAATCTTTTGTCTTGATCCTTTCCTCTGGGGAAGACAAATGCAAACTTCTTGTGCTCCACTGTACTGCATCAAATATAAGACGCTTTTAATCACTTTGAGACATTTTGGAGCCAATCTTCATCCTATATGCAATCTTTTTGTTCATATCAGTCTTCTTTCCCTATGTGTTACGTTTTCGAAGAGTCATCTCCAGTTTTATTCCCAAGTAACTCATCTTTCACGGAATCATGGAATCATGGAATTTTCAGAGTTGGAAGGGACTTCCAGAGATCATCTAGTCCAGCTCCTCTGCTTTAAAGCAGGATCCCCTAGAGCACACCACTGAGAACTGCATCCAGGCCAGTCTTGAAAATCTCCAGAGAAGGAGACTCCACAACCTCTCTGGGCAGCCTGTGCCAGTGCTCTGTCACCCTCACTGAAAAAATGTTCTTCCTCATACTTAAACGGAACCTCCTATATTCCAGCTTGTGTCCATTACCTCTAGTCCTGTCACCGGGAACCACTGAAAAGAGCCTGAATCCACCCTCCCTCAACCCACCCTGTAGGTATTTATAAACATTAAGTAGATCACCCTTCAGCCTTCTTTCCTCCAGGCTAAAGAGTCCCAGCTCTCTCAGCCTTTCCTCATAGGGGAGATGCTCCAATCCCCCAGTCATCCTCATTGCCCTCCTCTGGACTCTCTCTAGTAGGTCCCTGTCTCTCTTGAACTGGGGAGTCCAGAACTGGATGCAGTATTCCAGTTGCGGCCTCACCAGGGCAGAGTAGAGGGAGGGAACAACCTCCCGTGACCTACTGGCCACAGATTCCTGGGAGACACTCCCTGAAAACATCTGTAATGCTAATTCATTATCTTTCTTCAGGTCCAGTCTACTGCAGTGTTTATGAAAGGCATCTTGAGCTGCAATGTGCTGAGTCTACTATCTATTATACTTAAAAATACGATTTCCTTGCTATTAGAGCTTTTAGATCAGACTACATCTACATATTGTCTCTCATTTCAGACTTGAATTGTCATGTTAGTAGGAAAGAACCTGTGTTTTCTTTCTTTCACTGAAGAATACCTACCACAGTGTGATTCTGTTCCCTAGATATTATAGTTAATATAATAATTATGAACTAGAATTATCACTTTATTGACCTAAAAACACCTTAAGAGTATTGGTTAAGAAAATTTAATTTTTTTTTTTTTGTACAACTCTGTGTAAGAAACTTATAAGAGTTTCAGGGAATGAGAGGCAATTATGATGTCACACAGTGGCCTGTAAGCTCTTACATCAAAACAGAGCAGCAACTGGCAGGAAATGTATTCCAAGCCACTCAGTTAATATGTTGGCTCATACAGAATGAACAACCCATTTCAGAGCCATAGAGCCACAGACAGTTAGGTAACTTCAACTCTAGCATCATAAGCAGACTTCTTTTAAAGCAGCTGTCTGATAGCAGTGTAGCAGTGAGTTGTGATACAACATAACTGGTGGCACAGTGAGAACCTTCTGCTCATTTGGCATTGTGAGAACTTATTAACTAATTCTATCATCCCACAACAGCTGCCTGTTGAGGCAATCATTGGCAGTCTCTATAACCATGCACATTCTCTTATCTTACAACTGAAAGTGACAGAAGTAGGTGTCCTATTTTTATAATTTTTTTTTTCAAAAGATTTTTTCTTTTTAATTTGAAGGAACTGTCTGATTCCCAGACTCTTCATCTATTTTTCCCCTGGGAAATAAATTTTATATTAAAAGGATCTTATTTTTTTGAAATTAGGAAAAATCTAGTGTTTTCACTTCAGAGGTTTTGTCTGTGTGTATGTTATTTCCTCTGGCTCTGAGCTCTGAGTTGAAGTACAGACATTTTCTTTCTTCCTTTTCCAGACTTTTCCAGAAGAAGTGTGTATATTTGGGGATATATCTTATTTCCACCTCTTTGTCAAAAAGTTCTTTATATTTTATTTATTTACAGCATTTCTGAGTACAAAGTCTCTGAGTTGAATAAAAGGCATTTCCTATCTTCCTTTCTGCTCCTTTTTAAAGTCAATGAGCTGTAAATGTGGGGTGGTTTGGGGTTTTTTTGTCATATTTTTGTCTTTTTATTTAGTCTATTCTTTTTACTCTTTGTACAGTTTATATCCTTTTTCTCCTTTTCTATTAATTATTATGGCGTCCAATAGTGTAAAAGCCAACTTTATAACATTTCCTGAGAAAACAGTTATTTCTCTAGCAGCAAGTCCAGTTTCCAGTCCAGAAAGAGTATGGGAAAACTTTCTGATTGTAGGAGTTGATATTATAAAGTAAGGTGCAAAGCTAAATATTAAGACCAGCAAAAAAGTGAGGTAGAAAATATCAAGTGTTCAAACTGGAATCCAGAAGACGTAAGTGAAGGATAAGTAAAGCAAAATAGTCATCCATTCAGAAAATAGTACCATGGCAATGTGTGTTCTACTCCATGATAGCTTTTCTCTGAGAGGGTCCCAGATCTTTTTGTTATAGGAAAATATTTTTGAGTTAGCAGTTATATCCTTGTGAATCTCAATGTATAGTGAGGAACAGTCTGCTATTCACTTTACAATAGGATGAAGACTGTAGCACAATATTTATATTTTAGACAGATTCTCTACTTAGCAGTAGCTGTGCATAGAACTTGAGTTTGACTTCTTCAGGAGAGTCTTCTAAAAGATTGAGGACTCAGTATTGGAGACAGGATTGAACGTTCCTTGCTTTTGATCAGTCCAACGTCTATTTCCAACTTCCACTGCTCACTAGTTACATTTTGAAATACTGTCTTCTCTACACACTTTGGCCTGCTGTTTCCCTTACCCTTGGAAGCTTCCTGTAAATATGCTGTTAATATCTTTCTTTGAATTCTCTTTGAAGGAATACATATGAAATTTTTTTGACTGAAATCCTAGGGAATACACATCACAGGGATGTTAACTACTCTTTCCACCTTTCTAGTGTAATGACACTGCTGATGCTCTGAGGTTGGAACTGCCTTTCTGTTTTATACATCCAAAGAATGTACAGTAGGGATGGTATTGTTTTCAGAAATACATATTCTGACAATATGGCTATTTAAAAATGACAACAGACTGATATCAACAAGGAGAAGACAATTGCTGCTGTTCCCAGGAAATAGAAACACATTGGTAAATCTTGTTCCTTTTGATATAAGAACCAACTTTTACATAATTTGCTTGGTCATTAAACTGATAAAATCCATCCACTCATTTTCTTATGAGAATATGTGCAGCTAAATGTACAGTATAATAAGATTACATATTTTGATAAGAATTACACTAGTTAGTAAAGACTGTAAATAGTGTCTCTAGCATACCAGGCCACAAGACTTCTTACAGTAAAAAGACATAGAAAACCCATAAAAGCAGGCGTTACAGTAAAGAAAACAAAAGTCAGTGACATTTGAATGTTCTTGATTTGTTGATCAGGAAGGCAGCAGGAGTTAAATGACTTTGTTTCTGCTGCAGCCCAGCTAATACAAGTTAGTGGTAGTTGACACAGTGAATCAGTCTGTTTCGTGTTAGAAATCAGAGTGAAATAAAAATATGATTAAAAATGTAAAATATGAAACCAGAAAAAGTTAAACCTTCACAAAATTCTATAGGGTTCCTGATCTCCTCTACTGTAATTCAAAAAAAATAAGTAGAAAGACACAAGGATTTAATACTCTGAGGAGTCTAATTCCATGCTCTAATTTAGTTTTGGTTTTAATGCAGACAGGTTTGATGTGGAAACCTATAGCACATACTTATTCATATAAACCTACCCATGAATGATGAGAAATTGTGAAACTATTGAGTTTTCCTGGCTTTTCTATAGAAAGCTATATTTCTCTTTTAATCAACAACTCTCTCACTGAACAAATGCATTCCTTGAAGAACTGGAGTTCTTCAAGATTTGAATTTAAACATGTCTTTCTCCTGCACTGCCCAAATAAATACTTTCTGAGGAATTTCCATTTCTAAAGGACTTGGTCAAACACTGCTTGAAAATCCCTATTTGTTAGTTTTCAGTTTTTTCAGTGTTAAGATCTCTAATTTGACATATAATACAGTTCACCCGTTCTACTTTTTTATTTTTTCTCTCCTGACAAATCAATAAGACACATACATCATGGAACTATGCACACGAGGTCCAGCAATATTTGTAAATCTTATTCTAGCTATGTAGTAGGAATGGATAAATTCAAACAGATAAATTGGTAACTTATCTGCAGCTGAGCACTTTTTCTGATATCCAGCACTTGTTTTGCTAGTTTCCATTTTATTCCCTAGAAAATTCAGTTCTTTTTATGCCAGAACTCAAAATGGGATTATCTTGTTACTCTCTCTGGCAAGTAGTTTCTTCTTAAGTGAACTAGTTCTAAGTATTTTCTTGCAGAAAGGCTGAGTGTTTTACTGAGGATCTGTAAGTCTCTGGTAGTATCTTTGAAACAGTTAACTATTCATTTCCCTCTGCTCCTTTGTATTGCTGACAATCACTTTGTAGTAGATGAGCCAGCTGTCCTCAGAAATACTGTAGACTGTTATACTCAGCTACCATTTAAGGGATTTCTACCAGGCGCATGTTGCAGATATACCTGAGTTTTTTAATCTAACCTATGCATCTCTTCTATTTCATAGAATCATAGAATCACAGAATGCTTTGGGTTGGAACAGACCTTCAGAGGTTATCTAGTTCAATCTCCCTGCAGTGAGCAGGGACATCTTTAGCTAGATCAGGTTGCTCAGAGCCCCATCCAGCTTGGTCTTGGATGTTTCCAGGAATGGGGCCTCCACTACCTGTCTGGGCAACCTGTTCCAGCTCTTCACCACCCACATTGTAAAAAAATTTCCTCCTTATACCTGATCTAAATCTACCCTCCCTTAGTTTAAAACCATTATTCCTTATCCTGTCACTACAGGCCTTGCTAAAAAGAATGACCACATCTTTCCTACAGGCCCCCTTTAGGTACTGAAAGGCCACAACAAGGTCTCCCTGGAGCCTTCTGTTCTCCAGGCTGAACAACCCCAACTCTCTCAGCCTGTCTTCATAGGAGAGGTGCTCCAGCCCTCAGACTATTTTTGTTTCCCTCTTCTAAATTTGCTCCAATAGGTCCATGCCCTTCATGTGTTGAGGGCTCCAGAGCTGGACCCAGTACACAAGGTGAGGTCTCACCAGAGCAGAGTAGAATGATAGAATCAAATAGAAGCAGTAGAATTCCTCTGCATCTGCCTGTTTGTTGCCCTACTTCAGCCCCTTTTCTGGTCCTGATTCTTGTTTCTGAACTTTGCTGTGGTCTTTGACTCCCAGTGTGATTTGGCCTGGTTACAGTCTATTAATTTTAAATGTGGACTTGCTGTGGTTTGAACTTGATGGTTTCCCTGCCTAGCTCCTTCGACTACTGTTTTTCTTCTTGTTATTGATACATCAATGTATTCTGGCATACTATAGTACCCTAAGCTAGCTCTATTTGCTGGAAATGATGGCCCATAGCGTGCGTGGGATTCCCTGTTGAGCATTTGTCCTTAAATTTGAGCAAGAATTACTTGTCAGCTGTTAGCCCATAAAAACTAGAGAAAATGAAATGCATGTAGGAGAACATCTGTTCCAAAAAAAAGTCACTTAAAACAATCATACAGCACAGTAGGAGGAACATCTGTTCGTTGTGCAGCAGACTCTAATAATATACGTGAAAACAAAATAGACCAAGAGGTATCAACAGACTTTGATGTAGGTCAGATGCTAGTCAAAGTGTTTTGGGGTGACACATTTCTAGTGTTACCTTCCTGTAGTCTAGACTGCATGGAACCAGGGGGAAACATCAGTACGACAATAGCAGAATATATTATTCAACAGAGGAGGCAGCATGCTGCTTGTTTTTTTGAAGGACAAGAAAAACACATTGCAGCCTTTTGGAGCAGGAGTGGGTTACAAAAAACAAAAATTAGCATTTATAGCAGCATATACTTTTTCCCAGTAGAGAAACAGCAAAACTGTATTTCCTCTTTGGTAAGAATTCTTCTTATTGTTAGTCTTAATAGTCCAAACAGTAATATTTAAGAAATCACTAAGTTCAGGGGAATAAGTTGATTTTCTTCCTCCAAATTTCTGTCATTTGACAATTATCACTGCACTGTGTGCACTTGAGAAATAGGATATGTCCTATAAACTGTTTTGTAACAGTGTCAACATTCCCTGAAAACCACTATGTATTTTTTACGATGAATGTGCCCCTATGGTGTGTGACTTAGTACTGAGTACAGCTGCAAGTAACATCTGGATTTTGATATATACCCACAAAAACATATTCAAATGAAAAATAAACCAAGAAAATTCTCTCCACACTGCACACACATCCCCCCCACCCCCCCGATAGTTTAGCAGTAACAGCAATAGTATTATCTTTTATGCAGACCTTTATATTTTCTTCCTTGCCCATCCAGATTATGTTAGCCTAAACCAAATGCTCACTTTTTCATATGGGACTTCTGCACCTTCTTAGTAATAAGAAAGATAAAGTTGAAAAACACGAGAAAAGATTTACTTTGTTTTCAGATGTAGACCAAATCAAGTAAAGGAGAAACTCTGTCCCTAAATCTGCTGTTTACTTCCTAGCTTACTTTCTGCAAGATATCATGCTTTTTGTATGAATAGGGCTGTTAGCTGCACAGGCAAAAACCCCTGCCTTTTTGTGAACTTAAGATGTAATCTTAATATTCCCTTATTGTAGGCTTTTTCTGTATTAAATGTGTGACGCTATAGAACTACCTCAATTTGTAAAATGCATTGCTTACATTTCTTCAATTTAATTTAATAAGTGTTCAAAAAAAAGTCCTAGTGAAGTGAACCAGATCAGCATGATCTAAACCGTTCATTTCCAAATCTGAGTATAGATGTCTTCATCAGCTGGAAAATATCATCTAAGGTGGTGGACAGAATTCTTTTTCATTTGAAATGCTGACTCTATTCATCTTTGCCATCTGCCTGCAATTAAAAATTTTTTGAATCTCTTACCAAACCTCAAATTCAAGTCACTCCCAATATACAGAACTGAGGAATCAGCAACATTTTATTTATTTATTTATTTATTTTAATAATTATGCAGTGAGATTGGGACTTTATTGAATAAAACTTCAGAACTTCATTCAATCATACTTAATCCTATGATAATGCCTGACCTATAAAAGTGGCATTTTATCAGTCTAGGCCTGTGATTTTTGTTGAATCGTCTAAGAGATGTAATGGGGCAAGTTATGTCCCAGTAAATCTCTTGTTGACCTTTTCCCCTCCTGAGGAGCCCAAACACAAAGCTGGGCCAGACCAGACAAAGAGGGCTGGGTGTCAGCAAAGCCAGTAAAGACTTAGGAACCACTGGAGTCCATATGCTGAATCTTTACCCAGAACTATCTTTTTAAAACTTATTTAAATCTTATTTAAACAAGGAAAATGATAAACTTTTTAAAACTCAAACTAAATAGACCATTGAGTTTTTATTAGCCCGGACTTTTTAGGCTAATAGAAATATACCCATCTAAACCACCATTAACGGTGTGCTGAAATTAAGTTTTGTGCAGGATCAAGTAAACTACTTTTCTCTTGATCATCAGATTCCTGAAAAATGTCTATTTTTGGTGAAATATTCTGGCTTGGTTCTTTAAGGCTCTGATATCTCCAGGTAATTTAATCTACCCTGACATCAGATCAGAAATACAGAAGAAAGCAATATAGAATTCGCATGAAAACTGCACCTGGCAGTTTTTACATTCTTAAAAGGAGGAATAATAAAGAGAAAGATTAGTTAATGGGAAAGGAATCTCTAAGAATTTAAAAACCAAACCCAACCAGAACAAAAAAAAGTCTAAACACTTTTAGATGTTTTTTAGAGTGTGAAATGCAAGCAATAGCAAGCAATAGGAGTCAGAAAAGAGGGCTAGTCCTGCTAAAAGAAAGTATACTAAGAATATCTTTCTGGTATTTTAGTAATGAAAGATTAGCATGAGTTATCTACAGGGACCTAGGAAATGTCTTCTTTTTTAAAAATCAGCTAGAAAAGCATTTGTTAAGGATTTTCTGGTCAACTTTGATTTTGTCGCAGTGTAGTGAGATAGAATAAGCAATATTATGCAATTCTTAATCTTCCAGCTCGTTATTCTTATGATATATTAACTATATTGCATTTATAATCTTGATTGCCTATCTCCTACAAGATGTCAATATTTTTATCTCATAAAGAAAGCTTGTTAAAACATTTTTTTTAAATTTTAAAATCTTTACATTATTTTTGACATATGTATGAAAAGTAGCAGTTAACCTACAGAAATGAATTCTTACTGCTTTAAACAATCTTTCTCATCTTAACTTATTTTCTTCTACTTTATATTCTCTCCTGGGACGCATAAGGCTGAAGGATAATAATAGGTTTGCAGCAAGTTTGAAATACCGTATATCCAAAAATAGAGTACCTGGTGTACAGTAAGCATCAAAGGAAATGTGGTCTTAGTGAGAATGCATGTAAAACAGCACATCAAATTTACAATCAAGTACACACATGTTGTGGCCTATTTTTCCAGGTATACATTTTTTAATCTAAAAAAGTGAGCAACAAATAAGTAGATTATGACAACAGTTTCAGATAATGTGTAGTGTAATGAACTTGTTTAATAAGGACTTATCACAGGAATTGCATCAATGCACTGTTGGTAGGCTCATTTCTAAGGAGTACTGCTGAGGTTTTCACTTTCTGTCCTCAAAGAAATAACAGTTCAGCACAGGTGGTGAATTCCTTGTCATTCCAAGTTCCAGTAGACATGACGACAGACTTTCACATTAAAAGAAATCTGGATTTCTAATTAAAAAAAAAAAAAAAAAAAGCAGAATGTTCTCAGTTATGTTTTATTTTAATAAATCTAGGGAGTAAGCACAAAGCAGGTTTCCTTTTCTGTTAGGAAGTCACTACCTTCAGCTTTATTTCTACCGACAAAGAAAAAAGCAGTTTCATGTCTTATGAGTATTGCACAGGGAGTGTTCCAACAACTTCTCTTTATGTCACTGCTTTTGTATTTTTTAAATGAGTCTTCTTTTGTTTATTGGTGTTTCAAAAAGAAGTTTCAGAAGCAACTGTTTCCACGTAGGCAATGAAGGCTTCTTATATTGCAATAAGTAAAGCTGCCTTTCAGAAACACACAATGGCTTTTCTTGAAATTGCTATTATACTGGAGAAACTTTAACTTTAATGTAGTAGCACCATTATAATAAGAAATACCAAAGCAAAATTCACTCCTGGAAGAAAAAGTGGATTTTTTGACACATGAATTAGAAGATATGAAAAAAACCCCAGCTATGCGTCTTTTTTCAGGTGAACATTTAAAGCTTGGAAATAATAAAAACTGTAAGTAATCAGCTTTCTTTTCCCTAGTGTATTCTTTTTTAATACAAACTGAATTTAATTACATATTTAAAAGACCCTAAAAACTCCAATACCAAGCCAAACAATGCTTCTAAGAAAATACTTGAGTTTGATATGAGTTGCTATAAAGCTGAGCAGATCTACTGAATTTTAGAAAAGCAAGGGCATTTCTGAAGTATCAACAAGAAGGAAGAATGTGTGATAAAGGCTTTTTCCTCAAGAGATAAGAATTTGATACGCTTGGTTTATTCAAGTAGGGATTTCAGGTTTTAACTGGAGATTTGTACTAATCACACTGAATTACTCTGTAAAACAGAAGTGAAATCATTATTGGAACAAATTAGGGCAATCTCTCAAGAGATTATAATGTTAAGAAGTCTCTTATTTAGGGACTTTTTTTTCCTTTTGCTCAGTCTTCTACAAAACTCACAGAAAAGATCTATAAAATGCAAAAAGCTGTAAAAACTGCTGTGCTGTAAGAAAGCCTCTAAAATCCATATGTGAAAGCCTGCTGTTCACAAAGGGGTTGCAACATCAAAAGTAATAGAAAAAAATGACATGAACGAAATTTATAGCTTGTCCCCAAGCTGTCATGTCTGTGCTTTACTCATCATTGGTATGATTCAGAATCCAACTAATTGTACTTCAAATCTTATTTCTAAGATGAAGTTAGTAAAGTTGCATGAATTTTGATATTAAGGGAAGTTTAGAATTATCTATATACAGTGTTTGCAGAAAAAAAGTAAACTAGATAAATTTCCAGTCAATATAACAGTTTGTTCTAAAATTTTCTTACTGCAGTAATACGTAGTAGAATATACTGTATCTGTTAAAATTAAGTATGTAATACTTTGAGTACTTCAGGTTACTTTAAAAGTGGGAAACTTAAAAATAACATAGTTAGACTAAGTGCCATTCCAACTAAAGGTAATAAAGGAACACATAAACAGACTGGTTCCAAGAATTCTCCTCTGATCACACCACCACTTCTCAATAGTTTTTATTATATTCTTTGGTTGCCTCATGGTTGCAAACACATTCTGTCATTATTTAAAACAGTGTGACTTAAACATCAGTAAGAAAAATACTGACTTTCGAACACATTTATATTAGAATATTCTATTAAGATATTATCATAAGTAAAATTGGGATCTTGTAACTCTGTTTTAAGCAGTAGATCATACTGAAACACACAACCCTCGTGTTAGTCTTTTTTTTTTTTTTGCTAAAATTGAACTAAATTGGTTAAAAAAAAAATAAATCTGAATTAGGAAACACATTTCCTTTGTTCTAAATTTATGGAAGTCAATTATCTTAGTCTTTACACATTTTGGAAGGGCACCTGAATGATTCACTGATAAGTTAAGTGCTTTGGTGTTGTTCCAGGTACCAACTACAGCCAGCAAAGGATGCTATAACTTTCCTTCAGACTGCTCAAATGAGCTGTTACGTTTGCAACACCACCTAATGCAAAGTAGCTAATGCAACGACAGCATCAACTTCTAAGTAAATATAAAGGACCGCAAAATTCCCACCTGTCTGTCAGCATATAGGATCACAGATAAACTTGCCAGAAATGGAGAAATAGACAATTGTCACCTTTCATAAACTGTAGACTAAATCTGTATTCCACAACCCTGTTTTTGATGTACTCCATTCACCTTATCTTGAAAGTAATTGGAATGAGTGTCTTTGTCAGAAACATTGACTCCTGGAGATTTATTTCTGTATAATTCACTTGACACACTTCCTGTTTGTACACTTTCACGTATCCTATGCCTTTCAGAAAATACAAGGGCCAAAGAGCATGTATGTTCTCATACAGCTGAACAATAGATTCCAGTAAAGCAGTGTACCATGCTTGCCTGGACACCAGCTGAGAATTAGTATTGGCTGCTCCTTCAATGAGTTAATCAATCTGACTCTGTGACAGCATGGAAGGAGAATAATGGAAGCAAAGCCTGCTAGTACAAGATTTCACTTTTCATAGTTGGTTCTGAAGGGAGGACTAAAAGGAAGGCTATTGAACTCTGGGGTAGAAATAGGTACCCTGTCTTCCATAGGATAGTCTTTTGTAAGACTAGTCAGCTGGATGGCAAAAAGGTAGAGATGAGCACCTGGAATGGATGTTACAGAGAACTCATTTGATAGCATGCAGGAAGAGAAGTTCTTATGTTGAATATGAGAAACCTGAAAAATAAAACTGGAAGTTGGGAGACTGTCAGTTGGCAGGGCCAGAGTTGTTTTAGCTGGTACATGGGATCTGTCTATCTTGGAGTTTTCACATGAAGGCTTGAAGTCCAATATCAAAAGAACATGTTTGGCTAATGTTTCGACCTATGTACAGCAAAGGCTGTAATTTTCTCCTCCAGAAGTACCAAAACCAAGTTTGAGGGCTCTTACAGTGTGTCAGAGAAAGAGATGTGGTTTTAGCACATCCAGCCATGCCAGGACATATTGGGTGGCACGTTATGGTTACTATTGCAAAGGAACTGCTATGTGAGCATGCTCCTGATCTCTGACTTCCAATACTCAAACAAAATTTTCAGGCACAAGCAAAATACAACAAGCAGTTATTTGGAAAAATCCAATACCAAATTCTGTGTCTCTACTAAGCCTGGACACTTAGACATGAAGAGTTAAGAAAAGAATAAAAATGCAAATCTCACCTGAGGTTATAGTACTTTCTCATTTTAAATGGATAAAGGAGTGAGAGACTGGGTATGTGTCAAATGAGCAGTTGCAACCTCTTGGCAAGTCTGGTGTCTGTAGCCTCCTAACTGAAGCAGGTTATTTAATTAACAAAATGTAAAATCAAGGAAGTTGTATAATTAACAGTTTCCTGACTTGCTTCAGTTTGTAAGTTTACCAGGCTTTGGGCTTTGCCGCCTAAATATAGATAACCTCTTATATTTGAATCATTTGGGGGACTAGAAATGTCAGAGGCTGGAAGACTAAGCCCATGAGAAACTCCTTGTGTTTGTGTGGAGCAACATCCAGAAGCAATGCAGGACATACTAGAGCATCTAAAATTGGTCTAGGCACCTACGTTTAGAAAACTGCCTCCCACACTATGTCTTTAAAAGCATAAATGAACAAACAAATGTAGTGAAAATATGCCTGAATCTGCGCTGTGGAATTCCTTTTTTCTGCAGTCTGAAAGAAAGCCGTTCATATATGTTTACTGGAATAAATAAATCCCATAATACATCAGTGATGTAGTAATGATCTTTCCTTTGGAAAGTCATTTGTTCCACAGGGGAATGTACTGAAACTGGATTTATCATGGGAGTACCTAATTGCATTACTAAATGGCTTATAACTTCTCTTCGGTTAATTCATGGTTTTTGCAGAGTATGCATGAAGCATCCAATCATGATGATCCCACTTATTTCATGTGCCCAGAGCATATGACAAAGCAATTGGGGGTTATTAACCAACCCAATGCAACAGCATGCCTTTCACAACTGTTTCTCTGAAGATGAGTTTACTCCATGTTATGTACAGTGTCCAGCGTCTGTTGCACTCTATTTTCACACTATTTATTCTCTGGATTATGAGCAAGTAGGACCAACTGATCTTCACATTGAGTTGTTTTGAAACCAGAAGTCTGACCAAGCCTGCCTCATTGTTTGTGTTCTAATTCTACTCTATTATTTTACACAAAACCATTGTGACTATTGTGACATCTTACAAATACTGTTCCTTACGAACAGTGAAGCAACCACTGAATCTGTTCCAGCAAGATAATGCTACTTAGACATAGAGAATAAATACAAGGCTTCGTAAGCCTTGTTCAAATATCCAAGACTTGTTTTGTTTCTCATTGTCTCTCTTCAGTTTCCTCTGTGTATATGAACTACTGGAATACTTTGTCTTAGAGCAGCTACTGTAAGTGTGAGACCCACATATCAAAATACCAACCTATATGTCAAGGACTCATAACACAGTAAAGACCTAGCTATAACCACCAACTCAGAGCTTTCCTTACTTGTAATTTTAAAAACACCATTGCAATGGAAGCATTTACCACCTGATTATTCCTGGTTTTGCCAGTCAGACAGTGAAGCCTTTACTGATTAACTGCATAACTGTCATGAGCATATCCAGGTAGAATGTGTGTTCTGAAGAAACTGTAAAAGTGAAGTTGCAGTTTAATTTGCCCCTCTGAAAAACATGGAAGGTATATTGTGGAGCAGAAGTTTTTTACCATTTTAGTATGAGCAGGAAGCAGAAATTCTTAACTGTCACACTTGAGGCAGGGGAGGAGAGGAATGCCATGGCCCATTATCTTTGCTGGCTTGTGCTCGGGGGTGCAAAATCATGTGGCTGGCCTTGTTCTTTGCCTGCTATTTTGTTGGCATATGCTGAAGGGATTAGTGACTATGCTTCTCAACAAAGTCACATGCAAAGCTTGCTCAGGGGTGCTAAAGAGGATGATTTTTTTTTCTCTTTTTTTTTATTCAGTCTTGAAGTCTATTATTACACATAGTATAAATGTTTTGGTCTGCAGAATTACTGAGAAGTCTGTCTTTTTACACAATTATCCTAAAATTATTCACACGGCTTGTGATGAATTAAAATCAGATCCTGTGCTAGGCACAGAAGGAAGGAACATAAGAAGTTGTTCTATTTGTAACAGGTATGTCTATAACCATGTATGGAGATGAAGGTCTGCATACCAAAGTACAGGCTGTCCTAAAGACAATATCTGATGAAAATTTTTCTGTTTTTCTAACATCTGGAGCTGACTGAGAGACAAATAATTGTGTACTCTGTACTCCAAATATGTATTAGGAATATAAGGAAGATTCACAAAAAATGATATAAAGATGATCAGAAGGCACTACTATGATCAGAAAGTATGATTCCCAGCAAAACAGAGGCTATGAATTTTCTGCATGTGGTCCTTGGTATCTTAGAACATACATTTTCACTTAAAAAATCCTTATTTGGGCTCAATTAGCCATCTATGATGCACAATGCAGCTCTGTGTAGAGATGTGGAAGGTACTTTCCTTCTGAAGGAACCCAGAGAGAAGGTGACAGTTCCTAGGGTTTTTCAGTGACTTTTAAAAGATTGGTTCAGAGAGGTTATGGAGTGTCCTACTCTGGACACTTTCAAAACTCACCTGGACATGTTCCTGTGTGATCTACATTACATTGTGCTCTTGCGGCTGTTGCATTTGCGATAGGGTAGAGTCTAGGGAACTCTGGTGTATAGATTATTTCTGCTGTGTATCTCTGTTGAGTAAACAAATGAATAAACATGAGTATGATCCATCAAAAAGGAAAGTTTAGTAAATTCTATGTCTTGGGGGATACAGTGACAAATGACAAGGACATGGATATGGGAGAGTAGTAACTAAAGACAGGGAAAGATTAAAAAGCACAGGCAGAGAATGCAGTGCTAAGAACATATCAGGTAACAAACAATTACCACACACCAGAACACACAGTAAATAGAAATAGAAAAGCACCAAAGGAACAGAGGATACATCATACGCTGATTCTGTCACTGTGCCTGCACACAAGAACCTCAGCACTATGTTCTGGCTGTATCCACAGGGCATTGCCAGCTCCGTCTGCCTTGTCAGAGCCTCACTGTTCTTGCTAGCTCTTCAGCGTCAAACAGGTTGGCGCTGCCTGTGGGCAGTGAGTCATCTAAGCGCATGGCTCATTGCACTGCAAAACTAGGAAGCAGGGAAGCCACAGCCACCAGCTGGCATACTTTATGAGGGACCATTAGCTATAAAAAAGCACATCTCCTTTCATGGCTTCTATACCTAGTTTCTAACAATTACTAGTCCTGCATTTCATTTCAAGCTGGGTGGAGCTAGACAGTGTGGACTATAGATTTTCTGGATCTAGTAATCTAGTTTTAAAGTGCTTCTGATATATTTTCTGTTTTGTAGATCTAACAACGATCTATAGATATTGTAAATTACAATTATATATGTACAAAATAGGAAAAAGTAACTCTCCAACTCACAGCTTAGAAGCAAAATATCCTGTTTTGTATTATTATGGTTCCTATTTTGTACTGCCTCTCAAAATTGCTTTGAGGTCCTGTTGTTTGCTTGTAGCTCTTTGGAGTCACATGAACCTTTTCCTGCGTATCTGTATTGCCAAAGTGTAATATGGCTATGGATAACTATCGTATGCAAAATATTCCTTACAACTAACTGGAAGGGTTTGTTTGTTGTGATCGACAGGATTTTGTCTCTGCAGACAAAACAGGACCTTGACTAAGACTCTTGACCAAATGACACTAAATCACATATATGTAGGACTTATTTCCAGCCTGCAGCTGGAAATATTTTGTACATCTGTCACTCTTGCTGCAGGATGAATGGCCAATACATGTGTATCCTATTTGCTCTGAGATGTCATTTCTTCTTCATCCTAAATAGCCTGAAATGTCAACACTGACAATTTCCCGTGTTTTTTGTCTTATTCTGACAACAGGTAGAAAAAAGAACACATAAAAGACAAGCTAAGGGTAGTCACTGCGTACTCTTAGAATTATTAACTAAATTTCCTTGAGATATGCCCTCCAGGTGGTCAGATTTGGAAAGACGATTAGTGTAAGGCCCTGATCTTGTATTTTTTTCTACACTCTCTTGCTACTTCAGGCTTGTAAATGCTAGGAAGCAAATCTCATTATTCCTTGGCAACTCAAGTTCTGAGATGTTACTAAGTCTTTACAGGAGTCATGGTGTTCATTATAGAATGTTGTGAATTTTCTAATTCGCCCTAGGATTGTCCTACTCAGGTACATCACAGAAAAAGCTCCGCTAAAGTATATCAGATCACTCTAAGACAGCTTTATGTATATCTTCAGAAGATTACCTACACACTTTTTCTAAAAAGAGAAAAGTTAGTGAGAAAATAAGGGTTTCATTTTGGGGGTATGTGTTTTTTGAAAGTAAATGTCAAGAGATGAACAACAAAAATACACAGAATTTGAAAAAGGAAGCTGGCATTACTGACGCAATATTGACCTGCTCTTTTGTGCTGGCATTGCAGTTCATACTGGTGCTCTAATGGATAGCAGTTTACAGCTAGCTCGCAAATTTCTATATAAGCTTCAGTGTGTGCTGTCTGCAGCATAAACATACTCTGAGAAGCTTTCAAAATCCTGTAGATAGTAAAATTACAAGTGCCTTGAAGTAAATTTAGACATTTTCTTATATGTTGGACTCCACAAGGGCCAGTAAACCAATATGGGCACTGCATTTATGTCTAAAGGCTTAGATCTTACTTGGATCTTAAGTTCAGTTGCAGTTATTACTATGGTGCATGTAAGTCTGTTGCTGAATTGAATTTCAGGAACTAATTACCCAACAGGTTTCTTCTACTTTTTTTTTTTTTTTGAATAGCGTATATCAGAAGCTGCAAAAGAACTTAATATGTGGGCTTTCATTTGTGTATTTATTTTCTTGAATAATGCCCAATAATGTTTCTTTAGAAAAGAAATCACCAGCTCTTCAGTGGACTCTTTTATCTTTCATTTTGCTGCTTTAATTCTCCAATAGTACCTAGCAGGATTCCTGGGTGAAAGCAAAATAATGTAATTTTATTGTAGTAGCTATGAACTTTCATTCTTGTTTTGCTGGTTTTGCTGTCACTCAGCTGGAAAGGATCCAACCACTGCCTCTCTGTACTAACGGAGCACTGAGCTACCTTACATAAATTGAAGATTCCTAGTTGACAACTGCCTTTGAATAGGTGAGTTTGTGCATCCTATAAAGCAGATAAAGATGACATCATATCCCACACTAAATAGTCTCTGCATTCCCTGTGAAATAGGAAGCTTTTGGGGTGGCTAGGGTGGGGCTAGCTAGTAGGACTATAGGGTGAGCCAGGTGTTGGCCAGAAATAGCATAAATTGTTTTTTCTTCATGAAGGACAGCCAACTAAACCAGACAAGCATGAAGTAAAACAAAATTTGCCCAGTTTAAGGGACACTAGGCCACTGTGCTTACCCATGGTCAGTCAGAGTACTGACACCCAGTCTCATGCTGTCCACTGAAGTCCTTTGTGTCTTTGCTCAAAGGCTTAGACTTGCAGTCTGGAACACAACCAGCAACATTGCTGGTGCATTTTAGGCCTACATGAAAAATTGGATTAGAACTGTAATCTGCTAATATCATGAATAATTATGCATATTTGTAATTGCCAACTTCTGCTTATTTTTATAAATATCCACATATACAGCTAGATGTCGTTTACATTCCTCAGGCTTCCTGGATGTGAACCAGCACCAGTCCAGATGCTGTATAGCTCTGTATGCAGGTTAATAATCAGGGCATATTTGATCAAGCAAGGCACTGGGCTGGTTCAATTACAAGTCTGACAAGCTTGAGCTAAGCATTTAGCTTGGAGAATGAGCAGAGAGGCTGAAACTGTTTGCACCTTCTTTACAGTGTAGCTATTACAGAGGAAGACAGTAGCATCACTCAAGAGGCACTACTTGAGTGACAAAAATGGTCAACTAAGTTTTCTCTATCATCAGAGGGAGATGAATGCCTCCAGAGCATGACCTTAATACCATTCTACTGTCTGTACTGCCATGTGGGTGCATATTATGGTGTCTCCCTCCATTCTGATGAGGGAACCAGTAGAGTCCACTGTGGCCCTGTTCTTGCTGGTGCACCTAACTTCCTTCCCTTTGAAACCAGGAAATGTGAAGGGAAACTCCAGCACTCACTACAATGGTCCAGCCGAAGGTACACCTAGACCTCAGTATGAGATATACTTCCAGTGTCTACAGGCTAGTGTCACTCATAGAAACTTGGGGTTTAAGTCAGGAGCTAGGTCAGAATTTTGCAGGAGGGATAAACTCAAGTCAGTTAGAACCAGGGGATAAATTGAAGTCTCTTTCAGGTTGATGCCTTGCTTACTGGGGTCTAGAGAGAGAAAGTGAGTCCATCTGTCATTAGATATGACTACATATTTTGTAGGTAAATGCAAGCTTAGTTTGTCCTTAATAAAAGCCATCTGTGTGATAACTCTGACACAGGAGCCATATATCCATGGTAAATGCAGCAGTGAGTTTGGACTAGAGGGTCTTGCTTGTGAGATGGAAAAGATTCATGTTGAGCTGAGATCCTAAGCTAAGAAAAATCACTATGTATACGTGTCAAGTGAGTACAAGGTGATGTTTACTGGGAACTGTTTTTACACTATGTAAATAATTGGCTGTTCTGGCTCTCCCAAGACCACAGTTTAAAAGTGATGGCTTGAGGCATAAACAGTTCACAGATTCACAGAATGGTAGGAGTTGGAAGGGACCTCTGAAGATCATCTAGTCCAACTCCTAGAGCAGGATCCTAGAGTAGATCACACAGGAACACATCCAGATGGGTTGTAAATGTCTCCAGAGACAGAGACTCCACAACCTCTCTGGGCAGCCTGTTACAGTGCTCTGACACCCACACAGTAAAGAAATGTTTCCTTGTGTTTATATTGAACCTCCTGTGTTCCAGTTTGTGCCCCTTGCCCCTTGTCCTGTCACTGGACACCACTGAGAAGAATCTGGCCCCGTCTTCCTGACACCTGCCCTTGAGATATTGATAAACATTAATGAGATCCCTCCTCAGCCTCCTCTTCTCCAAGCTAAACAGACCCAGTTCCCTCAGCCTCTCCTCATATGGGAGATGCTCCAATCCCTTCATCATCTTAGTGGTTCTGAGCTGGAATCTTTCCAGTTACTTCAATGCCCTGTCATTATGTGTGTTCAAATTATTTTTTGCTGTAGTTGCTCTTGTAAGGAATGAAAACTAACTTTTAATTCTTGAAAATTCGTACAAAGTTGAACTGTCATCTTCCAGACACCTCCAGTAGTTGTCTGAGTATTGCAAGCAGCTGGAAACTAAGGACACATAAGGTTATTTTAAAATTATTTAAGAATTAGGTTCTATAAAAGTAGCATACCTAATTGGTAAGCCGAAGTCACCTTTAGAAAGAGTAACCTGAATTTGTGCTATAGACCAATAACAGAAATAACAAGTAATTAATTCATTCATCACTTCCCACCAGTAGCCAGGTTTTTTGCCAATTTAGGGAAAGCAGGGCTTCATCATGCATAACAGTTACTTGGGAAGACAAATGCAATCACTTCAAATGTCCCACCCTTCCTCCTTTCCCCCCTAACTTTTGTTGATGAGTGTGGTGTTATATGATATGGGATATCCCTTTGATCAACTGGGGTCATCTGTCCCAGATTTATACCCTCCCAGCTTCTCATGCACCCACAGCCTACTCACTGGTGGGACAGCACAAGGAACAGAAAAGGCCATGATGCTGTGTAAGCACTGCTCAGCGATAAGTAAAACATCCCTATGTGATCAACACAGTTTTGGTCACAAAGCCAAAGCATAGAATCATATGAGCCACTGTGAAGAATCATAGAATCAATAGAATCATAGAATCGTCTTGGTTGGAAAAAAACTCTAAGATCAAGTCCAACCATTAATCTAACACTGCCAATTCATCACTACACCACGTCCCTCAGCACCTCATCTACAAGTCTCTTAAATCCATCTAGGGATGGGGACTCCACCACTGCTTTGGGCAGCCTGTTAGAATGCCTAACAACCCTTTCAGTGACGAAATTTTTCCAAATACCCAATCTAAACCTCCCCTGGCACAACTTCAGGCCATTACCCCTTGTCCTATCACTGTTACCCGGGAGAAGAGACCGACCCCTACCTCTCCACACCCTCCTTTCAGGGAGTTGTAGAGAGCAGTGAGGTCTCCCCTCAGCCTTCTCTTCTCCAGACTGAACACCCCAGTTCCCTCAGCCGCTCCTCACCAGACTTGTGCTCCAGACCCTTCACCAGCTTCGTTGTCCTCGGGACATGCTCCAGCAGCTCAGTGTCCTTCTTGTGGTGAGGGGCCCAAAACTGAACACGGTATTCAAGGTGTGGCCTCACCAGAGCTGAGTACAGGGGGACAATCACCTCCCTACTCCTGCTGGTCACACCGTTTCTGATACACGCCAGGATGCCATTGGCCTTCTTGGCCACCTGGGCACACTGCTGGCTCATGTTCAACCAGCTGTTGACTAGTGCCTCCAAGTCGTTTTCTTCCGGGCAGCTTTTCAGTCACTCTTCCACAAGCCTGTAGCACTGAATGGGGTTGTTGTGGTTGAAGTGCAGGATCCAGCACTCAGCCTTATTGAAGGTTCTATGTGGAATAATCTAGGTGGAAAAAAAATATTTTAATGTGTAGTATTTGAATGTCCACATGACATAAAATGCTGGTGTCATCTTGGAGCAAGCCAAGCAAGTGAGGTGCAAATTCAAGTACTCTTTCTGTCAGAGGAGATCTGAAGCCAACTCTATCTCCTTTTGATATAATCGTTTGAGCACCAGGCTATAAGAGGTCTTGTATATTTTTCAAAATATGTATGTTTATATTGTCTTCACTATGAGGTGCAGAGTTGTGGTCCCAAGTAAATGATGCAGACCAGTCTGCTTATGTGTATACTGTCTGTAGAGAGTGGAACCAGAATGAGTTATTCACTGCTCCATAACTACATAAAAAAGAGGGAATAAATTATTTGATCCTTACTGAAACCCAGGAACAAAATAATATATATACAGTGTCAACTGTTATGAAACCGAGCCTCAAAGTGGAACAGTTACTGAAGCAGTCTGATAGCATATACATCCTTGTGGTGTCTGTTCTGTTGATGTTTTTCTGTTTTGTACCAATATGCAGCCAGTTCATAAGGACCAGCAGAAGGCATACCCTTCTACCTACAAAGTCATTCTCCCTGTCCTGATAATTAAATATTTTATGTAAATCAGAATGATGTCACTTTCAAATATCCCATGGACTAGTGGATTAAGATTCTTGTCTGAAGTGGCAGACATCTGTTAAGACTTAAATACTTAATCAAATAGACTTACATGCTTGACTCTTATCATCATGACAGATCTCAGGATACTTCTGATGAATTTCCCAAATCCTGCTGAGTGCTTCAAGTCCTTCAGAGGAAGGCATTCCCCTGCTACCAGCACCTCACTCATTTATGTTTTGAGCTAATGTGTCAAGTATGACCAACTGGTATCAGCGTATGAGAGCGTTTCTCTAAGAATTTTCTTACTAGTAACTATAACTAATAGCAACTTTGTGATATTAACTGCCTTTTTTGTTTCGGTTTGTTTTGGTTTTTTGTTCTCAACAGCAAGAACAAAACCAAGAGCAAGCAAAAACTTTAAAAACTGCATGATCATATTGAGCTGTATTAAAGCCCTCTTAACTATGGCGGTGCAAGAAGCTTCCTTAAACATCTATATATGTATTTGTGTTGGATGGATTTTCATTAACAGTGTCTTAGGAAATACATCCTCTCTTGGAAGGGATAATCTTGTTGCATTTGCTTGAATGCCCTCAAAACTTTGCTAGCTCCTCCCTCTCCTCCCACCACCCAATGAGTCTTTGTGGTATCTTGACAGACTTCTGATGTATTAATAAGTACTAAGCAAAATTATTTTGGCTTATTTTCTTACGTTCTTGCTTATATCTCCCTTTCTTGTCAAATTTAAATGTAAAAGTATGTATTGATACAATAAGCATAAAATATTCAGAGCAATTTCACATCTGTCATAACCATTTAATACTTGACAGTTATGGAAGTGAAAGAGAGCTTCAAGGAATGGTTCAACAAACTACTCAGTGATCTAGTGATCAAATAATTTTCTGGGTTTGATGAACTCATAATGTGATCTAAGATGATGAAACCATCGTTTGAGAAGTTCCTTCCTCTGATTTCTGTTGTAGGTTAGCTTGGAGTTTGGAATTTGACCTTAAATGTGCTATCCATAATTTTTTAAAATGTGTTAATAACTGTTGAGAATGTGACTTGAAGTGTATGCAAGTATGTGAAGTATTTAAAGATTTTTTCCATAATTTTGCATTAATAATTTTAACGTACAGTCTCCATTAATAAGAATTTATGTTTTGAGCTGTAATAAATTTACTTTCTATCAACTGACAGCAAAAAAGTAAGTTTTCTAAAACCAACATATTTGGAAACATATTCCACACCCTTACCACGCTTTGTGCAGGTTAGCCTAGGCCAGCTGTCACTTTAAAATGGTAGTTGCTGAGCTTTTGGGGTAAGGTGGAGGGCAATGTTTCCTTTTGATCATTTAATCTTTACTGACAGGTCATATGTGGACATATTTTCTACTTGCAACAGCTAAATTAATTTTATCTGCCCTGACTGCAAAAGGAGCTCTAATTCACTAACTGTATTTATTACACACATATATATAGTATGAACAACAGGTATGCTTCTTAGATGTCTCTGGGTCACTTATAGTATCATTCAGTCATACACCCCGAAGCTCCAAAAGTGCATGGGAGCGTCTCCTCTTACCTAATTTGGGATGCTTTTAACATACAGCTAGAGAGAACGAGTTTAGATTAATGATTAGATTAAAGATGATATAAAGACAACTATAATATTCCTTTTTCTATGCAGGAGAAGTTGTTGCTACATTTACAATAGAAAGTTTATTTCTTTATGAAGAATGATATCAGAAAGCTCATGACAGCAATTACTATTTAGGCAGCATTGTTGGCTCTCTGGAGTGACTATATATTTTACAAAATCAGTTTCTTATGTTTGTCTTAATTTTTATTTGCTATCTTGTTATGACATCGATGCTTGAGAGTCAGTTTACTATGTGCACCAGCAGTGATACCAAGATTATTATTCTAGTTTATGTGCATTTTCTAAGGCCTTGTTATATTTAGTAATTTAATTATTTAATGATTTCTCTAACTCTTGAACCCTAAAACTTCTACATAATTGAAGTGTGTATGCAGCTGTTGATAGCTAGATACTGTAGACTGCTAAGTCCATGTAAATCCTAGTTTTATGGATCTTGCTTCTCTCCCTATGCCATGTTTTATTTCAAATTTTTCATGTCTCTTTTCTTTGCTTGCAGTCCTTGAATGACTGTTTCTATTGCTGTACATTGTAACATTTTTCCTGTCTCACTAAAAACAGCAAATGTACTCTGGTTTGGGCCTAACTCAGCCTACAGCCCTTCTTGGAAAAAAAGGCCTAAGAAGTTTCTTGGAGCTTTTACTTAAGGAAAGAGTCTATCTGTGTTTTCTATCCTATCCTATATGCTGACTAGGCAGTTAGATGTCCTCCTCTAGAAAGGACATGAAAGTTTTTTGTTTTCTGCAACTCAGTAAAGTAAAATGTCATCCTCATTTGCATCACAGTTACCTACACATAATAAGGATGGGAACTGAAAATGCCTGGGGAAACATGATTTTCTACATAAGAGAACAATAAAGACATTAACCACAAGACACCACTATCTGTCGAACCAATTCTACATGCTCAAATTTTGAAATCTACTTCAATCTGTCATTTGTTAAATTCAAGGAAGGTCTCTTTATACTTGTCTCCTTTCTAAGCAAAAAGGCTCAGTCTTCACTTTATTTTTGTGTCAACTTTTCTATATCCTGATTTTTTTTATGTTGCTTCCTGATCTTTTAATATCCTTTTTGAGATAGTGTTTAGTGTTAGGCACTGAAGAAATATGGGGAGTTATTTACACAGTTTCTTATCAATCTATCAAATAACCTCAGTGCAAAACGTGAAATACTTTGCAGATATAATGTAATATTTCCTAAAGGTGAAGCTGTGAGAATGATAAAATATGAATGATGCAGCCATTTAAATAATTTGGGACAGCTAAACATAGCATTAATACTAAACAAATTTTAATAATTTACATTTGAAAGGGTGCACTACAAAAATAGTTACTTCCAAAACTGAAGGGGGCCAGCAAATTGCGAATAATGGAATTCAATTGGAAATATTTTCTCTCTAAGTGAAACATATATCAGTAATTTGTCAAAGTTAGGTCACTGGAACAAAGACAACAAATTATTTTTTTTTACTCTAGGGAGCTAATCTAGGACTGAAAGACATTTTGGCAAAGCATGGAAATAATACTGAGATAAATCTAAAAGGACAGGTGACATGAATTTTCTCAGTGCACAAGCGGCTTGAATTTCAGCTCACATCTTTTGTCAGCAAGAGCAGCAAAATTCATTTATCTTCCAGTAAATTTAGACTTCGCTATCCATCAATTTTTTCATATCTTTATTTCTTCTATAATATCATCAATTCTCTTTTTACTTCTTAATTAGGCTTCCTAAACTTGCACACCATGGAATGGGCAGAATACAAAAAGTTGTAAATAAGGAAAAAGAGAAAATCTGCCCACTAGAAAGACTGCTTTTTCTTCTTCCTTTCCCACTCTGTAAAAATGCCTTTTATAGAAGTCTTGACTCCAACACCATTGTATTGCAACCTTTCTGCTGAATTGAAATCCTTGGGGTTACTCAAAAATTAAGGGCTACAGTTTTGATACGCTTTGTCATAGTGAATTGTTTCTTGTATTACACATTTCTTGAGTAATATGTTTTCCTTTGACACACATAGCACTACACACACTGACAGCACTTTAAAAGCAACATACTATGAGTTTAAAATTAGTTCAGTTCTGGCAACATTAACAGGTGTGGTTCAAAGTCAAGAATGAACTAAAACAGGGCATTGACAGCAGATGTCCAGTTTATGTGTATTTATGTCTGTGTACTTTGAGAAGTTTTTCCTTCTTTCTTCTGTGATTAACTCCTATTTACATTAATGAGATTGATGTGCTTCCATGAGGGAAAGAATATTCCTTTGAAAATGAAACATGAAAACTCTCTCCTGCTTTGTTTTGTCTCTATACTATTTTTAAGGAAAAAGATATTTTAAGATTGCAGCAGCTGTTAAATCTGACAGAGCAAGCGATAATGCTTTTCTGTCTCCCAAATATGTATCCATGCCTATGTTTATTTTTAAAAACAATGCCTTTGGGTTGATCTATGATGAAGCAACTGCTTTTGGTTGAAAAATGTTTCCTGGAATATGTAATTTTAGATTACCTTCTCCCTGATGAGCACAGGAAACATCTTTAGATGTGGCACTAAAAGAAATGTTTGTAATCTATACTATTATTCCTAAATAAAAGACACATCAAAGTTGCATATCACAAAAGCAACAGAAGTTCTGTCTTTTATACACATTTCTTCCTTTTTATTTTATACTATATTTTATCAGATCTGTGATATGCAGAAGCTTATTTCTATACTTTGTGTGCACTGTGTTGAATCAGATCTTACCAAAGTCAGCATAAATAACTTCAACTGACTTCATTTGCACAGAAGTCATTGGAGCAGGCTCCCTTCCATAGTGAATACATACATAGTTTCATTTTATTGGTTTAAATCTAGTTTTGGTTCATATTTTCTCACAGACTAAAACTTGTGCTTAACTCTCAGTCTTGATGAGGTTTAACCCCAGCTGACAGTTAAGCCCCACAGAGCTGCTTGCTTACTTCCTCCAACGAGATGGGAAAAATCAGAAGGGTAAAAGTGAGGAATACTTGTGGGTTGAAGTAAAGATTTCTTAATAGATAAAGCAAAAACTGCATGCCCACACAAAGCAAAATGAGAAATCCTTTCATGACTTCCATCAGCAGACAGGTTTTTAACCAATTTAAGGGAAGCAGGGCTTCCTCATGCATAACAGTTACTTGGGAAGACAAATGCAATCACTATGAAAGTCCAGCCCTTCCTTCCTCTTTCCTCCTAGCTTGTTGATGAGGATGGTGTTTCATGATATGGGATATCCCTTTAGTCAGTTGAGGTCATATGTCCCAGATGTGTCCTCTCCCAGCTTCTGATGCACCCCTAGCCTGCTCACTGGTGAGGCAGCTTAAGAAACAGAAAAGATCGTGACCCTGTGTAAGAACTGTTCAGCAATATCTAAAACATCCCTATGTTATCAGTACTGTTTTGGTCACAAAACCAAAACATGAAATCATATGAGCCACTATGAAGAAAATTAACTCTATTCCAGCCAAAATAAGCACAAAACCAAATGGTGATATTCTGTCCATATGACTGAAACACACACATTACATTGGACATTAAATAAGGTGAACCATTAAGCATGAAAGTAGATCAAGTGTTTAAAGCTTATGTTAATCACAGAAGCACAGAATGGCTGAGGTTGGCAGAGACATCTAGAGGTCATCTGGTCCAACTCCCATGTTCAAGATGCATCAGCTAAAACCAGTTGCCCATGACCATGTCCAGATGGCTTTTGAATATTTGCAAGGATGAAGACTCCACCATCACTCTGGGCAACCTGTGCCAGTGCTCTGTCACTCTTACAGTGAAAAGGTGTTTCCTGATGTTCAAAGGGAACCTCCTGTGTTTCAGTCTGTGCCTAATGCCCCTGGTTCTGTCACTGGGCACCAGTGAAAAGAGCCTGGCTCCATCCCCTTCGTACTCTCCCTTTGCATAGAATCATAGAATATCTCAAGTAAGAAGGGACCCATAAAGATCAAGTCCAAATCCCTGCTCCTTGCAGGACTACCTGCAAGTAAATCATATGACTAAGAGCATCATCCAGATGTTGCTTGAACTCTGACAGGCTTGGTGACATGACCACTTCCCCAGGGAGCCTGTTCCAGTGACTGACCACCGTCTCAATGAAGAACCTTTTCCGAAGGTCCAATTTTAACTTCCTCTGTTGCAGCTTCACTCTATTTCGTCATGTGCTGTCACTGGTCACAAGAGAGAGGAGATTGGCATTTCCCCTGAAGTTGAGATAAGGACAGGGAAGTCACTCACCAGTTACTAAACAGGCAAAACAGACTTGACTTGGAGAAATTTATTTGATTTATTATGAACCAAATCAGAGTAGGGTAATGAGAAATAAAAATAAATATTCAAACACCTTCCCCCCACCTCTCCCTTCATCCTAGGCTCCACTTGACTCCTGAATTCTCTACCTTCTCCCCTCGAGCAACACAGTGGGACAGGGGATGGGGGTTACTGTCAGTTCCTCACACTGTCTCTGCTGCTCTTTCCTTCTCACACTCTTATAGGTGAGCAGGCATCATATGGTATGGAATATCCCTTTGGTCATTTTGGGTCAGATATCCCGTACTCTCCCAATCTCTTGCCCACTCTCAGTCTATCAGCCTTTGGCGGCGAAGAAGAACATGTTGGAGACACGGTCTTGGTGCTATGGGAGCACTGCTCAGCAGCGGCCAAAACACTTGTGTTTTATTAACACCTTTCTAGCTACAAATACGAAGCACAGCTCTATGAGGTATGCTATGGGGAAATTTAACTCCATCCCAGCCAGACCATGGAAATCCTGCTCCATCCTTGCTTCAGGGAACGGACACAATCTCCTGAGGAGAGGAGAAGTGCCACGAGTACCTGGAATTGCCCACAGCTGTTGGACCTTTTCAGCTGGAGAGCAGTGCAAAGGTTGGCTTGGTGGCATGCCAGCACCATGGGAATTCTTTCTCGGTGTCTGAGGATCACTGCAGAGCTCGTCGTCCTCATCCCCTGTGGAGCCAGCGGCAGCAGCACTAAGGAATGGGCTGCAAAGATGATGCAAGGGGTATCAGAGCAGCACCTTCCCAGTGCTTTGGAACTCCCACTGGTGTCCAGCCAGACACGGGAAGGATTCTCATCCCCAAGGCTGATCCATCGGGGAGGTTTTTGCCACTCTTGGAAGCCCCCCAGATGGCTCTGTGCTGCAGGAGGGAAGGGGTCGGGCAGTGGTGACATCCATGGCAGGTGTGACCCCTCATGGGGCCAGGAGACAGGTCTTGCTCATGTGCTCAGGGAACAGCCAATTGCCAGCTCTGGGGTCAGGAAGGAATTTTTCCCCCCGGGCGGATTGGCACAGGTCCCCGGGGCTTTTTCGCCTTCCTCTGCAGCACTGAGCATGGCCCCTCACCAGGGCTCCTCTGGGCCATTTTGGGTACATTCCTGCCCGCTGCTCTTGCAGCAATTAGGTGCTTCTTTTTCAGCATGAAGATGTCTCAAGAATATTACATTGCTTCTGTGTAAGACTTGAAATGTTCTATTTGCTAGCATTATGCAAAGGTTTTAATCTTAAATATATCAGCTTTGCTTGGGTTTCTAAATTTGTAATAGTTTCCCACATCATTAAAGAATAGTATTTGCATCTCCTAAAGAATCCAGTTGATCTATATGGCTTGTTTTAATTTTGACAGTGATAGAAGGTACGTTATTTATCAATGTGATTATATTTCAGCTTTTCTTCAAATATTGTCTGTGGCAGCCATAGTCAATGATGTTGTTTTCTTAGTGGAATTTTATCTTTGTTTCTTTTTTTAACTCTGGTCATTTTACTATTTGGTCATTTAAAAGCAAGAGACGTACGCTAGGTAAAGACCACATATATTTGGCTAAGGGAAGCACAGGGTTCTACTCTGGAAGCAGGATTTTGTCCCACACAAAGTTCCTTCATGTGTTGCCCAGTGTATCTGGGACATACAAAATCATATACAATCATATTTTCATTCTCTGGAAAATTGTCTGCATGTATGCAGCTGTCCACTTTGGATCTCCTTGAAACATTACAGGTGGTAACTAATTTGGACAAATCATCCTTTTCTGTAGTCCTACTGATGGCACATCTCTACAGAATCCAGTTGTGTGGTGATCTTGCAGAAAGCAAAACCTGTTGGGTTTTACCTGTATTACATCACCCTATGCAGAAAGTCGAGAAACAACATGTTAAAAATATACAGAATTATATAGCCGAAAAAAATAAACTGGGGGTAGGAGCAAATGTAACAGTTTGTGTCCATTTCCTATGCCTTCCCACTCTGATTGGTCATTTTATAAAGGAGGATTCACAACGCTCTACAAAATTAGCGGCAGCAATGAGGTGTAAGTATGCTACATTTACATATGTTACAGAACACATTTTAAAAATTAAAATTAGTGTGCTTTCTTTTGTATGACCTTTAACTAAGGTAAAGCTGTCTCTACTCTCTTTCTCATTGATGCATCTTTGTCTGTGTTAGATACAGCAAGTACTGCTGGAAAACCCAGGCATTGCTTACACATGGGCTTTAGGAGTAGGTTCCCCAAAAATCATCCTTTGGAAATGATAAGACTGACAATAAGACTGGCTTAGGATGTATAACAATCTAGGTGGAAATTTAGTGCTGTTTCACTTCTGTTTCTTTCTTTTTCCTGCCATGATTGTCTGATATACTCTTCAGAACACAAGTTCACTCTCAAATTGCTTTACTTTTCAGGGGAAAAAGAGAAAAATAAGCAACCTTTCCCTCTCTCCCCCTCAGAATTGGGATCATAAGATTTGCTCCTAACTGCAATGGCATCTAGGGGACTCATAAGACACCACAGTTTAGATAAAGAGAAGGATTAATATTTTATCATCATAGGGGACGATTACTGATAAAACCACGTCCAACCACTGGACAACAGATTTAACCTATGATTCTGAAATGTTCACTTATCTCTGTAACAATGTTCAGGACCCTCTCTTATGTATGCATAGTCCTTGATTTCTTTCTTGAGATGAACCTCTTACAGACAGATGTCGCAAGGTCAAATTTAGAAAGTTTGTTGCCCTCTTTCTGAATCTTGTGAGGTTCCCAATGGTATGAGCGAATGAACCTGAGATGTTGATCATTGACCACTGAAAACCTGTCATTTAGGCAGAAGTGGAATTTACTGAACCTGCTTGTTAATTTACACAAGTACACTTGTAGAAGAAATAAGTGTCCTGCACGTATTTTTTTCCTCCAGTAGTGTTGTTTTGATTTCTCTTTTCTTTAAACAACATCATTTTAGAAAACAGATTTATGAAAATCAAGAATTTAATTTCTTAAAAGGAACCCATAGAACACAGCAATGTTCTGAAGAATTCTTCTACCAGGTTTAAATTCCAACATTGAAGTGTAGAAAGGAGTCTTTACCCTGTTGCTAAATGCTAAGCCCAACACAGTCTTGGCTTAAGTGCTACTACAGATAGATGTCTGTGTAGTTTCAATGCCTTGTTGCCAGAGCTTTCAGGGATTCAGTTTACTTGATTTTTGGAATTTTGTTGGAATTTGAATATAACACTCCTTTGAGCTCTAAAATACTGCAAAACTGGTTTATACCAAGATGAACATGAGACAACAAACTGCAAAAGAACAATAGATAGCTCTGAAAAACATGAACCTTGAGCTAGTGAACTGACATCCCTAGGTAGTTAAGATTCTGAAGGTTTAATTTGCTACATGAGTTGTAAAGAGTATTTTTGCATCACTGGAGCTGCACTGATACTGTGATGACTGCTTGCTTTGTCTCACAAGCCAAATGAGATATCTGATTGCTATGGCATCATGTGTATAATCTTAACATAAGGAAACACTTCACAGTGAGGGTGACAGAGCACTGGAACAGGCTGCCCAGAGAGGTTGTGGAGTCTCCATGTCTGGAGACATTTAAAACCCTTCTGGACATATTCCTGTGTGATCTACTCTAGGATCCTGCTCTACCAGGGGGGGTTAGACTAGATGATCTTCAGAGGTCCCTTTCAACCCCTACCACTCTGTGATTCTGTGATTTTGTGTTTGAAACACTGTAATCTCTCTTGGTCATAGATAGCACCATGCACTACCAAATTCTGCTGCAGGAAAAATGGTGATTTGAAATTACATGAAAAATTTTCATCAAAGAATTATTTTCCATTCTAGCAATCAAAATGTTTCTGATTTTATCATGCAAGTGAGCAACTGCTGCTGAAGCACTGGACATACTATTGATCTGCCAGACATGCCAGAAATATCTCTAAGTAACTGGTACTTGCATTTAGAGACAGTGGTGTCACCTGGTTAACTGAAAAATCATTGTACCCCTAAAACATTAAACAAAAAGACAATGTTTCTCAGAAATTACAAATCTATATGTACATTTTTGCATCTTGAAGTTTTAGATTAATCTTCGGTTTCTTGCTTAGCTTTCTTAATATGTTCTAGACAAATTCCTATTTAATGCAAGTTCTTCATTAAATCCTCACTAAATTCTTGCATTTCATTGAAGTTCTTAATTTACTTCTACTCTAAAGGTAGGACAACATGTTTTTATCTTTGCAGGATAGTGTGGTGTTACAGCGTAATCGTCATATGCATTCAAAACACTTTTTTTGTGGATCTTTGTTTTCTATTACAACAAATAAGCTTCTTCCTCCTTAGAAAGATGCCAGGCTGCTAAAATTTAAGTTGAACATAAAGAATATGAGAATATTGACAAATGATTTAACAAAGCCTACTTAATGCACAAAGATGAAAGAGCGATTGCTGATAAGGAGAGAATTTTGGCACTGTTTTTGTGAACATGGAAGCACTTTACATTCATAAGGACTCTTTCTGTGATTCTAAAACTAATCTTTGTTTTCTTGATACCTTTATCATTTAGCATGTGCAAAATATTCCATACACAGGCAACATTGTTGCATTTAAGGACAAAGCAGTCTGGCAGAAAATAAACCCCCTTGCATTCCAGCTTGTGCTCAGATGTCAGAGGTGCTGGGGGTGGCTGTATTTAGATTCTGAGTGATGCCCAATTTGATGTTCATAGTCCAGTCGCACCCGACATAGATATTGGACTATCACAATTACGGATGCACTACTAATGCCATACACTTTCAGTCTTGTGGTGTTCCATGAACTCACAGCCATACATAAGCAGCTTGGCAGCATTCACTATGAACTCACATGGCCAGATTAACGAATAGTGCAGTTTACTGTAGCAATAAATCACAGAATCACACAATGTTAGGGACTGGAAAGGACCTCAAAAGATCATCTAGTCCAATCCCCCTGACAGAGCAGGAACACCTAGGTCAGGTCACACAGGAATGCATCCAGGCAGGCTTTGAATGTCTCCAGAGAAGGAGACTCCACAACCTCTCTGGGCAGCCTGTTCCAGTGCTCTGTTACGCACACTGTGAAGAAATTCTTCCTCACATTTATGCGGAACCTCCTATGTTCCATCTTGCACCCTTTGCCCCTTGTCCTATCATTGGATGTCACTGAGAAGAGCCTGGCTCCATCCTCATGACACGCACCCTTTACATATTTATAAACATTAATAAGGTCACCCCTCAGTCTCCTCTTCTCCAAGCTAAAGAGACCCAGCTCCCTCAGCCTTTCCTCATAAGGGAGATGTTCCACTCCTTTCATCATCTTTGTGGCTCTGCACTGGACTCTCTCAAGCAGTTCCCTGTCCTTCTTGAATTGGGGGGGCCAGAACTGGACACAATATTCCAGATGTGGTGTCACCAGGGCAGAGTAGAAGGGGAGGAGAACCTCTCAACCTACTAACCACACCCCTTCTAATACACCTCAGGATGCCATTGGCCTTCTTGGCCACAAGGGCACATTGCTGGCTCATGGTCATCCTGCTGTCCACCAGGACCCCCAGGTCCCTTTCCCCTACGCTGCTCTCCAACAGGTCAGCCCCCAACCTGTACTGGCACATGGGGTTGTTCTTACCCAGGACTCTACAAAAGTCTCTGCAAGACTCTACACTTGCCCTTGTTGAATTTCATTAAGTTTCTCCCCACCCAACTCTCCAGCCTGTCTAGGTCTCTCTGAATGGCAGCACAGCCTTCTGGTGTGTCAGCCACTCCTCCCAGTTTTGTGTCATCAGCAAACTTGCTGACAGAGCACTCTATTCCCTCATCCAAATCATTGATGAATATAATGAATAGTACTGGTCCCAGTACCAACTCCTGAGGGACTCCAGTAGATGCAGGCCTCCAACTAGACTCTGTCTCATTGACCACAACTCTCTGGCTTCTTTTCTTCAGCCAGTTCACAATCCACCTCACTACCCAGTCATCCAGACCACACTTCCTCAGTTTAGCTGCAAGGATGCTGTGGGAGACTGTGTCAAATGCAGAAGTTCTTTTGAATTGCCAGTGATAAATCTACCATCTGCAAAGAATAAGCAAGTTCTAAAGATGTGAATAATACAGCCTGGGTACAAATGTGTCAGGTTACAAAACAACTCTATAGAGAGTCAAGTTTCCCATGGAAGCACTCAATATAACTGAGTGTTTCAATCTTAACCAAAGGCATCCTTATGGGGAGGAAGAGACGCTCAGCCTGCTGACTGATCCCAGAAGTATATACCAAACCATGATGGTATTTTCCCGGACAGTGATGGTATTTTTCTTATCAGCTCTCCTCTGTCTAGCCACTTTTGTACTATTTTTACCTTTCAGGTGGAACTTGAGTGACTCTAGTTGCACATACTTTTGTTATGATTAGTGTAAAATTTTCTTGTGTTGCTTTTAAAGGTATAAACTAGGAAAAAATCAGTGCAGAAGCTTAGGGGCACCTTGGAGGTGGGTAGCTTTTTGGGTAGAGGTGCTTTTTGTTATTGTAATGAGATTATAATGAGGAAAGTTTATCCAAAGGACAGTATTTTGTCAAAAAAATGACAGACTGTTGACCCAGGGTAGCAAACATGCAGCTTATCAGTTCCATGGTACCTTCCAGTTCCATTCTTAGACACAGAGCCTGGCCACAGCGTCTCCACTCCACCCTCCATGCAGTTTCTCTTAAAGTCAGCACATGAAGCTGCCCTGATGTTACCAGCATCTAAGGCTGCCTTGGGAACTTCTGTGGAATTGAGTCCTTGCACACCAGCTACACTCTGCCCTGGAAGCTTCTTCCATGTTGTACCTTTCCTTAAATATGAAAAATGTTATACCTTTTAAAATAAGTTTAATTTACAAGTCATCTTCAAAAATTATTCCACAAATATTTGCAGAAGAATGTAACCTGTGATGAAACTATCTCCAGTTCAAGGGAGACAGGGAACTTCTGGAGAGATTTAAGGACTGAAGTGGCAACAGGAGCAGACTACCTGTTACTTTTCCTACCACTTCTCCGGGATGTAGTTTTACCCTTGCACTTTCCTGTTTCTCTTTATTACTCCCTCTCTATTTGCACTTACATCTGCAGAGTCATTGCGCAGTTGTGTACTTACTGTCACTAATGTATGAATGAGTACCCTCATATGGTATATAAATGGTACATCAAAGATTGTATCTGAAGAGAGACTTAGGTTTTGCAACACTACTTGCAGGATTCAGTGGTAGCTCTGTAGATCATTTGTAAAAAAGTCTGGAAAAGTTAGGTGGCATCCAAAAATTAACAAGTGTGTTACAAATGATCACAAAAATTAGTCTGCCTATACTGAGCATTGTGAAAGCAACCTGCAGGAAAGCGTACAGACGCATTGCTGCAGCCTCAGTAAGTGAAGAGTATGCTTTGATAGTTTGCACCTCTTCTGTTTGAAGTTCTAAACCCTAAGTCAAGGACTGACTATTAAGGCTTTCTGGTTTATGTAAAGTACACCAATTATCCTTGTAGTAGGGACTGAATACCAAAGATTTTCTGGCTGAAATTTTGTTAAAGTGACAGAGGTATACTATCTTTATAACCAAGTGAATCTTGGCTTCTCTTCAGCACAGCAAAACTGCTTCAAGAGTAAGAGTATAGATTCAGGTTTTCTCAAAAGCATAATGGAAACAGTTGTTCAGTAGGGTAAATTGTTTTGTAGGCAGGTTGTGGAAAAGTATTGTCTGCATAAAGGGTATAATAAACTAGAGTACAGAGGCATTTAGTGAAAAGCAAATGGTTGAACTCCTTATCTTAGAGTACAAAAGCCCTTTTTCTTTGCTGATCTTCCTGTCGTCTTTTGACAAGAGAAAAACTATGACTGCATTTAATTTTAAAGATAGTCTTCTGGGTGACTATCCTATTAAGCCTTCCAGAACTGAATTTCCAGTGCAAAAACTTGGACGGGAACAGTCATTTGCTTTTTGACTTCCCCTTGCAAACTTAACAAAGAAGCTGAACACTAACTTAACACTTAACTGACTTCCCTTCCTTGGACAAGTTATCATACTGCAAATCACAAAAAATTGAGACTGAAGATCATTTCCTTCAGCTAAGAGCAAACAAGTTTCAGAAGCTCTGGATCAGGTATAAGCTGCATCCCAACCACCATTTCCCACTTAGATTATTAGATCCCACTAGAAATAATTAAGAATAAACTTATTACAGGTAGGATACAGTTATTCTGGAGTAGTGGCCTCTACAGAAAACTTGCATATGACAGGGAACTCATTTCTTAAATATTAGAGTGGGAAGATCGATATGTAAGAACATTCTGTCATAGACTAAATGCACAGAAATACCACTAAGAAATTTGTATTATTCATTTCCATGTATTACAGTTTCCTCAAACTCACTATTTTTATTCAAAAACATTTGCAACCAGATGGTAAGAGTTTTTAAAACCATTACTTCATATGCATGTATTTGCTAATAAGCTTACATTATAAATCTTACATTATAAAAGGAGTTAAAGATTATGTATTCATTACCTAATTTCAATATTTTTGGATAAATGTCTTTCTAACATCATCACATTTATTAAAGAAAAAGGTCCTGAATGATATTTGTGTGCACACAGTTCTTGAGTGTCGGGATCCTGACATTTAATGTCATCTTAAAGAACCAGAGGGCCGAAGAACTGTGACATTTCATTTTGGCTGGAGATCTGTCCTTGCAAATTAGCTCATGCTCCCACACAATGGAGAATCTATCAAAGTCCGTAAGTGCAAGTCTCAATATCCAGTGAGCAGTTTAAAAGATAATATTTCTACACTTGTCTTTGGCACCTATGACCTGTATCACCTACAGTTATAGGTTTAGTTCTCACAAAGTAAGTTACTCAGTCCACACTTTGGTGCCTATGTAAATCTCTTGCTCGTACAAAACATAAGCAGAACAGCAAGTTGTCTTGTAACAATTTTAGTTATTCCGTAAGGAAAATTTCTCAAAGGCAGTTTTTCAACTCCCAGACTGAATGTTTTTCCAAATTCCAAACCAGATGGTGCCTAGCTGATGCTGCTTCTGCAGAGTATTTCAGGATGTAAATAAGTTACTCATTTTTTTTCTCTCTAAAGTAGCTATAATGACTTTGTAGCCTGAGATCCTTACCCTCTTGAACATTTGAACAAGCTGTCTAAATACTCCATTGAAAAATAGTTGGTTTGCAGTTGTTTTTTTGTGTTTTGTTTCCTGCAGCCAACTTACAGAAAATAAACTGGAGCAAAGAGAAGGAAGAATTACATAATAAGTGAAGCACAAGTAGAAAAAATAGATCAACAATAATGAATCAATAATAATTTTTCTCCTTGTATTAAAAATATATTGTTGCCATGTAGTTGCTCATCGTGCTAATGTCCATCACCCTTTATATCAAACAAAAACACAGAAATTTTCTAGAAGAATCAAGTACTAGTGGTGTCCTAAAAGTCACCTGTACTTCAGTAGAATGCATGTCATAGGAATACCTGTTATTTAACTAAAATTACACATGAAAATGCAGCAGGATCTAAGAAACCAACTGGATATTTACTTTTTTCATCAATTAACACAAGATAGTCCAAATATTAGCAATAAGTCATCCACCTTGTGTTTGTATTTCATCAAGCAAAGTAATCAGCATACCTTCAGTGAAGCCAGCTGCTACAGGCACAGGGGCAGGAGGGGAGAAATTCTCTGCAATTTAAATAAGGTTTGAAATGTCAGACTCTCCTAGATTGTATCACTTCCTAGTTATGTATGAAGGTCTCATCTGATTTATTCAAGGACATGTTTGATAACCCAAATTTGTAGTGTTGCTAATAAGGAACAGAATATATATGCCCTCAGCAGGAGGATGATTTAAAATGCTGTCACAGTGATATAGGAAGAAACATGCTTTGAAAGAGATTTCTTTGCTTGTCACTTGCATTACTGCAGATACAAAACCTGAATTTACTCAGTACTTATACAAAAGCCTATTTTTAATCAGGTTATCTTTTTTTCTAGAAATAATAATAATATCCACATTAACATTAGAAAATGTTTCTGTTATCTTTACTTTTATCTTTGCTGCTGTGTAAAGCAAAAGTCTGATGGGAGCAGTTTTAACAAGAAAGCACCACTGACAGCAATAAAGACTTAAATGTACAGCCCTCATTATTACACATTTTTACAAGAGTACCAAGGCAGAGAAGAAATGAATACATAAAGACACTGGGAGGGGAGGTGACAATGTTAGAGACAAACACATAGCCTAAGAAAGTGTGCATTACTTTAAGCAGCAAATTCTGCCCTATTTTTAGATATTTGTTTTCTAAGTGATTCAGCATGTTCTTGCTCTAACACCATCTGCTTTATGGATCTCAGAAATCCATTAAGTTTTACCCTTTCCACTTCAGCAGCATGGCATGTAGACATGCAAGGGTTTAACTTAATTTTTTTTTGAAATCCATGAAGAATATATTATGTCTGGTTGCAGGAGACTGGACCTAAAGGGATGCAAAATTCATGGCTCACTGTCTCAGTTTTCTCATGCTGCCCACAAGAGTGAAGTGCAGCATTGCCTCAGCTGGGAGAAACCATGATTGCTCTGGAAAAGCAAAAATATAATCTACTCAGAATGGTAGTGGGCCTTTCTGAGTGGCAGGTCATGTTGGTTCTATAAAATGGTGCTTCCTGCACCTCAAGTTAATATCTGTTCTCATGCCGTGTAGGCTTATCATTACCCATTTGTGGAGCTAAAGTGGGTTTTGATTGCTGTTTTCACATCTGACAAGAATATACCAACTCAAATTTTGAATCCCAGACTTTATTGTCTGCGAACTACAGCTTAAATGACGCCACCCCTTGTAAGCTATTACCATAAGTAGAGCTCCTTGTTAATCAATAAAGTTTATTAAGAATAGCATAAGCTTTATTGTTCTGACGCTAGAGCTGAGAAAATACATAATGTTTTCCTGTGTGTATATAACATGACAATGGATGATAAGGATCACACCAAGCATTAGTCTAGCCTAACCACTTCTGCACCTTGGCTGTCAGCAGCACTCAGAGGACCCTAGGGTTCTCATGCCCATCATTTTCACAAAGGACTACCTTTGTCCAGGCAGAAGTGAACAGGTTGAGCAGCTCTTAATGAGATCTTGTTTTACATTTTTTTCATTTTAATATCTCCTTGAATTACTGTCCTGGTTCCCCAGGCACAGCCCCATGGGCCAGCCATGTAGGCAGGCCATGAGTATCCCCGAGTCATCTGGGAGTTCCAATCAAGGCAGCTGACTCACAGGTGTATCTCATACCACCTCATCATGCTCATTATAAGAGGAGGGAGCTCAGTGAGGGTGGAGTTCTTTCTCCTCTCCCTGAGGCTCTTTGGTGGAGCTCTGTTCCTGCCTTCAGCCTCAAGAACCAGGCTGAGTAGAACCATTTATGCTTTATGTTGGTTATTTCCTCAATTTTGTTGTTCTGTTAAATTTCTTCATACTTCAACTCTTGGGCTTTTTCCTCTCTCTTACCTGATTTCCCTTCCCCGCTGGGAAGGGACCCCTGGGTGATAGACCAACTGCTACGGTTTAGCCCAGAGTACTGGCTGACCGCAGACACTTCTCCAAAATCAGGCAGCCCATCTGGTGGTAGTTCCCTAAACATGGGCATATTTCTCAAGTTGCCCACTTGCTCTGTATCTGAATACATGAAGATCCTGGTGCACTTATTCATAACATAGCAAGTATGAACTTTTGTACGGTGGCACAGTGACTTCATTTTTTGTCGTCTTTTCTGCTCGTGATAGCTTGTAACATTTACTTTATATTTTGACCGTTTTAACCCTTTTGACAGAAGCGTTGCAATGGCACTCAGATACCTATTCACAGTTCCAAAAATCTCTTTCCTGAGTGCAAATGGATTATCTAGACTCCCTTGTTGGTACATATGTTTATGAGTGTTCTTTCAGTTGGTTATTATTTTGTATTTTAAACACAAAATTTCCAACTGCCAGTTTATTATCCAGCCAAAAAATTTTGTAAGCTCTTCTGGAAGTTCTTGAAGAAGATGGGAAGATATTCTGAAAGATATGCAACTCTATTTTTACTCTACATTCTTTTATAAATGTCTGCCCTTGACACCATAAGAAACAAGATCTTTGGTCAGACTCAGTACATCTATGTTACTAATCTTCTGGTGTTCTTCACTGCCAGCTTCTGGGCTGATAAGTGAATCCCATGAGATCACATATCACATTATTTGTGGCACACATTACCTTTTGTGCTCTTAATCTGGGATTTTGATTTCTTAGTGGTTTTAAAACTTTTTTCTGTGGAAGCAGTTTCAGAAAGAAGATTTAGCTTTTTGCATGCATTCAGCCCTTGCTTTGTAGAAGAGTAGAAAAGTAGATTCTCTCACCCTAACACCTTCTGAGAAGCATTTAATGTGCTTGTGCACTCTGACCTTTAATTACATGAAAGATTACAACTGCAGTCAAAAGCACTTCAGCTGCTGAGGTGGATGTAGTAGTTTATGCTTAAGATGATGTTCAGGAATAAAGAGGATTTCATTTGTCCTGCACCACAGCTGGAAGAGAACAAGATTCAGGAAAGGGCTGCTTTCTTTTCTGTAGCACTATTTTCAGTCCCCAAAGTAGTTCATCCCTTCTTCTTTTCCTGTTAGTATGCTTTTGTCTTTATTTGAAAAAGTATAAATCAGTTCAGGTAAAAATTGTGCACGTCTTGTCCTCCACTATCTTCTCCAGTCATAGAGGAATAAAGAGATTCTTCTGTCCTAAAGGCTTCCTGTTCTGCCCCTCTGTTAAGTGCTTAAGGTCTTTCTGAGTTATTATATCATTCTTCTGCTTGGGAACAATTTCACGATTTTAATTGTTCAGGGAAAGGATGATTTGAACCATGTCAACCTATTTCAACCAGATGTTATGACATGGTTACTTACTTTTCAACTTGCAAAAGCTGTCTATTCATAACACAGCATCCATTAAGTGGAATTGACTTACTCATAGTGTGGGGACTGTAATGTGCCATCAACATGAAAATGGAGGCTGTTAAGACTTCAGCTTTAGTGTGAAGTCTGAAAAAATATACAAACATTTCCATCTGAAAACACACCTGCAGCTTTGACAGACTATATTCAAGGTAAGAAATTTTCAGCAGGGTATGTATTTGCTGTTTGATTATCATTAATTTTCAAAAGGAAACGGTCCTAAACTAATTGCAATGAAAAAAAATAAGGTTTGTAAACTACACATTGTGTATCTGTTCTAATGATAAAGATAAAAAAATCCCTTTGGTACAGGTAGGTATTAAATGGAAGGTCTAAGAGTGAAGCCCTAACAGAAGTCCTGCACTAATTTTCCTAACAGTGATCTGGTGACATTTACCAATACATAAAAAGGCAGTTAAAAGAATTTCAGGAAAAAATGAGATCAGCTGAGGATTTCAGTATATCCAGCCATGGGTATCTTCCAAAAATTGAATTTTTTTCCCCCATTTGTGTGTTTATCTTAGAAGATTTAGCTTAGAAGCCCAAGTTCAGCTCCCAGCCTAGCATGGAAGATTTTGATTTCTTAAGACAGTAGGTAATGAAGTTGGTTGCTTTACTTCCGACAGGTAGATTTTCTTCCTTATTTAGGTCTAGATTGCTGGCAACAAAGGGTTTGCCTTTCTGGAGAACGCATAAAGCTGGCTTAGTGGTATATCCTTGTTCCACCGAAGAACCACAGACTCAGCATCAAAGAGAGTGTAATAGCCTCACTGAAAATAAATGGAAGAATAACCTTATCCTATGATTAGGTGTTTTTCTAATTGCTTTTAATTAGGTTGTTGTTTAAATCTTGAACTAAGAGGTATCATTTCCACAAAATTTGATATCTTCCATAAAAATTGATATTTTTAATTGTTATACTTTTGGTTATATTTTTTATCTATTAAAAAATCCCTCTTTTTGAAGATTGCTACACTCTTGATCTTCTTGACATGCTTTGACAATTACTTTCATGGGTTATTGTGCATAAAGTAAAAATCTATAGGGAGTTTTGAAAATAAACTTTGAATTGTGTTCCATTTTATGTTAGAACAGAATCTTTCCATCTATCTTCTGAAAATCATTCCTATTCAGAGATATTATCAGCATTAATCTTTTCAGTATATATTAATTTGAGATCTTTCAATACCCATGCTATTCTTTTGCTTCTTTGCACCACTTGAAACTATTAGCCTTCTTGAGCTGGAAAGTTCATCCATAATATTTTATATATTAATATATAGAATATTTTCTATATACTGTATGCAATTCCATATGCTGTCTTTCATTTTGTGATTTGGTCTTGACTGTAACTGAGTATGAAACTGATGTCTTCACCTAGCTGTGGCTACTAAAACCCTTTCCTCCAATAGTACAGGTAATTTAGAACTGCACCAGATGATTTTTTTCCTCTTCAGTGATAACTGGTTTTCTTTTAACAACTTTGAACTTTATTTGACATCATGTTACCAAAGTATGTAACTTTGAGTATGATTCACTGAAGTTCTTTGTGCTCCTCTCTGAATTTGATTAACCAAACAACTTTGTGTCATCTGAAATTTTTTGTTACCTGATTGCTCATTCCTTTTCCAGATCATAAATAAATATAATAAATTACAATGGGTATAGAACATAACAGAATCCCCAGTCACTCTGCTATCTTTTGTTTTTTTAATCAAATAATTTTTTTATTAAAATGGTAATTTAATATTTGTTTCCTATCTCCAAGCCAGTTTCTGATCTGTATCAATTATTTGCATCTCATTTTATGTCTACATATTTCCTTTAGCAGCCTTCTGTCAAGGACATTGTCAAAGGTCTTTTGAAAGTTGTACTGTGCTTACATGGCAAGATTTTGATAGCAAAGGGGCCACAGGGATGGCATCTGTGAGGTGACTTCAGAAGCTATCCCCATGTCAGACAGAACCAGTTCCAGCCAGCTCCAAGACAGTCCCAGTGCTGGCCAAAGCTGAGCCCATCAGTGAAGCTGGTAGTGCCCCTGGGATAATGTATTTAACAAAGGGTAAAAAATGCTATGCAACGGCACCTGGGAAGGAGGAGTGAGAATATGTGAGAGAAACAACTCTGCAGTTCTGAGGAGAAGGATCCGGGAGTCCTGGTAGACAGTAATCCATGAGCCAGCAATGTGCCCTTGCCACCAAGAAGGCCAATGCCACCCTGGGCTGCACAGGGCAGTGTGTGGCCAGTAGGTCAAGGGAGGTCATTCTCCCCCTCTACTCTGCCCTGGTGAGACTGCAACTGGAATACTGCATCCAGTTCTGGGCTCCCCAGTTCAAGAGAGACAGGGACCTACTGGAGAGAGTCCAGCGGAGGGCAACGAGGATGACTGGGGGATTGGAGCATCTCCCCTGTGAGGAAAGGCTGAGAGAGCTGGGACTCTTTGGCCTGGAGAAGAGAAGGGTGAGGGGTGATTTAATTAATGTTTACAAATACCTGAAGGGTGGGTTGAGGGAGGATGGAGCCAGACTCTTTTCAGTGGTTCCTGGTGACAGGACAAGGGGTAACGGACACAAGCTGGAACATAGGAGGTTCCATTTAAATATGAGAAAAGACTTCTTTTCGGTGAGGGTGCCAGAGCACTGGCACAGGCTACCCAGAGAGGTTGTGGAGTCTCCTTCTCTGGAGATTTTCAAGACTCGCCTGGATGCAGCCCTGAGTGATGTGCTCTAGGGCATCCTGCTTTAAAGCAGTGGAGTTGGACTAGATGATTTCTAGAGGTCCCTTCCAACTCTGAAATTTCCGTGAATCTGTGACACCAAGGTCAGTGAAGGTGGGGGAGGACGTGCTGCAGGAGCAGAGATTCCCCTGCAGCCCAAGGGGTAGACCATGGTGAGGCAGGAAGGTGGTTTTAGTTTTGGTTTTTTACTCACTATATTACTGTGTTATTAATTGGCAATACATTCAATCAAGTCTCCTCAAGTCAAGCTTGTTTTGTCCGTGAAGGTAATGAGTGAGTTCTCCCTATTGTTACCTCAGCCCACAACCTTTTTCTTTGTATTTTCTCCCTGTGTCCTGTTGATGGGGGGAGTAATACAAATGCTGCCAGCCAAGGTCACCCCACCACATAAGTGTAAATAAATTATGTTAATCTATTTCATTTATTCCTTCTGAACTACAAAGATCTAATAAATTACTAAACTGCCATTTTCTTTTGCAGGAACACTGTTATTTAGATACAGAAATATGCCTACCTGGAAAATTCCCAAACAGTTTTAATTTGCATACTGTAGTCAATACCTAACATATATTAACATCTGATCTTTTTAACTTTCATGAATTGAAAGCAAACAATTTTAGTTTTAAAATATTTTTTTGGCATAGATTAAGTTACAGAAAAATAAATTGTGCAGTATGAGCTCTGAGGTGCTTTACTGTGGATGTGCCCTTGAAACAATTCTGGAAGTGATCTACTAAAGTCTTTCTAAAGACTACAGTGCATTATCATGGGTTGCAAGCCTTTGTAGCTCTTTATGTGGAAACATAAATCAGAAATGAGATATAACAACACTTATGCTATTGAAAAGGTGATAGACACATTGGAAAAGGTCTCCAAACTTACTTGAATTCGAAGAAGAAAATGAAAAGAAGTATTTTTATCTCGTATACTAAATAAAGTGCAAGAACAGTAAAGAATGATCTAGTGTAAAAATCTCACTGGTAAATTTATTATTAAGTGGCAGGAAGGGAAGGGAAGAAGTTCCAAAACTTGAGAGTTTAGCCAGTTCCTAAAATGATCTAATTTATGTAGATGTGGAGGGTATACATTTATCCCACCATGTAAGGGATTGAATAGTGTCCCTGGCAGTCCACCTTCTCAGCAGTGGAAGAGGTCAGCATAGTTTATGTTTTGGGTTCACTATATGAGACATTTCAAAGCATCGTACAGTGGGCAGCAGATCTGTTGGATTTGGGAGCTACAGACTGAGAGCTAAGCAGGCTGAATTTATCCTTGTGAATAAGGGTTCAGCCATAAAGCTAGCAAGATTATTCTGATTTATAGAATATGTTTTTTTAATTTGCCTTTTTAGAAAGACATCACACTTACCAAACTTATTCAAAACTAACTTTAAGATGACAGCAGTGTTTGGTGATATAGATCTTTAATTTAATGTAGACGTATTGTGTGTGTTTGCCCAGATTATTGTCCTCTTAATTGTAGCTGGAAAACGTTACAGTCTCTGTGTAGTGAATGACAATTTAGCTTTTGCAATAAACACTGCAACAGTAAATGTATGAGGATTGTACTTAATAATACAATTGGAATGTACTTAATAGTTCAGCAAATATTAGTTGAAAACTCCCAAATGGTGAAGGTGGAATTTGTTACAGGTGAGCTGAAAGCTGATATAACAAATACCAGATTCTTTTTTCCTTACTCTGGTGTAATTTTAAAATAACTTTAGTGTTTCAGCAGAGTTGCAGAAGTTTATGTAAGTTTCTGATTTTGTATGGATTTAATTGAAATAAAGTTATAGATAGAAGGGAGAGCAGAGATAATACTCCAGTTTATTGTGATATGCCTTATACTGGAGTTAAGCTTGAGGTAAATATATACTATGAATGCAAACACAAAAGGCTTCTGACAGGTAAGACTAAGATGCAAATATATCTATAATCAGACCATTATTACAATTGATACTACTTCAATGTGACTTTATTTGGAACTGCCTCCATATAATCTCTTAAAAATTCCATATGCATGTACATGGACTAGCTCTGTCTATAATTCTCTTTAAAGGCAAGATAAGAACTGACATACCAGAGTTACTAAAAAAAAAAGTCCTGTTTTTAATTTTTAGCACGAAGAGTAAACTGACATTATCAAGAACTTTTGACTTTAATATCTGATATTTAATGCTTCCAAGACTTTTACAATGAAGAAGGAAGATTGCACAGCTGGGTATGGACTTAATATTTGATGAAACAATATACTTCTGACTTTGGGTTAAAAGTAAGAGGCTCTTTATTTGCACAAGGGAGTGGATTTCCTTCACTTTTCCTTGGTTATGAAATACAAAGACAAAAACATAGTAAGAACTCTTTTAAAATGAAATCTACAAGGCACTATGTTTAGTCAGATTGTTTAACTGAAAGAAATAAAGTCAGGTTTTCTGTTGCATGCAACTGAAAATAGGCCTATTAAGACCAATCTGTTTACTTCAAAGACAGATCCTAAAGTTGTCTCTAAAGATACTAATTTTCTGCAAAGTTAACGAGAATAACTAGATGCTATTCCCCTGAAAACTCTCTCAGGGAGTTGTAGAGTTACAAGTTTAACAAGAAAGGCATTATCTTGAGACAGCACATGGAGACCACTTTAATAGAGTCTCCTTTTTCTTACAGATATAATGTGAATTTGATTAATTTACATAATATTTTTCCAACTTTGGATATTGTGACAGACTGTTTTAAGTACAAAATACTTTGTTATACTTCCTAATGTTTTCTTGCTCTCCTGTACTTGTCTCAGAAAGATATGACTTTAATGGGCATCAAGTAACCTGGATCTGAAATGCATGCTATATAATGGCAGTCTGTGTGAGATGCAAATTTGCTTGTCACCAGCTACCTAAAGGCTGCTTCTATCAAAGTTCCTACCAGTCACATACATCTGTACAGGTATTGTTTAAAATTATGGTTTTGGCCCAGAACATAAGGCCACATTGATGCCAAGGCCTCAAGTGACACTTAAAGCTAGGAGGAAACTACAGACAACAGTACAAACAGCAACAATTGCATTCCTCTGTACCTTCAACACTGTAGCAATTCTGTATATTTGCACTACACTGTACATTGCATGTTTGATATCGTGTCAGAGTTTTATCGAAGTACAACTTCTTGGGAACCCAAATTATATCAACTACAGTTATGTGCAGTATGTTCTTTAATGCAAGAAGTGATAAAGAGGCATTACCAGGGTTCTCATTCTACTGTGGACAGTTTGTTGTAGTTAATAAACTCCTCCGTTTTTTTTTTTCACATTTCTAAAACACTAATTCTTGCAGCATACTCAATCAAATACTTTTAAAAGGGTTTACCTTACTGGAACTTGCCAAAGAGCATAGTTTTATTGAGAAAAAAATCATAACAAATGAAGTTTAGATAGAAACTAGATCTATTTTTAGGTCTTTAGTCAGTTTGCATTCTGTCCTGAGAGCACTTTTATATGGCATAGTTTACCATGTTTCATGTTCATACTGTGTTAATTAAATGCTAATCTGGACCTGCTCTTATCCAATTTAACTGTCTGTAATTGATGATTATTACAACAAAAACTTTTTTGCTTATTGCAACATCCACTTTAAATACATAATAAGATTTTTATTTAAATAAGGAGTAGCATAAAAATTCATCAGGATATCGAAAATTGAATGGAAGGTGATTTCTGTATGTCTCTAAGTAAATGGAAAATCAACATTTCTATACTTTAAGTGGGTCATTATGTGTCCAAATCACCAAATATAATACTGAAATGTTTCTTTATATTACTCAAATTCAGTCATCGTTATTATTGACATGCATAATACGCTTATTAAAAGAGACGTACTATAAAGTGAATATAATTCTAAAGTGATATAAATGCTCCTATCAAAAAGCATAGATGTTCTTTAAGTTTCTAATCATAAAAGATCCTCTTGCAAGAAGATATCTCTCCTGTACCCTGAAATTACCCAACTATGTTAAAATATTGAAGATTATAACCAGCATTCAGATGGAAATGAAGGTCCAATGACTTATTTAAAGCTCCTGTGTAGCTTGATGATAAAAGGACTAGCTAGTATAATGAAAACAAGCAGGAAAAAATGGTTGCATAGTTTTACTTTAATGGCTGCTAACTAAATGGCAATTTAGTATAAAATATTCTTATGCTTATAAGTCAATCCAGAACACTAATTATATAGTAATAACTATGTAGTAAATTTCCCTAAATTATGTCATTCTGTTCAGCATTAATGCTTTTTACTATAGTCTTGTAGTTATTTTTTTAACATTTGTAGTATTTCCAGATATTGGAAATATATGTTGTGCCTGAACCCCAGGCAGCAGCTCAGCCCGACACAGCCACTTGCTCACTCCCCACAAGATGAGAGAATCAGAAGGGCAAATGTGAGAAAACCTGTGGGCTCAGATAAAGACAGTTTAATAGGTAAAGCAAAAGCAATGCACATAGGCAAAGCAAGACAAGGAATTCATTCACTGCTTCACATGGGCAGGCAGGTATTCAGGCATCTCTAGGAGATCAGGGTTTCATCACGCGTAATGATTACTTGGGAAAACAAATGCCATCATTCCAAATGTCCCCCTTTCCTTCTTTCCCCAGCTTTATATGCTGAGCATGACATCATATGGTGTGGAATATCCCTTTGGTCAGTTGGAATGATCATAAAAATATGCTGTTGTGCAGTTTGTGGAGTAGTATTCTCTGGTAGAGTTGAGCTAGAACGGAAAACTTACCAACTTTGAAACCACTGACTATGGCAGTAGAACGACAGATGGCAAATATAGTGTTAGAATGGCAAATGATGCAGAAAAATCGGGTCTGTGGGTGCTTATTTTGTATGTACAAGTACTTTATTACCTCTTCATGAGCTGCTCCAAATCTATGCATGATTACGACTGAGTGTCATTTATGAATCATGTTTGGGGGGGGGGAGGAAAATATCTTGCAATAATACTTTTACTAGTACTCATTTGTTTGTTTTTCAGACTTATAGTTTTACATCTCTACCACAGTTTACTAAATTCATGCAGTTTAATAAAATAGGTCAATGAACTAGGCAAATACTTTGGCAAAAGCATACTGTCTTGAATTTATATTTCAATCAAAATATGGAAAATGGAAAGAGTAACAGACTCCAGTGTAGCTCTTGAAGTTCTTTTTGAAGAACATAAATACGAAACTGCCAAGTGATCTCATATATCTTATGACAATTAGCAAAGCACATTCTTTGACTTTTACTTAGTAAAAGAGCAAGAAACACTAAGATAAGTGTATTTTTTAAAAAAAAAAAAAGATTGACCACAAATCATAATAAATGTCAAAGTAATGATTTAAAAATTAAAGCAGTTTCTTTGCTTTTTGTCTTGCTAAGTGATGAGAAGCCTAGTGCATAGTAGACTAAGAATGAAAAAAAAGGAGATAGTCATCAGAAATTGCCATCTTGTATGGAAATACTGTTTCATGAACAGGATGACACAGGTTCTGCATTTGCCATGCAAAAACTTTTGAGCTGTGATCACGAGATACCAGTAATAGTTACATTTCTGTATGTAGTTCTGATTTCTGATATGTTTTGATAGATTTCAACATATATCCATAATCTAACATTTTAGCATTTGTCTTTTTCCTTCTTAACTGACTATCCCTCTCTTTAAAGAGATTTTAACTAATTTTTCTGGTTTTTTGCCTTGAAATACTTAAAAATCATGTTCAGAATTAAGTTTATGCCAAAGAGAAGAGTTACATTTCATTTAAATTTGTATTTCCTTGCAGACCATATGTTGATTGAAATCTATTATACTACAATCAATCTAAAGATGAAAGATAAAATGTGTTCTTCAGTCATAGAACAGAGATGCATTTTTCCCAAACTACCACTTAGAAATCTGAAAATGGAAAAGTCTTTGAGTCTTGTTTTAATTCCAGTTTACTTTAACACTTCTTAACCCCTAAGATGTGTCCTCATATACTGGAAGTCTCTGTATAGTGTGTGTCATATATTTTAGACATATGGGAAACACATTGTACAGGTAAAGTCTGAGCAAAGAAAGCAAACCTAGAAGGAAAGGAGAAGGGGAAGCATGGAATCAAATCATGTTAGCACATTGTTTTGCTTCTGCTGTTTTCACTACTTCTTATTGTTTTCTTTATCAATAAATATTTAGAACAGTTTTTAGGGTCTTTGATTTTTAGAGTCTCTACTGTTTAAAATCTTGATAATCTGTAAGTCTTTCTAAAACTGAAGAATGGCTTGAAGAAATACTAAGGGCTTGGCCTGTATTTCTGGCTACTTTTTCTTCCCTCTGTCCCTTTTCCAAAGCATAGAAGTTCTTTGATGCCATATACCCTTGATTTTGTGTTCCTGATTCATTGTGCCTTTGCTTTATGCAATGGCATTGCCTAATATCATCATAGAATCCTTTCAGTCTTTTCCAGCCAAGAGACTATAAATTGGAGGTTATGTTACTTTATGCATATAATGTGTTACATTAACTAGAGCTCACTGACCTTTTCTTTTTTTTCCCCTATACAATATATTAAATACCCAGGGAGGCACTAAAAAAAATTAAAATGTAAACAACTAGCCAAATGTAAACCTCTGTTTCTACACTAGCTCATTCAAAAGTTCATATCCCATCACAACCCACACCAAGAAGCATATAAATAGAAAAAGTCCTAAATTTTGTTCTTTGGTATGTTACATGAAAAATAATTATAAAATGTAAATTCTTGCTGTTGCTGTGTCAAGGTTTGGGACAGGGCCAGCCATGAAACGGATGACAGATGCTCTCTATCAACCCCTCTCCATTCCTGGAAAGTGGAAGGGAAAGAAGAAAAGGGAGAGAGACATATGGGTTAGAAAAAAACCTAAAACAGCTTTAATGAAACAATAAAAATAAAATATAACGATAAGAAAAATAACGAACTATATAAAAATATATACAAAACCAGTACTGAGCTTCCCCCTGCCCCCCAGTTGGAAAGTACAATCTTAAAAGAGACTTAAAGTAAAATCACTGAAAGGAAAATTGGTTCTCTTTTGGTCAAACCAGGACATTCTGTGATTGGTATTAATTCAAACTCTCCTATTTGGAGTTCCATTCCAAGTAGCGTCTACTGAATGCACATAAGCATGCCATACATGTTCTCTCTTTTCTATCCATCTGTCTCTAAACAAAACAATGCAAGTAAACAATCAAACTTTCACATATGCTGCTGGCGAGTAAAGTCAGAGGAGTTTTTTTGTCATTAGCTGGAGTGCAATTGTCCCTGTAAAATGTGAGTTTCAAGATGCTGCTGCAATAGCACTACTAAGTTCTGCACAGCAATGCACAAAACTAGCGCAATAATAAAGGATAAAGATTAGTTTCTCCATTTTCTTACTTCTACATTAGCTGAGTGCAAACAGTCTCCTACACAACGAGAGTCAAATGTCAAATGACATTGAGAAAAGTATATACATTTCTAGACATTTCTCTGTTTTCTGGTATACATTATATCCATGTTATTTGTTAAATTCTATTTTTAATTTTTTAGAAAAAATATGTTAGTATCAAAAGAGAGAATTACAAGTATCAAGTTATTTAGTAGATGCAGTCTGATGCTCCACCTAACTTCAGCTGCACATTTTCCACTGTTGTAGCCAAGGCTGCTAGGCATGACATGAAAAAGCTTAGACTGTAGGAGCAGACAGATAAGTTCAGTGTGCTGGAGGCATTCACTGTTTAGAAGGCCAGGTAAAAATCAAGTAGAGAGCTGTGTGAAACAGAATTGTTCTTTTATGAAAATAATTACCCAGACTGAGGGTGACCGAGCACTGGAACAGGCTGCCCAGAGACGTTGTGGAGTCTGTATCTTTGGAGACATTTAAAACCCATCTGGACGTGTTCCTGTGTGATCTACTCTAGGATCCTGCTCTAGCAGGGGAGGTTGGACTAGATGATCTCCAGAGGTCCCTTCCAACCCTTACCATTCTGTGATTCTGTGATATTTGCTACAAATCTCTTAATGCTAATATAATTCTATTGTATTTTAGATCTGAAGAAAAGAATTGAAGCTGGTCTGCCAGACATACAATGAAAGGGACCTGGGAATAGTGGGATTTTGGAGCTAGCTGCGGACTGTGTTTATTCTTGCATCTCTCATGATGCTTTAAAAACCAGTGGGGTTTGGATGCACGCAAAGTTACAAATGTCAACAGATCTACTGTGGAGAAGTAATATGGTCCTCAGCACTATTCACAGGCATGCCAGATATTGTTTCTTAATGCACAACAACCTGCATGCTTTTTCATAATTTCTTGTCATGAAAGTATTTTATGCTAGTCTGGTAAAGTTTTGCCTTTGTTGTCTTCTGAAATAACAGTGTCACTCTGGAAATAATTACTTTAAGAGACTTTTGTCTAAATAATATCATGAATTCAGGCAAATATAAGAATCAGACATAGATGAACTGAGTTCTATGTCCTGAGTTTGTAATAATTGAATGGGACTTTTGGACTAATGTTGTCATAAAGGTTCTAAACTCTCCAGTCTCCTGTGCTTAAGATACTTCTCCATAAAAGCCTCCGAAATGCAGTGATATGGTAATATTGCACAGCTGTGAGAAATACTTCTTGAAATATTTCATGTGAACATATTGCTTAATGTACACCAAATACAACAGAGAGATAAAGGTTACATATTTTGTAAAAATTGGTGAGAAAGTAGAGGAAAGATGTCCAAATGACTGCTGCTGCAGAGAGACAAGCTGCAATCTGAACTCAGCAGCTATTTCTTCCATTTGGCCTGCTGGCTAGTACATTAGCAAATTTGCCAGCCCATCACATGGTTAGCTTGGAGCCAGGCACAGCACACTGCCACTTGCTCAGCTGGTTATGAAGGACACTGGAAGGGGATTTAAAGTCTGGTGCTATGGGGCAGTGGTGCAGTGTAGCTGAAGGATGGCAGGATCTAGGATTGTTGTAGGAAAACGAGCTGGAGAAAACATTTTCCACTAACTCTGTTGTTCAGAGAAAACATACTGAAAGGTCCTCCTGGTTGTGTGCATTCTTTATGTGTGTGACAAGTCTGAGTAACACTGGAAGACAAAAAATGATAGTGTTACCAGTGTTATTTTGTGTAGAACATCACAGAGTAGTTAGTTTCTAAATGTCATCACTTATGACTCAAATTCCTATACATGCAGTTTTGAGTCATAGAAATTGGTCTTGTTTGGGATAAAACTCATAACACTTCCTCACCTGTGGTTACTGGTGAGAAAAAAAAAAAACAGGTCGCTTGAGAGGAAGACAAAATCTCAGAAGGTATAGGCCTGCTTTTGTGATGTGTGTTCCCCGTGAAAGAATCTGCAGTGGCAGAAAGCAAAATACATGTTTTGGCTGTTCCACAAACTAACATCACATTCAATAAAAGTAGGACTAACTAAAAAGGAACATGGACCAACAGATGACCTGTCACCTACCCTTTATATCTTTCTCTAAGACAGTACCTATGGAAATGCTGAAAGGTTGAAAACTTACTGTCTCGAAGTAAAACCTCATGTAATAGTAAGAAAAAAGTGTATCAAACTGAGGAATGGATCTCACAAGTCCACACAAATAAGAAAAGCCTGGGTTCCTTTAGTGTCTGAATATAGGTAAACCAGCTTTTCAATTTTGGTTCAACACAGTTCTCCTCTTTTAAGACATCTCTTCTAAAACAAAAATGCAAATTATTTGTTTGGACTGGTTGGAAACTTTTCTGGTAATATTCCTAAAAGAAGGAAGGAATCAAAATTTGTGTAAGGAAAGGTGGAAAATTTTGGATAAACAATGAAATTTAAGGCCTTTACAGTAATTTCTGGAAGTTTCACACTGAACCTTCTGCATTTTAGCCATTAACTCATGTTTCAACAGCACTTATTTGAATGTTATGTTGCATTATCAAGGGGATTATAAAAGCCTTTTGAAACCAGCATGTTCTGCTCTACACTGTAGTAACCTCATCAGTGCTGTACCAATCATCACTAGATTCATTTTGCCATGGAAACTAATTTAGCTTGTTTGGAGAATTCATAATAGCATTTTCCTTTGCTTGGTTTTCTTTCTAAAATGGTGAGTTGTAATGTGGCAACATGAACCCTAGTGAAGGACTTGAACCTTTAGCATGCTAGAGGCTCTAGATTTATTAGTATTATTATGGGTTTTATGAAAGAGTAATTCTTTCCTTTTTTTTAATGCAGTCATATGAGAGTGAGTAATTTTCTCAGTGAGGGTTTGTGAAATATGAATACCTGCCTCTATTAGAAGATCCTCAAGTCACAAAGTTTGGGTTTTAGAAAATTCCATATAAACTATTCATTTAGATTTCTTAAGTAAAAAATTCAGGTGTGAAATTAGAATCTGAGTCTTAATTAGAAACTTGAGTTTTCTCCCGAAACATTTGTGAATGTTCAGATTTGTGGGCTTCATTCTGGGTTCACATCTAGATATAGATATAAAAATTGTCCCCACTTAATAGAGGCTTCTGGATTTGAGGCATATGTGTATCTATTTTGAAAGCCCTAGCAGAGGAGATTATCTTTGCCCAAATGGTAGTCATTGCAATGGACTACATCAGTCAGCAACACTGGCCCCTCACTACAAAATGAACACTGAAATACTTGAGCGTGTCCAGAGAAGGGCAATGAAGCTGGTGAAGGGTATCAAGCACAAGTCTTATGAGGAGTGGCTGAGGGAACTGGAGTTGTTTAGCCTAGAGAAGAGGAGACAGGGGAGACCTCATCACCCTCTACAACTACCTGAAAGGAGGGTGTAGAGAGGTGGGGATGAGTCTTTTTAACCAGGTAACAAGTGATAGGACAAGAGGTAATGGCCTCAAGTTGCACCAGGGGAGGTTTAGACTGGATATTAGGAAGAATTTATTCACAGAACGGGTTCTTAGACATTGGAATGGGCTGCCCAAGGCAGTGGTGGGGTCCCCATCCCTGGAGGTGTTTAAGAGTTGTGCTGACATAGTGCTCAGGGATATGGTGTAGTCAAGGACTGTCAGTGTTAGGTTGATGGTTGGACTGGATGATCTTCAAGGTCTTTTCCAACCTAGATGATTCTGTGATTCTGTAACATCTTGTCAGATGATGATGTGCTGTGGCCTTCTCTTCAAAGAACATACAATATTGTTTGATGTTTTATGATACTACTCTGTTTCCAGGTCAGATTTTCACATGAGATCTCTTTCTCCTCCCCTATACCAGGACATTTTTTTTCACATAAGGAGCTCATGTTAACAGTTTCAGTCTCTTTTTTTCCCAAATGACAGCAAATGAGACTTTAACCAACATCAGCAATGCTCTGTACAAACTTTAACTGATTTTCAAAGAATTAGCAATTTGGGATAGATATTAGTGGTTAGGATAGTATAATAAGCCAAGTGTTCTGTGGAGATCACAATGTATTAAAAGGAAAACATGGATCAGTCAAAGACTGCAGCTTCTGTGCCAATCTGTTTTCTAATGAGCCCAGATAAAACCGTGATAAGGTTCAGTGACACATGCTTTTTGAGGCAGCATACTTCTCATAATTTGGAAAGACTTTATTAAAATGTCATATATCTTAAAAGAGCAAAATGAAAAGTGATTTGTGTTTGATAATTGCCCTTGCTTTCCAATAGTCTGCAGATATTGTTCAATTGCTTGTTTTTAAAAGGCTTGTGGCTAGCTTTGGCGTACTTGCAACATATAGAAAATAAGACCTTAGCTCTCTAAAGACCTGGAACTAACCATGTGCTTAGAGATTTTAATTCCTATAGAAAAGAGTAGTTAGTTACATTGGGATCTATAAGAGTAATTAATTACATTGGGATCCTGGAATAAAGTACTAAATACCTCTAAACTCACTTTTAGTTAGGTTTTAGGAGTAATGCTTTGCCATAGAATAAGAAGAAAAGTGTATTCTGTATAGGTGTTTGATATAAAATTTGATGAAGGAATGTGAGAAAGGAAGTGTCTCCTACCTAGACTGGAGCATCTTCCTGCTAATGGCATTGCTGTTTTGGAAACCATCATTTTCATGCGTTGGATGAATGGAGATTGGTGTGATTTTTAATGTTGACAGTAAATATTACCTACTGACATGAAATTCATATTGTCTATGGTTGGGGTCCTGTGCATCCCTGTACATCTACCTCACCCATTCCTGTGGCTCATCATTCAGCATCTGCAGTGGCACTTTGGTGTCTTCCATTCTGGACACAAGGTTGGCCCAGCACAGCTGTTTTGTGTGATTGTCACTTTACTCCTTGAAAGATCACTGTGTTCTGAAACGTCATTGTTATAAATGTTATTCTGCTATATCATGCACAATATGGCACACAGATGGTGCAGATGAAACCCATTTAAAGGCTGTATATATCATCAATAGCAAGGCGATGTTTCACACACATACAGCAAAACAGATACTGCTGCCACTATGTAGACATTTTATTTAGTTTGAGGTTTTTTGCTTTGCTCTTTCCAAACTTTGCCTGTTGATCAGCCCAAAGACGTGCTGTTCTGCTAGTGCATTTTGTCAGGCCCTTGTACAAAAGCTTGTCATCTGATGTATTGTTAAGATGACAAAATTATTTGGTAGATTCTGACCATATGTTACTGTTTCAACTTTACCTGGTGAAGGCATAGCTGTCACTTTGGTGTTTTTCCACTGTTCATAAGGACTCCCTACCTCTTTAAAAACAAGGTTTCTAAAGCAAATAATCAGAAACTGTTTGAGCCTTCAGGGCAGAACTTTTACCATGCCACACCTCACAATTGTCTAAAAAGATTTTTGAGGGTTTCAAAACCCATTAAGTTTAAGAAATTTCCACATTATGAAAGATGTATCTAGATCAAGTTGTCTGTTTTATCTGGGAGTAGCAAGGCTGGAGGACAGAATGAGTTCTAGGTTATTTTTGTTTGGTTATTTCTTTGCTAAAGGCAATGGGATAAGAAATGATTTACCTGCCATCATGGAACAATACTGTTATCAGATGTCATGTTATCAGTATTTTTTCGTCAGAAAAATTTCAAGGTAGCTAACAAAATTGAAGTCTGCTAACAGCTGTAAATGTGTCTCTCAGATTACCAGCGACAGAGGACACAACAATCTACCCTGTTTCTCTCACAGCTGAAGTGTGCTAAGTACAATTTCACCTGTACTTTCTCTGAGTGTGAAGCTCCAGTTGATGATTGGCAATATACTGTAGCAATCTCTCCTGCCTTGTTTTTATAGATGAGAATAATGACATCTTTAACTTTTGAGATTTACAGAGACACAAGGAAGCTCATCAGTGTATATCTAAACAGTTCTGACAGTATATTATCAAATTCATGTCATTTCAGAATTAATCACATTGCAGATTTTGTCAAGGAGTGGAGAACTCATAGATTATTGTTCTGTTAGGAGGATAATATGAGAGTTGAGAAGTGATTTTTATTTTAAAATATTATTGTTTAGTTCATTTGGTTTTGTTTTGGTTTGTTTTAATAAGTACAAGAGCAGTTTTATAGCTTATCATAGTGATTCATTCTTTATTACTACAAATGACAAGATGACAAATCAATTTTTACGATGTTAGTCATAGCATTGTTTGCAAAGTTGAACTCCTATAGATTCTTCTGCTGAATGCCTTAGTTTGTTGTTTGGTTAGATATGGTAATTGATTAAAAAAAGCTTCTTTTGTCTCTATATCAATAGTTAATAATAGATCAAAGACAGTTCTGCCGATGTCTGTTCCATCCATACTCCTGAGTCCTTTAGCTTATGCTGCTGAAGTATCACATGCTCAGCAAGGTATCAGTAAGTGAATCTTAAATATATCTGATTTTTTTTGCCTTTGTCAGGAGGAATTATTAATTTAACAGGCTGATGCTTTCAAGGTTTTTTAAATACGGACTATTTTTTCTTCTCTTCATTTGAAGGATACACAGTAAGACATGACCAGCTGCTGAGCTTCTTTTTACTCAGATACTGAAGTTTCCTATGAATTTGATCTGTCTGATAATTATGTTGATCTAATGAGTATATCCAGGTCTCTGAAAAAAATGTCCTTCTTGTTCCCCGTGTTGCTGTGCTTAGTGCAAGAGAATGGATACGTGTAGAGTAGTCCGTATTTTCAGTACATGCTAGAGAAAGATCACATACACTGCAGGACATACTTTTGAAATCCTTGACACAGAATTTCTAATTATGGACTTAGCAAGTGATTGACATGGTTATGATCTGGATAACCATAAAGGAATAAACAAGCTTTCCTTTTTCATTAATTCTGGTTTCATTGACTGCCTCAGTGCCTACCTCATTGTCATTGTTTAACTCCAGCCAGCAACTAAGCCCCACACAGCTGGTCTTTCACTCTCCCCAGCTGGGATGGAGAGAGAATTGAAAGGGTAAAAGGGAGAAAACTTGTGGGCTAAGATAAAGACAATTTAATAGGTGAGGCAGAAGTGATGCGCACAAGCAAAACAAAACAAGGAATTAATTCACTACTTCCCAAGAGCAGGTGGGTGTTCAGTTATCTCCAGGAAAACAGGGTTCTACCTCACATAACGGTGACTTGGGAAGACAAATGCCATCACTCCAAACATTCCTTCCTTCCTTCTGCTTCCCTCTGCTTTATATGCTGAGCATGACGTCATATAGTGTGGAATATCTCTTTGGTCAGTTGGGGTCAGCTGTCACAGCTGTGTCCCCTCCCAAAGTCTTACTCACCCCCAGCCTGCTTGCTGGTGGGGTGCCGTGAAGAGCAGAAAAGGCCATTACTCTGTGCAAGCATTGCTCAGCAATAATGGAAACATCCCTGTGTTATCAATACTGTTTCCAGCACAAATACAAAAACCAGCCTCATGCAGGCTACTATGAAGAATATTAACTCTATACCAGCGAAAACCAGCATGCCTGTGTTCAATCAATTTTAATCTATTGAAATTTAGGTCTCATTTTAGTTTTACTGTTAAAAAAATAATGTATGTTCTTACCATAGAAATCTGCCCCAGTCCCAATAGCCTCAGAAGGTTTCCACTAAAGTGTGCAGAGTTTAGGATACAGTTTTACTAGCTCTCTGGAGCAAACAGTACAGTACAAAAACCGCACAAAAAAGTGCTGATTTCTCCCTTGACATCCATCTCTGACCAATCTTCAGAGTATGCCACATCATCTGACTATAGAAGGCACCATAGCTGTGGTGGTACAAAACACCATGATAGTTTTTCACTACCTGCAATCCTTAAGCCCACCTTCCTTCTTCCCAGTGCAGCTTTCCCCTCTAGCTCATGAAGTCAAACACTGGTAAAATGAAATATATCTGTCTGTGACTTAGCCCTGTGGACTACCTCTTCAATCGTCATCTATCTTGTCATCAGGCTCCGTGCCTTTTGCTGCTACTTCCCTCCCCTCTTTTCCCTCTCCAGGGGAAACTTAGAAGCTGAATTGCTTGAGCTCTGTTGCCACCTTTTGAAGAGGTCAAATCCAGTTGTAGCAGGGAAAGGAAGGGCTCCTCAAAGGCATCAATTGAAGCGTTTCCTTCACCCAGGCTGAGTTTCAACTTTAGTCTCTTGCATTTACAGTGCTGGGAATTACATACCATATAACAGCTAGCTCTTATACAACTATTAATCAGAGATAATTCTATTACACTCTTTAAAATCACAACACAGAAAGTAAGTGAAGACTAACAGCATACTTTTCTATCCAAATTATTCTCTGGATGACTCTAGCCAAATAAAAGAAACAATTCCATTTTGTATAATAATTTTGCAAAATATATACTTGATGTTTCTCATATTCCTTACTATTTTCAAATAATACTTACCCTGGTAGATATGTGCCTCCAAATACCACAGATATCATTAGAAATAGCATTTAATTATAACAAATCTAACAGCATACGTTTTCTTGTCTCTAAAGACTGCTTTACTTAAGGCTATTACTAAAACTGATTAACGTTTTCCATTTCTAGAAATTATGTGAATGTCTATTGCATCTTTTGTGTATCATTAACATGCTCCTTTAATTGTATATTCTGCTCACTTGAATAGTTTTCATCCTCCTGCTTCTGTAGAGCTCTGATTTTGGGACAAGGCATCTGAGCACAATGAACAAATTATAGTAATTATTTTTAAGAGTAACAGGAACATAGCTCTCAGCTAAGGGCTAAAAGAGCTAAGGAAGGTTCCTTCTTACCCTTGGAAGCCTCAGTAATGGAAAGAGAGTCTTCAGGACTGCATCTTACACCTAATGGTATGAGTCGTATCTTGATATATGATTAGAGTTTTACAGTCCTCCTCTGGGACAGAGTGTGTATCTGCTCGAGGATATTAATTATGGAGTCTCTTTAGCTGCCTCAGTAGGATGTGGAGAAACGAAAGAGGCAGAAAAGAACACGAAAGTAAGGAGCAAATTCACTACTACTTGAAATCTATAAGTCAGGACGGGTTTTTGCAAAGGAGATACTCCATTTTAACCACATAATTTGGACTTAACAGGGTTTTTTGTTTTGTTCTGTGTAAGTGAGGAATAATTCATGTAATGAGAAAAAAACACTAGCTGGATACAATAATATGTGTGCTCCTCTACTGGCTCAGGAGCAAACACGTGAGTTCCAGATGGTCCATGTTGTAAAATGCTGATGACTCTCTTTTGTGCCATTGTTGTGGTAACATTCTTTTTTTTTTTTTTTTTTAGAGTACCCTCCTATTTTGAGGATTAAAAACTTGTAATAAATTCTTTGCTTCAAACTGAATCTTGGCATATACATTTCAAGTCAGGAATAAGTTAACTCTTTTCATTTTTTCCTCCAAATTAGGAAAAGCAATGCACAGACATTTGGAAACAAGGCTTTTCATGGCAAAAGTATTTCTTTCTTTCTTTTTTTTCCCCCTGAAATACATGGGTGACGTTACACAATACCACTACTTCCGTTTTGTTTCTTAGCTGCACAAATCCAACTCAGTTGTCATTTTTGAAACTGTAAACCACATTTATTAAAATCAGTGAAATTACTTGCTGGCAAAATTTCACGCAAACATGAGGGAAAAAGGTCTCCCAGAAAAACATATGTATGTGCCTCTGTTTCAATTAGCTCATGAGGGCCCTCCCCACACACACATTGCAGAATAAGGCAGTAGAAATCATTTGCCTGGTTTTATTTGTCTGTACCTTTTTCTTTGTCAACATCACACCTGTGGCCACACAGAAAACTCATGTAGAATTTCAACACATGTGTCCTGTTTTGTGCAGAGTGTTATTACAAGGCCACAGGATCCAAGACACCTGCTTATCTCAAAGCAGTAACACAACAGTAAATTTGTTCGTTTCACAGCTTGTAATCCAGTCAGTTGATTTCCTAGATTTCTTAGAAAGTTTCTGAGATGAGAATACATGAAGTTCTCAGAAATTGTCTCAGAATTTATCATCAGCATAGAACACTGTACTTGTTTTTTAGATAACTTGCTTGGTTAATTAATTTCTTCCAGCAAATTCTTTCCTCCTTCTGATTTTTAGAGTATAATATAGAGATGGGGCCAAATAAAAATGCTAGGTTCAAACTTCAGAAGAGATTATAACCCAGACGTATTTTGTCTCATGCCTACTCTAATTAATCGTTTCAGTCCCATAACAGAACTTTGGCAAGGAAATAGCTGAGAATATGTGAAGGCAGTGCTTAGGGATGTGTTTTTCTGCTTTTAAATTGAGAACTGTTTTAGGACCATCCCTCTCGCAAGTCAGATTATTTGGAGAGGTTTTTAGTTTACAGCTGCTTACAGCTTCTAAAAGCATCAAAGATGTGTCACAGTAATGTAGAGCAGTCCTAATGAAGTGAATAAATCTTGCTCATACAATGTATTGCTTAGTGAAGTTTTTCTCTTAGAAAATAATCTTTATGCTGAAATATTACTTAACTTTGTCTTTTTTTTTCTCCTATATTTTACAAGATATTCTTATACATTTTTTCTGCATTTTAAATTCTTAATATTTTACTGCATAAATGAAAATCATGTACCTTATTTATAAAATATATTAGTGATATCTTCTAATGGTTGCTGAGGATGGGTGATTCTTGAGTATATCTGACATTTTTTGTCATATAATCAAGGGTTCAATGTTGATAGACTGAGTTAGTACAACAAACAGTTGTTCAAAACTAACTTATGTTTGTAAATTAAGTAGAACTACTAGTTGCTGTGTTACTTGCTTATATTTCTTTAGTATTTGTTCTATTGCTCTTTACTAGAAGTCAAACCACTCTTACTTTCTGTTCTTAGATCCTGGCAATTTTCAACAAGAAACAGATGAGTTCCAGATGTTCACTGAAACTACAGAAAATAACTGCCAATTCTGTTTGTGCCATTGTTGTGTGAGAGCTCTTCTTCTCCTTGGAGACCTCTCCTCTTCCAAGGGTTTACAACATGGTTATAAAATGTTGTTTCAAGCTATATTTTGCCATATAAATATATTGTCAGGAACACAATGTGTTTTTCACAAAATATAGGACTTTTTACATTATGTTGCTCTTTGTTTAAGAGCTTATCTTCAGGATAATTCTTCATTACTATTTCTTTTCTGAAACAGGATAATTTTTCAGAGCTACCTAAGGGACTTGTGACTTTCAAACATAAACCTCTTTTCATTTAAACATTTAGCCAGTCTTACAAGTGGCTATTTGAAAGTTCTATATATTTTTGTACTTGAAACCAACAGTTATAGAGTATCTAGACTGCTGCTTATCCACAAATAGCAGCTAGTATGCTTAATTAGCAAGCAGGCAACTTCATTTAAACTCTAAAGGTGGGAATTTTAGCATTTTACTTCAGCCATGGAAAGACAGAAATCTTTCAACATAGTTGCCTATATCACGGTAAAGTTATCAGAACCAAGGGAAGGATGGAGAGATTAAGGGAGAGAAAAAGGGAGAGGGAAAGAGAGAAATCGTCCCATCCTAACAGAAACGATGTGGGTAATATGAATTTCCTTGTGAAGGTGTCTTTATCTTTACACTGTCTGCAGAAGCAGCCTATTTAAATCGTTCAGAACAGATATGACTTCCAATTTTCTCATGCCTGATGGAACAGTGCTTTCTCAATAACAAAACAAGAAATCACACTTTTTCAAGAATAAAATCAAAAACTAATGTGAAAAATCTTAGCAACATTTTCAAAGTGGTAGAAATAAGCATTATTAAAAATAGGAGGGGGCTGACCGAACTGATTTTCAGAAAACATCATTTTGATTTGTGAAAATATTAAGTGTGAACTTTGTTTCACTTGTTGATAGGCTTCCCCTCCATTTTCTTTTTTAATCACAGCATGGAAAGTACTTTTTCCAGAAGATCTAGTCTCTAGTTAGAAACACATTTCATCTGGGAAATGTAGGCATCAACAATCCATTTAGTTCCCATTTTCACAGCATTAGCAGTCAGAAGGAAGATTTTTCCTTCAAGCCCCAGTGGCTCAGACTGAGAATCCTTTAATCTGAAAATAATTGTTTTTGTTCATATAGGCATTCCTGGGCTACAGGCACAGTGAGTTAGTTACTGTGGGAGTTCCTTATGATCAAAAATAGGAATGGAGACCCTAAACTGGTCATGTGAGTTTGGCTGACCATGCAGCATTTGAAACACATTGTATGCTTCTGGCAAGCAGCTATTCACCCTGCAGACACATTTTTAAAATATATTTGATTCTCTTCTGTTAGGTAATGAGGTCAAACCTCTGCTTGTTTCCACTTCCCTAGGTTTAAGAACCTCACAGCTTGCACTTGTATGATCAAACCACTTAAAGATCAAAAGAAAACTATATTTCTTCTTCTCCTCTACAGTTTCAGGAGAAACAATTTTTTTGTGTCCAAAGACCAACTAGTTCACTTTAAAAATGAACCGCAAAAGGAGTAGATTCTCCCTTATTAGTAACTATTTTCAAAATAGGTACCTACTGTAAATAATTACATATAATTACACAAATAATACCTGTAAATAATTTAAGGTGTACAAGACATGACTCAACATGCAGAACCTTTGTGTATGAACATCCACCTACTCTGGATGTTTCATATCTGACAATAGATGTGGTTTAAATCTGTATGTAATAGATAAAAGTGGGTGTTCCACTTTTAGGCTACACAGCTGAATGGTCTGTCTTTGAACTCAAATGGCTTTCCTTGTGTTTTCATTGGGAAAACTATTGAAATGTATAAGTTAAAAGAGCCCTCTTTTTCAGTTTATACTGCTTTTTAAGATGATATTTTCACTTTCTCTTAAAAAATGTTAGCTATTTTAGCAGATGCAGTAATTCCAGAGAGCTGTTATTGCATCAGCTTGTTATCATTATAATACCAGTGGCCCTATTTTCAGCCTTATTCCAGGGAAGCTGTCAAGATGAGTCATCTCATTTATAATTAGTGCCCTTGTGGTCAAGCCTGTGAATGACAATCTAACTCGACACGGTGTCACAGCTATAAGATACTCACTGCAGCTGGGACTTCCAAGTGAAAGAAAATGGTGAGACTGGTGTTCTCCCATCTATTTGTGCCTGTGCACAAAGTTCAGCATAGTGTTGAAGAGCTGTGGGTTACTGCACACCACACAGAGTACATGAATGAAACTGTCTAACTCATCCTATGTAAAGGAGAAATCATTAAGGGTAGAAATAATTTACTGTAGTCATGTTCAGTCTCCGGTAACCATTAATAAAGAGAAATAAGGGAACCTTGCCTCTACGTGATGGTGACTTGAGGAAGCAGCTCTCTCTTGGTTGATCTGCGTAACTTGGAGAGGCACTGCCTACCTCCATCAGTACTTGCCAGAGCCATGATGAGCTAAAGAAGTCATAGAAGACCAGAAGAAACGGTCTTACAAAGAAGTCATTCAGCTGTTCAGTTAAAGTGGCCAAACTGCCATTTTCTGTCACTATTAATATTTTTGATTACTGTTTTAAAATATATTAATCAGTTTTGAAATACTAAAAATGCGATTTTTTTCCACAGATCTTTCTGTAGATTTTTCATTAATTTTTATATATTCACACATTCCCAAATATTTTTAGTGACCTTATGACTTTCTTTTGGTGGTGGTTTGTTTTTTTCCTACCCTGCTGTTTTGAATGTCAATATAAGCTATGTTGGGCCAGAATATAGTTTATGATATATTTATATTTTGCCATATATCAAACATATAAGAATTTGAAAAAAAAATCTTCCAGTTCTGGGATATCTCTTTAGTTTCATTTATTGCTTAATTGATACTGGGTCCTCATGCTTCATTAGATTTGTATTCAGAATAAGTGGGAAATCAGTTCAATGGGATATGCTAAACTTAGACAATATTCTATTAGTCTATGTTGTATCACCTAATTGTTTTAACACCTTCCCACACATGAGGATCTGAGAATACAGGTGACGTACCTAAACTCTGATTACCATATAGTAATTCAGGAGAGAGACTTAAATTTCCAGTTGTAGCTTCCTCCTCTGTTAATTAAGGTTCCTAGGCTTTTCTAGTTTCATGAGTTTTAAGGAATGATACAGAGGAATCAATATGAATAGTGAAATATTAGTCAGACCAAAGAAAGAGATGGCACAAAAATATCCATAAGGCAAACAGATACACCATCATTTACCAAATACCACTATATCTTTGAAGCGGCCCCTAATGGCGTAGGTATTTTATACAAAATAGAATATTTTGGCTACAGAATTTTCAAAACCTGTTGTCTGTGCTTCTTAATTAAAAAAAATTTAAAAAATAATACTTATTTTCTATGAAAACTTGATCTAGAAAATAATCAATATCATATGATATTAACTAGCTGGTTCTTGTAGATCCTTTTACACTAGTGTGAAAAGATCTGCTGCCAAGAAGCATAAAACTGTTGTTTGTTACCCAGGCAACCATTGTAAGGGAAGATTAGGTTAGTCTTCAAGTTGTCTAAGAAGATTAGATGTGATTTTTCAAATACATATCTCTGAAATATTTACTTAAGGAGATTTTAAAATATGAGAATTGCCTGCAATATCTCATAGTCTGCATAGAAATGTCTGTCTTTTTACTTTGTTTTTCATACCAATAACAATAAAAAATCACATTTAGTAGGTTCTTTGATACGTCTTTGATAGGACCACTTCTCCACAGCCTCTTCTTTCCTCTGTCTCTGGGAAATATGCACAGATGACAGTGAGGCAGCTGAGATTTTTACCTTACATGTTTTGAGCTGCCTTTCAGCTCTGTTGATAAAAACACTGCAGTGGAAGAAGAGAGTGCACCAAAAGCACTCACCTCACATGAGAGTGCAAAGCTTGAATGGCAAAGCATATGATAGTAGTGGAGCATTGTGAAGAGGATTCTTCAACGAAACTAACTGAACTATCTGATCTTTGTATTTGGTCTACAGTGACTGAGAAGCCAATGTCTCTGAAATGTAGAGGCTCATTGACTATTGGTGACTTAATCCATACCTTACAGATCACTATGTAGGCTGTCAAAGCCCTTTCAGAATTTTAAGAGTTCTTTTATTTTCAAGGATTAACAACAGACTAAACTAAAGCACTAATAGTTCTTGTGAATTTATCAAAGGGATTTAAATAATGCTTATTTTTTCATCTTTGAGCTGTGAATTGTATCTGCATATGTATGTTTGCAGTGTCATCTATATGAAACATCAGTTTTGTACATGGAGTAAGAATATCTTACATTGTAGGGTGTATAGAATAAGTGACGTACTAAGGTTCTCAGCTTTCAGGTTAAGCAGTCTCTCACTCATCATGCCAAGTGCTGGACAATTATTTAGAATAAACCTGGTTGTTCTGTGGTTATTTTTTTCCTTTTGATTGATATTTCTAGAACACATCTTAATAAAGATAATCTGATTTTCACTGCATTTGTATTGATCTTACGTATCTGAGGTTTTAGTTTGACATGAAAAATACCTTTTTTTTTTTTTTTTAACTGTCAATATAGGATAGATTTGTATAAAACATTTTTTGCTATTGAAACGACTGGAATTTCTGTGAACAGAAAACATGGCCAACTACTTAAGCAGCGTGGGAGGGCTTACACAGCTGTTTCTGGGTGGATTCCAGTCTCCGGCATCTTTGTTAAGTCGTGGGGAACAGGAGAGGTGCTTGAGCACTGGAGGAAAGCAAATGTCACTCCAGTCTTCAAAAAAGGGCAAGAAGGAAGACCCGGGTAACAATAGATTGGTCAGCCTCACCTCCATCCCTGGAAAGGTGATGGAACAGCTTGTTCTTGGCACTATCTCTAGGCATATCAAGGATGAGGGGGTCATTAAGAGCAGTCAACATGGTTTTACCAAGGGTAAGTCATGTTTGACCAACCTTATAGCCTTCTATGAGGAAATAACTAGGTGGATAGATGATGGTAGAGCAGTAGATGTGGTCTATCTTGATTTCAGTAAAGCGTTTGACACAGTCTCCTACAGCATCCTTGCAACTAAACTGAGGAAGTGTGGTCTGGATGATCAGGTAGTGAGGTGGATTGAGAACTGGCTAAAGGAAAGAAGCCAGAGAGTTGTGGTCAATGGGACAGAGTTCTAGTTGGAGGCCTGTATCTAGTGGGGTCCCTCAGGGGTCGGTACTGGGACCAGTACTATTCAATATATTCATCAGTGACTTGGATGAGGGAAGAGAGTGCTCTGTCAGCAAGTTGGCTGATGACACAAAACTGGGAGAAGTGGCTGACACACCAGAAGGCTGTGCTGCCATTCCGAGAGACCTAGGCAGGCTGGAGAGTTGGGTGCGTAGAAATTTAATGAAATCTAACAAGGGCAAGTGTAGAGTCTTGCAATTGGGGAAGAACAACCCCATGTGCCAGTATAAGTTGGGGACTGACCTGTTGGAGAGCAGTGTAAGGGAAAGGGACCTGGGGGTCCTGGTGGACAGCAGGCTGACCATGAGCCAGCAATGTGTCCTTGTGGCCAAGAAGGCCAATGGCATCCTGGGGTGTATTAGTAGGGGTGTGGTTAGTAGGTCGAGAGAGGTTGTCCTCCCCCTCTACTCTGTCCTGGTGAGGCCGCATCTGGAATATTGTATGCAGTTCTGGGCCCCCCAGTTCAAGAAGGGGTGAGACTGAGGGGTGACCTCAGTCATGTTTATAAATATGTAAAGTGTGAGTGTGATGAGGATGGAGCCTGGTTCTTCTCCGTGGCATCCAGTGATAGGACAAGGGGCAACGGATGCAAGCTAGAACATAGGAGGTTCCACATAAATATGAGGAAGAACTTCTTCACAGTGAGGGTAACAGAGCACTGGAACAGGCTGCCCAGAGAGGTTGTGGAGTCTCCTTCTCTGGAGACATTCAAAACCCGCCTGGATGCGTTCCTGTGTGACCTGATCTGGGTATTCCTGGTCTGGCAGGGGGACTGGGCTAGATGATCTTTTGAGGTCCCTTCCAATCTCTAACATTTCATGATTCTGTGATTCTGAACAAAACAACTTAAAAAAGTAAACTGTCCAAATGTAGATCCAATCGGCACCTCTCATTTGAGGATGCTTCTTTTACAGAGAGTCTGAAAAATAGCCCTGCTGGGAATGCTGTGAATCCAGGACAAAGCAGAAAAGCTTTGCTTTATCCTCCCCTGCTACTCAGGATATCTTGTAAATCTTCCTTCATTCCTCTTTTGTACTACAGTCAGAGCAAAGATTACAGCCTCTGTACTTGTCTGATGCTGCTTTTAGTATTAGTCTTGCAGACTCTAAACTCTTGGATGGGAAAGGTGGAAAGACGGCAGAGTTGCATATATTTGTACATGTAAATTGTTCATTCCGTGCAGATGCTCGTGGTTTTGAACATTTTTCTGCATAGCAAAAGAGTGTTTAATTGTTCATTGTGAACACAAAGTACAATGCATGTATAAATATGCATTTAAATATGCATTTATATATTTGCATTTAAAATTAGGTTCATATTTTTATTTTCATTTCTATTTTACTGTATTTTGTAATATATGAGGCCAATTCGGGATTCAGTGTTACCAGGTCATGTATCAAAATATCCTGCTGCTTAATTTCATGGCTCTCATGATCACAGTCTCATTTTCTTTGAATACTAAGTAGGGCATACAAGATAATTGTGGCAGGAGCTGATGAGGTTATTGTTCAACCATTACCTCAGAATTCCACCAGTCTAAGACTTTAGAGACAGTTGAACTGATTAGTCTAGGTGTATCTAAATCAACATACATGCTAAAGGAAAACCAAAATTAATGTCTGGAACAAATCTGTGGATTCAATCTGGAGATGACAAGAAGAAACATTAAAATTATTTTTTTAAGTATATACAGTTTGATTTCATGAAATACTGTAGAAAAGTATAGGCAATAGCAAGTTCACACCGATGTTCATAAAGACCTAATATTAATGATTCTGTGGTGAAATATTTTCCCAAAAAGGACATAGTTAAGTGTCAAATGATCCAATCTTTTTCAATAATATGAACCTTCCATTTGTCTCTAAATTAGATACTTGGATTAAAACACCTTTGGGAAATAACAACATTGGCTAGTTTAACATATCCTCACATATTTTTGTAAATTGTGGCTTATGAGTGTTACATATATATTTGCAAAAAGAACTGTTGCTGCCACAAAATCTAGAAATAAAACTGGAGCACTGCGTAGTTGCACTTCACTATTTTGTACTAGCCCAAATACTACAGAGCTTAGTTCTCCTTTTCTGAAGAATGGATGACGGTGTCAATTCCTACTAAAAAAATAGTGTTCCGTGTACATTGGCCAATTGGTTTGTCTTTTCTGCACTTTTATTTGTATGTAATGAGTTGCATAACATCATCTTTGGACAAAACTGCAGCACCTAAATAGTCTTGTCCTTAATATTTTCTGGTTTACTTTTACTTTAATTGCTAAATTTTATTGTTGAATCCATAAAGTTAAATAAGTGCCACTGAACCTGTCACAGTAATACAGACTATGAAACTGGAGAGTCATGTGTTAAAAATCTCCCACCTCAGTAGCATATAGCTTTCTTTTCATGTGTCAAATATTGGTGTTGTTTTGCCCTGAAATGTCTTGATGTCAATGCTTATGCTACTGTGAGCAAATAATTTGAAAATTTTTACCCTAGAGGATCTGCATTACCAGTTTACACATGCAGCCAATAACTTGTTGCATCTCCATAGTAACATCCTTGAATATGTAGCTGTAGTAAGACAAAGATATTTAGATGGACTGGCAGAATTTTGAGAGAGTAATGAAAAATATTAGTCAAATTTTAAAGACAAATGCCTTTTAAATTTTTGATTTTTTTTTTTAAATGGATGCGAAATATGAGGAAGAAAAATTGTGGCAGTTCAGTTAGAGGTAGGAGAAATGGGATAATTTCACTCATTCTTACATCATGGAGCAACAGTTACAGAAATCAATCAAAGAAACAAACTAAGTAAATGTAGGATTACTGGACTGAAGAAAGCCCCCCTCAGCTGCTGAACCCTTTTGAGTGTTGCAAGCATTTCAGACAAGCAAGTACTGGAAGAAAATCTGGGGTCAAGAGAGAAGGAGAAAAGACTCTGATAAACCCTTCATCCTCAATGAGGTTCTCTGTGCAAAGCTTAAAAACCAAACACATTTGCAAAAAATCCTTATAAACTTTCAAAACACATGTCCACAGGATGGATTCATTTTTCACAAACGTCACATTAGAAGCAATTTATCTACTTCCACAGTTTAGGAATAAATTTCCACTAGAGTACAAATTACACCACAATCTGGCAAAGGCACAAACAAGTGCCAAGTTCTAGTCTATCCTTTGCAGATGCATAAGCTAAATGTAACTTCAGGCAAGAGTAAGAGTCAACACTTACACATCCTGAGTAAGGGGGCAAAGAATTATGCTTTTCTTTTTAGGACTGTTTGGAGTATACCGAAATTTCAGCTTTTCCCCTATTTTTCCTTTATTTTCAAGTGAAGTACACAACTGTCTTTTAAGGCAAACTACAGGAGACCTAGCAAAACATTATTTAGCCACTCAGAAGTTTAAAGGAGGTAGGACCTCATGCCAATGGTAGCAAACGTGCAAGTGAAGAAAACACTTCATCTTCATTAGTAATGTTGTATTTGTAACCCTGCAGTTTTCCAACATAATTAATTCTGGGTCAGTTTTAAGCCTTCTAGAATCAACAGTTCACTGCACCATAAAATAAGCCACTTACAAGATAGATTCTCAGTGTATTATCAGTTAAACTGATCATAATATAAGAACAACTTCCTCTCCAAAATTATTACTTTGTAATTATCGAGACAACATGGAATATAGGCGAAAATTAATTTTACCATATTCCCACGGAGTCTTTCTAAATTAATTCACAGTTCTTTCTACTGATCCTTGACTCTACATTGACAATTAGTACATAAATTATAAAGTCACAAACCAGTTAGAATTCGCACACATAGCCTGACCAAAAATGCTAAAAAAAATAATGTTATTTTTATTCCTACACATTAATCAGAAGAAATCTACTATCATATAGCCTACAAACCTATAGGAAGGATCAGAAGTAGTTGTTTTTGTAATCATTGTACAAGACTACTCCTTAAGTACAAAGTTTTTGTAAGTCTGCTTCTGCCAAGAAAGCAATCAAGAATTGATGGGTATTGCTCTTGATTTTTCTGTGTTTTGATGCTCCACGAAGTATACTATCACAAAATCATCACAGCAATATTTGCCCTGAAACTTAGTATCCCCGTAGCTACTTTTCTCCTCTTTAAAAACACAAAAGACTCTGAATGATGAGTTACGTACTTGCTAATGCACAAGAAAGAAGTAACTCATTGTGGGAGCTTCTTTTACGAAATAGTGAGTGAGATGCTTTAGCTTGCTACAATATCTCATTCTTAGTCACTACTAAGGATCATTTTTCATTTCATGTCACACGAATTATCATAAACTTGATTGCAACAGAAAAAAAAAATGGCATCCCCTAGTCTTTCCCCATGTTTGAGTTATCTGGGACCAAATAACCAAATTATCTACTTTGGAATGGGAGTTACTGAGTGCACAAGTGTTAGCAACCAAAGATTGCGGATTTTGGCGTGTGCCAATATCTCATCATTTATTGTACTAGTACCGAATTGTACTAGTTTCAGTATTCAGTTTTTATTATGAAATGTATCTTTAACAAAATAGATTAAAAAATCAGGCGGAATGCAGTTTATGTGCTTTTTTTGTTTTATTTTTTGTTTTCAAAGATAGCTTACTTTCATCTGCTAAACTTCTGGAAACAGGACTAGTGCCAAGCATTATTGATGGGACCTGCCAAAACCTAGAATGCTTGTCACAACAGGAAAAGGATATAAAATCCTGTTTCTCAGCCTGCTTTTGCAATAGTTTGACAACATTTTCCACTTCTGCTTTCAGTGGTACATCAGGCCAATCAGTCCCAATATGGAACTAAATTTTTCTGAATGAGGACATCTTTCCACACATATCCTTGCATATACCTCTTCTGATATACCAACAGACCATCTGAATGCATTTACACCTCTACCTCCTTCGAAGTTATGTTGTTTGTTAGAAAATAATCTTCAAAGACAAGAAGACATCACCAATTTCTCTCAGCCTGAAGGCTAATAGTTCATATTGAATATATTCATTCAATAGTTCATAGTTCATATGTGAACATTCTGACTGCTTAATTGTAAAGTAATAAGGAGAAGGAGGCTGAGAAACTACTTTTCCTTAGTTTGGTATTGTAAATTCTGCCACTTAAGGTTTTCTCAGGATAATCCATACATACCCACACATACTTTATCAATTATGCATATTTAAATTTTTCATTTAGTTATAAGCATGTGCACAAAATACACTCATGCCTCCTTTTGTTTTTGTAGTAAGGCACAGAGGAAAACTTAATAGTAATAATAATCTCCTATTGAGCCCATTGAGAAGTTGTTCATAGTCATGTAAAAAAGTAATGATTTTATGCAAATGTACAGCACTATTTCCTTAATTTCATCATGCCTTTAAAATAAGACAGTCACTGAAAATTATAATGAAGTACATCTGTAGGTCTTCATATTGGTTTTTGATCTGTTGCCTTTACATTTTTATGATGTTTAGTTATTTCAATGTGTATGGGGAAACATTTTCTTTCTAAAGAAAGAGAAAACCTTTTTCTAACATAAGAGCCTCAGATATGTTCTTTGTCACATCTAAAGCCTTTCCTTTTCTTCCTTGACATGTTAGACAAATCCAAGTACATCTTTGATGAAACTGTCTGGTCAGTGCCACTGGCTTTTAGAATTAATTTGGCCTGCTGCTTAAAGAGACAACTTGAAATTGTTTTGATCCGTTTACAGGAATGCAAATAAAACAAATAAAAGTTGTAAACAGAAACTTGGAGTTTAAGAAGAGGTTAATTTTGCATGAATCCCTGTGATCTAACATAAGGAGGTGAATTCAGTGTGGTATGTATATGCAGTATTCTATGGGTAAATACCCACAGCAAGTATATTAAAACTAACAATTTTATTCAGGCTTGTGTTAGTGTAGCTGACAATTGAATTTCACCCACAGCAGTGGTCAAACGAAGAGTTGAGAACAGTATTTGTGCATGACCGTTCACTTTTGGCTTTGAGTAGCTATTATTTTATTGCTGTGCTTTGTACCCAAAAGAGGCCTCTAGAAAAAAAAGCTACACACATTTAACACACATTTTCACAGCAGGCATATTCTGTAAATAGTTACGTAAATACAGAATAAAGCTGGATATTTTTCTATTGAATTGTCCCCAAGGGGGTTTTTTTGTTCACCAGAACCCTGATGACTTGCAAACAGTTCATAGCAGCTGCATCAGGAATAAAGCAAGAAATATGGTTGACTGTGATTGGTAAAGGGTGTACACAGAAGAGCACTTTGCCTTACAATTTCATTCAGGTTAGGATTTGATTCCACATCAGTGATCACTAGCTGGGCACACTACTTCACTCAAATTGAGCAATGTAAAGTAAATTATGACAGTACCTCACAAGATATGACAGCCTGATCTAAGAGCAAAAGGAAGACAGTAATGTAAGATCTTCTATTTTGATTCATACCAAAGATCTGCCTAGTCAGGAATTCTGTCTCTGATGGTCACTTATGACTTAGGACAGAATATGAAAAATGGGAGTGTATAGTGTAGTATTTATTCCATCTCCCCCATGCTTTTAGTAACCAACAACCTCAGTACTTCCTGGGCTATTCACAAATTCATCTCATTGTGCTCAGACTCTTCAGAGATTCCTCCCTGGAAATCTGTATGTTTCTGCTACCCAATTTGCTAAGAGCCAAATTGTTCCATTTCTCTACTATCCTCTCATTTTTGAGTAGAATTTATCCCTCTGGTTATTACAGAATCACAGAATCATAGAATGTTAGAGACTGGAAGGGACCTCAAAAGACTACGTAGTCCAATCCCCCTGCCAGTGCAGGAATACCTAGATCAGGTCACACAGGAATGCATCCAGGCTGGTTTTGAATGTCCCCAGAGAAGGAGACTCCACAACCTCTCTGGGCAACCTGTGCCAGTGTTCTGTTACCCTCACTGTGAAGAAGTTCTTTCTCATATTTATGTGGAACCTCCTATGTTCCATCTTGCACCCGTTGCCCCTTGTCCTATCATTGGATGTCACTGAGAAGAGCCTGGCTCCATCCTCATGACACTCACCCTTGACATATTTATAAACATTAATAAATCACCCCTCAGTCTCCTCTTCTCCAAGCTAAAGAGACCCAGCTGCTTCAGCCTTTCCTCATAAGGGAGATGTTCCACTCCCTTCATCATCTTTGTGGCTCTGCGCTGGACTCTCTCAGGCAGTTCCCTGTCCTTCTTGAACTGGGGGGCCCAGAACTGCATACAATATTCCAGATGCGGCCTCACCAGGACAGAGGGGGAGGAGAACCTCTCTCGACCTACTAACCACCCCCCTTCTAATACACCCCAGGATGCCATTGGCCTTCTTGGCCACAAGGGCACATTGCTAGCTCATGGTCATCCTGCTGTCCACCAGGACCCCCAGGTCCCTTTCCCCTACACTGCTCTCCAACAGGTCAGTCCCCAACTTATACTGGTACATGGGGTTGTTCTTCCCCAGATGCAAGACTCTACACTTGCCCTTGTTAGATTTCATTAAATTTCTGTGCACCCAACTCTCCAGCCTGCCTAGGTCTCTCTGAATGGCAGCACAGCCTTCTGGTGTGTCAGCCACTTCTCCCAGTTTTGTGTCACCAGCGAACTTGCTGACAGAGCACTCTATTCCCTCATCCAAGTCACTGATGAATATATTGAATAGTACTGGTCCCAGTACCGACCCCTGAGGGACTCCACTAGATACAGGCCTCCAACTAGAACTCTGTCCCATTGACCACAACTCTCTGGCTTCTTTCCTTTAGCCAGTTCACAATCCACCTCACTACCTGATCATCCAGACCACACTTCCTCAGTTTAGCTGCGAGGATGCTGTGGGAGACTGTGTCAAACACTTTACTGAAATCAAGATAGACCACATCCACTGCTTTACCATCATCTGTCCACCAGGTTATATCCTCATAAAAGGCTATCAGGTTGGTCAAGCATGACTTCCCCTTGGTGAAGCCATGTTGACTGCCCCTAATGACCCTTTTATCATTGATATGCCTAGAGACAGCACCAAGGATAAGTTGTTCTATCACCTTTCCAGGGATGGAAGTGAGGCTGACCGGCCTGTAGTTACCTGGGTCCTCCTTCTTGCCCTTTTTGAAGACCGGAGTGACATTTGCTTTCCTCCAGTGCTCAGGTACCTATCTCATTCCCCATGAATTAACAAAGATGGTGAAGAGTGGCCTAGCAATGACATCCACCAGCTCCCTCAGTACCCGCGTGTGCATCCCATCAGGACCCATGGATTTATGGATGTTCAGGTTGCCTAACTGATCCCTAACCCAGTCCTCATCAACCAGGACAAACTCCTCCTCTATCCTGACTTCCTCTGGAGCCTCAGGGTTCCTGGGCATAGGGTTCCTGGGCATAGGGTTCCTCCAGCAGCATAGATAGAGGCAAAGAAGACATTCAGTAACTTTGCCTTCTTTTTATCCTCTGTCTCCAGGGCACCCACCTCATTCATCAGTGGGCCTACATTGCCTTTAGTGTTAGTTTTATCTGCAATGTATTTGAAGAAGCCCTTTCAGTTGTCCTTGACCTTTCTTGCAAGGTTTAATTCCAAAGAAGCCTTGGCTTTCCTAGTTGCCTCCCTGCATCTTCTGACAACAGACTTATATTCCTCCCAAGTGGTCAGCCCCTCCTTCCATGATCTGTACATTCTCTTCTTCCACTTGAGTTTTCCCAGCAATTCCCTGTTTAACCATGCAGGTCTCCTAACACCCTTTCTTGACTTCCTACCTGTTGGGATGCACAGATCTTGAGGTCGGAAGAAGAGGTCCTTGAAAGCTAACCAACTACCCTGGGCCCCTTTACCTTCAAGTACCCTGTCCCATGGGATTTCCCCTGGCAATTGCTTGAGAAGGCCAAAGTTGGCCCTACTGAAGCCCAGGGTTGTAGTTCTGCTAGGTATTCTATTCCTGCCACACGAGATCCTGAACTCCACCATTCTATGGTCACTGCAACCAAGGCTACCCTCAATCTTCAGTGCTTCAACCAGACCCTCCTTGTTCGTGAGGATAAGATCCAGCAGTGCTCCTCTCCTAGTTGGCTCATCCACCATTTGCATCAGGAAGTTATCATCAATGCACTGAAGGAACCTCCTGTACTGTGGATGGACGGCTGAGTAGGTCTTCCAGCAAATATCAGGGTAGTTAAAGTCCCCCATGACAACCAGGGCCTGCATTTGCGAGACCACTATCAGCTGCCTGTAGAAGGCCTCATCAACCTCCTCACCCTGATCCAGTGGCCTGTAATAGACAACCACAACAGCATCACCCATGCCAGCCTGTCTCTTAATTCGCACCCACAAGCTCTCAACTTGCTCCTGATCCACCCCTGGACAGAGTTCAATACACCCTAGTTGCTCACTCACGTAAAGAACAACTCCACCACCTCGCCTCGCTGGCCTATCTTTCCTGAAAAGGACACAGCCATCCATGACCACATTCCAGTCATACGAGCTGTCCCACCAGGTCTCTGTAATTGCCACTGGATCATAACCCCCTGACCGAACACAGATTTCTAACTCCTGTTTATTCCCCATGCTGCGTGCATTGGTGTACAGGCATTTCAGAGAGCGAGCTGAGCACGCTGATTTCACCCTAGGGGGGTGGGAGGCCTCCTGGTCTTCATCAATACTAGAGCACTGCCTCAGTGGTGCAAGGCCAGCTACAGCCCCACCCCCCTTCGAATCTAGTTTAAAGCTCTCCGAATGAGCCCTGCTAATACCTGTCCCAGGACCCTTTTGCCCCTACGAGATAAGCCTTCCCCATCAGGTCTCTTGTCTTATAAAACCAGCCATTATCAAAGAACCCAAAGCCCTGCCTGTAGCACCAGTCTCATAACCAGGCATTTATGGAATGAATCCTCCTATTGCATCCCATGTCATCACCTGAAAATGGAAGGAGGGAGGAGAAAATAACCTATGCCCCAGACTCTTTCACCAACCGTCCCAAGGCCTTGAAGTCTTTCTTCATCCCCCTCAGACTATGGGATGCAGCTTCTTTCCCTCCTGTCTGGAAGATCAGTCCCTTTGATGACTGTGATTATGCAGCTACTGACAGCACTGCTTCTGGAGACATAATCTTGCTTACATTTATTTTTGAGTTAAAGTGGATAGCAGCATGCAGCTGGGAAGATGCATCTTCAGAAGTGATCACTGCGGATGGCAGATGAGATTTTGTTTCTTCTGCATTGTGGAGGTAAATCATAGTCCATGATGTCAGATGCAATATGAATTTATATGTTTTACTTGTTGGAACAACTTATTTAGATCCAAACATGGATCCAAAATGTCTGTTTTTCTTACATATGGAGTTTAACTAATAATCCAATAATGTTACAGCTACCCATCAATTCTGAAGGCCTTAGACAGTGTCAAAATTCTATCTCCTATAAAGAGCAAATCAGTCTGAGGTATGCGGAAGGAAAAAAACCAGAATTCCCAGAACAATGTGATGGGATACAAGTGATTTTTTGCAGTTGTCAAAGGTCACAGTGGGAAGCTGATTTATTCTCTGGAATCAAGAGAATATTACCCAAATGTTTTTGGGTGCATGTACCTGCAGTTCATGAAAATGAAATATTTGTGCTGTGTGGGGAAGAAGATGCCTTTGACACTGGCTGACCTGTTCTTCACACAATTAAATGGTACGCTGCAGGGTTATGTAAAACACTGATATAACCAGTGAATTCTTCAATTTCCCTAGCTGCTGCTCTGTAAGGGATCGATATAGTGCATTTATGAATTGAACAGTGAAGCATGCTCTTGAAGACCTGGCTTTGAACACTTCCAGGGACGGAGCACCCACAATTTCTTTGGGCAACCTGTTCCAGTGCCTCAGATAAATAACATAGAGACTAAAAACTGAAGCTCACAAAAATTATGTTATTATCTTCTCACTAAAGTAACAATATTAGGTGACCAAAAGCTGGTTTTAGAAGAGTTGAGTAGCTTGTATGCTAACAAATTGACAATTCTTACTCACTTGGGGCCAGACACTATCACACAACTCCACAATGTGAACAGATGAAGCAAAGTAGTGGGATGTTAAGATTGGACCAGAGGGTCTTGTGTCATATATCATACTAGTATTTTAAATTTAATATACCTGTGTAGAAGAATCTTTTTTATTTCATGGAACATTAAAAAAAAAAAAAATAGAACAGTTTAAGTGTGCTTTTCCTAAACTGATAAAAGTACTCCAACTAAGCAACTACGCAGTGTTTCAGGCCTCATTTGGTTGCAAGTAACGTAACAGAAGAGCTTCTATGCATTTAGTTGACCATGAGACCACTACATTTACTGTACATTACATGTAGGTCCTAGACACATTAGGTACCCTCCAAATTTTGATTATCAGTGGTAGCATTTATTTTCTTTGTGTCTGTTTATTCAGTTGTTTTTTGTTTGTGAACTTCCTCACAGCTATATTGCAAGGTATTCCCTCCAGAGAAGAGGTTTGAAACTATATTCTATTGTCATCTGGTAGCTTGTTCCGCATAGTGGAGGGTGGTAGTGAAAGTGACATTTTATATATACTAGAAAAAGTTAAAGACTCCATTGCAATTTCTGTACAGGTACAGGCTGGTGTTACAGCCTATTGACAAATGCACAAAGTCTTGGGAAACGATTGGCATTCTTGAGTCTTAACTCTTCAGTCAGTTCATTTTTCCTTCAAACCTGCTATCATAGCAGACTATGTTTCGCTCTCCTATTTTGCTGTGCTCTTTCTTTAAGAACTGTGATTTCTTTCGAGGAAAAGACAGTGTTTGATATGTTTTAGGTTTTATGGAAAAGTATTGCAAAATTATATTCTTGATCCTTCTTTGTCATGAGCACAGCAGTAGTACCACAATAAACATGGTAATCATTAAAACTGTGCACTAAAATGGAAAATGAATAACTCATACCAATTTCCGTTAGTTAACATTTAATAATTATGGTATTTATTGATATATAGGGGTTTTTCTCTTGCTCCTTCATGTACAAGGCTATGTAGTGATTATATCAGTTCCTCTTTGACAGTGCAGTAATCTGCTTGTTGAGACAGCTGATCTGCATATGCTCTGAAACCTATTCCCTTTAATTGCATCACCAGACCCTAGATGTGCATGAAAAGTTATACATTAGGGGAACAGTATAGATAATAGTTCTTTTTAACCTAAACTCTCCCTAGTGAACAGGGCGATAAATGCTATCAACAGATTCAGTCAGAACTCAGTTACAAAATAGAAGTAAAAGTAGAATTAGAATATAAAAAGAAGTGCTAGCTAAATTGTTGTTCATTATTTTGGCTGCTCTACAGGATGTGCTGTTTATCACTCTGAGCTTTATCCAGAGCAGTTAACATATCAGTTTTAAAGTGGAATGCCCCAGCAAAGACAAATACCCTCTGTAATTAAGGTGAGAACTGGAATAGTAATAATACATGTGTGTAAATAAATTTAGCAAAGCAGCATAACTTTCCATCCTTTAATGCTCTTAAGTATCCTAGTAAATTCTTGGACAGAACCTGTTTTCAGCTATTTAGAAGGAACACTTCACACCACCGTATATCAAGATAGGTTTAACATTTCAGCTCTAAAAGTTATTCTGTTTTTCGAATGTCAGGACTTCAAGCCAATTCTTATTATGGATTCTGCAACAATGTAATTACCTTTTTCTTCAGTTTGTCTTCTTTGTTTGAAATGGTCTCAAATGCTACAGCAAAATGAAGCAAAGACATAGGATATCAAATAGACCTTTTTTGGGACACAAAACTCTCTGGCAGATGCAGGGAGAAACGCTGTAGCAGAGCCTTTTGAGAATAAAGAATGCTAACATGCTGATCTCCTCATCCAATGGAAATTGCATGGTTAGAGTAGTTGTGAAATGCAGAGTCTTAACTAGTTATTAATAACTAAAATCTTCATATTGCTTGCTTTTATTGCAGCTGTTACTGCACAACATAGGAAAGTGTTTTCACCTTTTAATTAGGGCACTGGTCCTAATTACCAGCAAGAGTCTAAGTAAAATGCTCTGGTTTTATACCACAGCTGATGCTGTCGTACTTGTGGGGGAAGAACTAGTGCTGCTGTGTGTCAGCTGCCAGTCTTCTGTTACTGTTGCTTAGACTAGTGGTGTAATTCTTCAGACATGATGATAAATGTCAGTGTAGTAATAAATATTGGTGAACCTGTAGATCAAGAGGATTCTCAGAAGAATCCCTTGTCAAACAACTCATTGAAGGGTGTGTAGCTCCCTGTCCCTCTCTAATGTGGCAGCAGTTTCCCTCTGCTGCTTCCCGTAAATCAATGTTCTTGGCAAGGAGGTGGACTTAGCATTAATATAGTTCAACAGGGAGGAGCTGATCATTGCTGAGTTCACCAGAGTCTGCTGGAGATCAACGTGGTCAAAGTTGGGCATACGTTTGAAAAAGTGATTTAAGAATGCCATACAGCTTTGTAACTCAAGGTAATACATTACCAACACCCACTGCACATTCTTTTCCTTTTAAGTGTTCAGAACAGATGTTCTCTTTTCACTGACTCGTTGTGTTTGTATTCCTTCGTGGATCTTCCACCAGAAAAAAGACACTTTATGGCGTTCTTGTTTTCTTGCAAATTTCAATTCTTGTCCTAAAGGTACTGACGTTATTAACAAATGTCTCATTGCCTTGTTCCTGAGAGCCCATAATAGTAATTTTATATTTGCTAGGCATTGACATAAATCACAGGCAAATCTATTTTCATAACAAAGCAGCTTTCTTGTATTAACATCTTGATTGTACATCTCTCAGTTACCTACCTATTCAAGGTTCTGGATCACAGAATTAGGTTCTTTTAGAATTAAACAGTTTCTCCTTCCTTTAAAAAGGTACAGGAAATATTTCTATTGATGCGTGTTGCTTCTGCTGTTGACCAGGAGTTATCACTGAGACTGCTTTAATTAAGAAAATCCAACTGTATGAAATTAACTGATAAACCAGTATAATTTACAATTCTATCTCATGACTAATTCTTTTAGTAAGCTTTAAACACAATTTAAATTAAATTTTACACTGTGTATTGAAAATTATTGTTCAGGATAAACCCTGAATTATAGCTAGAATAAATTAGAATCTGCTTTCCTCATATATGGAGATACACATAAACCTTACCAGTCATAGTTACATTTAATAAGTACATTTAAGAGTGACAGCAAACTGTACTTCATTATTTCCTACCTCTTATTTGGAATAATTAACACAGCATGAAATTCTAATGACTGACTTTGAAAAATTACTACCAGTGGAACAGACATGTATTTTTTACAGTAGTATGCTACTGAGAGGGGAGGAGAAATTAAATACACTTCATATAAGTGTATCTGTAAGTTCATAATTATATAGCATTATTGAATACTAAAAGTAGTATGAGTCTGTGCTTTGTTGCTTTGTTGGAGACAAACTGTGATGATGGATGTAGGAGATGATTGTCACAAACAACCCCTTCATTATATATGTGTATAGTAAATATAACTTCTTATAAACACAGGAATTCATGATATTAAATATAAAAAAGTCAAATAAGTCAAAGCTATATTTGCTATATAGCCTGACTTTTTCTCTAATTCTAATTTTTTTTTCTTTTGGTTTGCACATACATACGATGAAACTGTCATTAGTTAGATCATCGTATAATCTTCTTTTCTTAAGGGACTTCTACATCATTCAGAGTATAGCCTTGATGTATAAGGGCAGAATGAAAATTGCACTAGAGTTTTTGTATTAGGAAATAATACACTTGCTTTGATTTATTGTAATTATTTGAATTTGCAGCCTAAGATTATTTTGATGAAGGTGCGTCAGATTATTTTAGTAGCCATTTAGTATTTATTTATTTGATATGCTTAGTGTGGAATTTGAATAAACTGAAACCACAAATTTTACAAGGAATTTTCAGAGAAGTACACACCTGCTGATATGAATGTTACTCTCCATTTGAAAAGCTGTTTCAAGTCTTCACTGAGTTCTTGAAGGTCAAGAAAATTCTTGAACCAAGTATAGATACTGCCATGGACATTTTTGGAAATAAACATGTAGCATTTCTACAATTAAGAACCAAACAAATTATTGTTTAACCATCCAGCTACTTATTTACAACAACAGGTTGCACATTTATTCAGGAAAAACTTATGGAAAAGTCAATTATATTTCAGAATTTCTTAAAACAAATCCACCGGCAGGGGTTTTACATATATCATGAATGATAGAATAAGATTTTTATCATGGCATCCAGTCCAAAACTACTTTACATTCTACGTCCTTCATATTTTCCTGCCAATTAACCAGTTTAAACATACATTTGATGCCAGCATTTACTTTTCCTGGATCACAGAAATTAGCCTGTGTATATATCACAAATTCATATGGGATCACAGAATTTTTCAGGCTGGATGAGACCTATTGAGATCATCTTGCTCAGGCAGAGTCAGCTACAATAGGCAACTCAGGGTCATTACCAATCAGTTTTTGAAATTCTCCAAGGATAGAGACTCTGTAAGCTCTCTGCTTAACCTGATCAGTGTTAAACTACCCTCACAATAAAAAGTCTTTTCTTATATTTGAAAATAATTTCCTGTGTTTCAGTTAATGAATTTCAATAATAGCAAGTGCAGAGTCCTGCATCTGGGGAAGGAGGGTTGAGCTGGGGGTTGAGCTGCTGGAGAACAGCTCTGGGGAACAGGACCTGGAAGTCCTGGTAGACAACAGGCTGACCATGAGCCAGCAATGTGCCCTCGTGGTCAAGAAGGCCAATGGGATCCTGGGGTGAATTAAGAGGAGCGTGGCCGGTCAAGAGAGGTTCTCCTCCCCCTCTACTCTGCCCTAGTGAGGCCTCATCTGAAGTACTGTGTCCAGTTCTGGGCCCCTCAGTTCAAAAGGGACATGGAGCTGCTGGAAAGAGTCCAGCACAGGGCCACTGAGATCATGAAGGGATTGGAGCATCTCCCATATGAGGAGAGGCTGAGGGAGCTGGGTCTGTCTAGCTTGGAGAAGAGGAGGCTGAGGGGGGATCTCATTAATGCTGATAAATATCTCAGGGGCAGGTGTCAGGAAGACGGGGCCAGACTCTTCTCGGTGGAGCCCAGTGATAGGATAAGGGACAATGGGCACAAACTGGAACACAGGAGGTTCAATCTTAACATAAGAAAACACTTCTTTACTGTGGGGTGACTGAGCATTGGAACAGGCTGCCCAGAGAGGCTGTGGAGTCTCCATCTCTGGAGGCATTTGAAACCCATCTGGGTGTGTTCCTGTGTGATCTGCTCTAGGATCCTGCTCTGGCAGGGGGGCTGGACTAGATGATCTTCGGAGGTCCCTTCCAACACCTACCATTCTGTGATTCTGTGTGATTCATGCCTACTGCCCCTTGTCCTGTCAGTGGTCACCACTGAGAAGAGCCTGTCTTCACCTTTTACTTCCCTGCACCAGCTACTCATACACACTGGTAAGATTCACCTGAGCCTTCTCTTCTCTGTGCTGAACATCCCAGTTCTCTCTGCCTCTCCATCAATGTCAGTTACTCAAAGCCCTTAATTTTCTTCATGAACATTTGTTGGACTTCCTCCAGAATGTCCATGTATGTCACTTCATTGAACTTCATCAGCCTGCTTGTATCTCCAACCTGTCAAGGTCCCTCTGAATGGCAGCACAGCCATGAAGTGCGTCAGTGACTCTTCACAGCTTTATATCATCTGTAGAACTGCAGAGGGTGCACACTGTCCCATAATCTGGATCATTTGTGAACATGTTAGACACTACTGTCAACAGTATCAACACCTAGATTATACTGCTAGTGACTGGCCTCCAGCTGGAGGTACATTGCCACTAATCACAATACTTTGATTCTAGCAGTTCAGTCAGTTTTTAGCCCACCTCACTTTCCACTTATGGACCCAGTGTTTTACCAGTCTCTTCAGGAGAGTGCTGGACAAGACAGTGTTGAAAGTCTTGCTAAGGTCAAGATAAACAGCATCCACTGTTCTCCCTCATCTGCTGAGTTGGTAATCTCAACAAAAAGGTCTAGATGGTTGGTTAAGAAGTACTTCCCCTTCATAAATCCATGCCGACTATTCCCAGTTACCTCCTTGTCCTTTGTGCATTTCAGGAGTGGGCTATGAAAAACACTGACCAGCTTGCTCAGCACTTGTGGGTGCACCCCATCAAGTCTCATGGACCTAAGTATATCCGATTTCTTTAAATCGCAGAATCATAGAATGGTTTGGGTTGGAAGGGACCTCAAGGATCATCTCGCTCCAAACCCCCTGCCATAGCAGGGACACCTGCCACTAGATCAGATTGCTCAATGTTCTCTAATCTCTTCCTCCTCCAGTAAGGGTAAGTCTTCCTTGCTCCAGACTTTCCTTCTCATCTCAGGAACCCTAGATTCCTAAAGGTCAGTCTTACAAGGAGAGATTGAGGCAACAAAGGTATCAAGGACCTCTTCCATGTCCTTTGTCAACAAGATGTAAAATAACTATTTGGCCATATCTGATAAGCCAATCTTTTTAATAGTAGCACATCTGGAAAGTTTTGGGGGTGAAAAAATAGGTAGGAGGGAAGAAGAGTATTAGTTAAAAGAATCATCAAATAAACCTATTGGAATCGAATGGAAATTTCTGTTCCCCCCTTAGTACTGTTTTAGATGAAGTGGTCTACAGATTTCCACTCAATCTTTTCCTACGTTTGTTCCTATTATTTGATCTTTGCCTTTCACTGAGTGTTAAAAGTCTAAGAAAGTACATTTAGAGTGTTTCTGAGAATAAGTGGGGGAAAACTATAAGATCTTTGCAATATAAAAAACCTTGACCTATTTTTGAACACTCTTTTGAAAAGAGCTGAGTCTCGCAAGTGAAAATCTCACACAAGAATGGTACTTTTTCAAAAAATCAGCAGAACAGAGCTGGAAGGGGTAGCCAGATCCAACCAGGAGTTCACATCATAGTGCAGTACCATGGTTATGAAGCAGGTGTGTGGTCAAGCTGGGGAGTCAGTCTATTGTGGCAAGGCTAGGACCAGATTCAGTGATGGCCGGGCAGGGCCAGGGTAGACAGGGACGGATGGGATGTCAGCATGCAGGTGGGGGTCAGGATCATACTCACTGAGGGGAAGCACAGCCTGTGATGGTTGAGCATGACCGTGTGGGCAGGGACAGACCAAGGTTGTACCAGGACATCAGCCTGTGGGTTGGGACTGGCTCAGCAAGGCCCACGGATATGCAGGGCAAGGCTGTGGGGAGCTGGAGACCAGCTCTTCTCCAGTGGCACTGGAGCATGGACTGACAGAACTGTGGGAGGGAGGAAGGTGCTGAAAGGGAGTTCTGGGTCATTGTCTCAGGGAGGGGAGGCTGGCAGGGCTGGTCAAGCATGTTGGTGCTTTCCAGGCCCTGGCACTTTTTTGGTTTTTGGATTTCTGTAAAAATTGTGATACATGATATTGGCCAGCCTCTTCATTAATTACCTGGATGATGGGCCAAGGCCAATTGTATGAAGTTCAATAAGGCCAAGTGCCGGATCCTGCACTTGGGTCACAACAACCCCATGCAACGCTCCAGGCTTGGGGAAGAGTGGTTGGAAAGCTGCCCAGCAAAAAAGGACTTGGGGGTGCTGGTGAAGAGCCCGCTGAATAGGAGCCAGCAGGGTGCCCAGGTGGCCAAGAGGGCCAACAGCATCCTGGCTTGTATCAAAAATGGTGTGACCAGCAGGACTAGGGCTGTGACTATCCCCTGTACTCACCTCTGGTGAGGCCAAACCTTGAGTACTATGTTCAGTTTTGAGCCTCCCACTACAAGAAGGACATTGAGGTGCTGGAGTGTGTCCAGAGAAGGGCAACAAAGCTGGTGAAGGGTCTGGAGCACAAGTCTGATGGGGAGCGGCTGGGGGAACTGGGGTTGTTTAGACTGGGGAAGAGGAGGCTGAGAGGAGACCTCATCGCTCTCTACAACTACAGGAAAGGAAGTTGTAGCAAGGTGGGGTTCAGTCTCTTCCCCCAGGTAACTAGTGATAGGACAAGGGGTAATAGCCTCAAGTTGTGCCATGGGAGGCTTAGATTGGATATTAGGAAAATAGTTTTCACTGAAGAGGTTGGAGTCCCCATCCCTGTAGGTATTTGAGATGTGTAGATGAGGTGCTGAGGGACGTGGTTTAGTGGTGAACTGGTTGTGCTATGTTAATTGTTGGACTTGATGATCTTAGAGGTCTTTTCCAACCAAGGCTATTCTACGATGGGACAAAGTGCATCCTAAGCAAGTTTGCAGACAATAAGATACTGGGATGATAGAACTGATGGTCATGCTGTTATTCAGAGAAACCTTGGCAGGCTGGAGAAGGCATCAGACATAAGTCTGAAGAAGTTCAACAAAGTCCTTTCCCCAGAGAGAAATAACCCTGAGGACCAGAAACAGGTTTTTCCTGAGCTTAGGCATTTCTATTGCTAGGCAGTTGTTAAGTGAAACTTTAGTAGGTGGCTACGTTTGAGGTAAAGTCCTCAAGTACACCTCTGAGACCCCAAGCAATCTCTAAACATTGCTCCTGCACCAAATCGTTTTAATTTTCAGACAAAAACCAGGCTACTTTCCCACAGGAAATAGGTAATGAAATGTGTCCTTAGTCAAAGCCTGCCTAGGTGCCCTGTCAAGTTTTATTACTGATTGGAATCAGGGAGTGAGTTCAGTCAGTTCCACAGTAATAAAATATTATGGAATACAGATTTTTAAAGATCTTTAGGTGCCCAGAGACATAACAAGTCTTCAAATGACTTCAAAAGCATTGTCTTTGTCTTACTAACAATACTTTTTTAATCAACTACTGTGTCATAGTGCAATGTATATGAAATCTCAGTTGCAATGTGTGACATCTGATTGCAATAGCTTGTTTGTAGTAATTAAGAACAGAATTTTTTATATGGCACAAAGAATGATAAGATCATAGTGAGATCCATAAATTTAAGTTTATTATCCATTTTCTGGATATCACTGTAATTTAGATTTTTAATGGAAATCTAGTTTTAGTAAGTCCTCTGAAGCATGTTCTTTTCCAATTGGCAAAGAAGTGAAATCAGAACAATGAAGTACATTTTGCTTGATTCATGTTTGTAAATAGCTGAGATTAATTCTTGGACTAAGAAATAATCAGCAAGAACCTACACTTCTATTTGAATTATTCAGAATGTTTTTCTTTTAAAAGAGTATTCTTCTTCTTTAGGTCACCACTGCATTTTACAAATCAGGAAAAATCAAAATGTTGCAATAAGCTGTTGATCTGAATATTCCCAGATGATTTTCATTTAAACTTTTGTCTTAAAAATATGAAATATTTATATTAAATAAAGCTGGTGAATGTATGTGGCCTATTAGCACTGGATGTTTCATTAGGTAATTTCTAGAACTGCAGGAAAAAATTAGTATGGCCAGCATCACCAGTGGAAGCACATGTGAACTGGTGGAAGTATCACATATTGCATTGTGTCCAAAATCAGCAGGTGGTAAGTGATAGGTAGAGGATACCTATTATCTAGGGCTCAGAAAGGTTTGGCTTCATCCTTTGTTTGGGAAAGTCAAGCTATGGTGTAACAAGTAGTAAAGGCAGTCTCTATAAAAGTGAAATTTTAAAGAGATTGTAGCAACGTCCAAGCAGATCCAAAATACAGTCATATAAATGTGATAAACAGCTAATGCAATCTACACAGCACCACGCATACTGAACCATTCTCTGTGCCCAAAACCAGAAGCCAAATGGGTACATGTTATTTGTTTAAAGCTGAGACTTGATTTCCAGTGAGACAAATTCCCTAAAAAAAATGTTTTGCACCACCATGTTCAAATGTGCAGTAATCCATTGAAGAGAATCTTCTAAAAACACTAGAGGACTCCTAAAGCGTACAAATTAGTGCTAGGTCAATAGCTTTCCTCTTCATAACCATACTCCCACTCAGACTTTTCCCTGAATATTGAGCTCAATGGAAGAACTATTGCTGGATTCACAAACTAGTCCAGATGGTATTTGTTCTAAAATTCAGAAAGCTGTAAATGTTTCCCCCTTTTGCTCATGCATTTCTACAGACCTCTGTAGAGAACTGCCAACCGCTTACACGCACAACACCAGAATCAGGGACAGAGTGCTGTATTTGATTTAATGCTCTGTGTAATTCAAAGGAGTTAAAGACACAAAGTTATTTTGGTTTTAAGCATTTTAAATTAGCAATTCATATCACATATCACAGTGTATTAGTTCCTTTCATCTGTTCTTCACATCTACAATGTTTATAAATAAAAGTACTCAAATAAAGTATGACTGCCTTTATCAGTTTAGATTGAGTGCAACCACTAATATTTCCACAAGAATTTTCAGCATAAACTCAAAGACAACAAGAGTGAACATTTTCACTTCTACATGCTTTAAAAATCTAATTACAGGTATTATATGTAGACGAACATGTAAAAAATGTACAATATCAGTAAATTTAACGGCCTGATTTATGTCTTTGATCACCATAGTTTCCAATTAACTGGAAAAGAAGATTGTGAAAACTGGTCCATTGAATCCTTGACAAAAGTGATCAGCAATAAGGTAAGGTGGAACAAACAGGGGTTAGAAAGGAACACCTTAAAACAAGTGTTCAAATTGTGTTCCGCTGCCCAGCTAGAAAAACAAAGGCAAATTAAATCAGATAGAAATGCATTGTGAAAAAACAAGTATAAAAACTCAACAGAATAAAACCACTATCTGAGTATCTTCAAAATCTTTCAGGAATAATTGATTCCGTTTTTGTTTACTAAGGAAATTGTGTAATAAAGTAATCAGAAATTATGTTGCAGTCTATTTCTAAGTAGTGTTGATGATACCATTTTTGTGCAGTATGAGCTCTGGAATAAGTTTATAACAGAAGGTGAGCTTAACAAAAGCCTAGTTTGCTAATCTAATTTTACATACTACCACCATAAACAAAAACACTAGAAATCAAGCCAAGAGGAAGAAGAGAGAGTTCGGAAAAGATGAGTTAAGTTATGTTAATGCTGGTGTTAATCAGAGATGTTAAAGGATTAGGTATGGCTATTTTTGATATCCGCAATGTCAGAAAGAAAAGATATTGGAGTTATATAGAAAGTCCAACTAACGCTAGAGAAATCTGTCATTTTGTACATTTCAGTGATAACATCTGTGTGTGTGTGTGTGTTTAGTTTGATATGAAAGAAATACATTAAAAAATAAAAACATGATGGACATGCTGCTCTCAGTAAGTACAGTGATTCACCTAGCCCATGGCAGTGGGAGGTGCTCTTTAGCAAGACCTCTCAACCCAGGCCATTTTCCATGGTCCATAATGTTTGCCTCTGCTAATGTCTACAGCTGTTGCACTATGGAGGTTGGAAGGTACACCCCTGCCTGTCTCTTAGGGACTTATTTTGTATGGTCTTGTCTAATGCCTGCTTGCATCTGGTGATATTTCCTCCACAACTTTATTTAGGAATAGACTGCAGAAATTAGTTAAGTGCTGTTTAAAAAAATTGTTCCCTTTAACTGTTTTAAACTGATTTGCAATAGCAAAATTCAATGCCTGAACCTTAGTTTTTGTAGAATTCAGGGAATGCCACTCACCTTATCTGCTTTCATGAATTTGTAATCTTGATCATATTCCACATCACACTTTGCCCGAAATGAAGAATCCCAGTATTTTCAGTCTCAATTCACAAGGCAGTTTTTTCATCCTCCGATAATTTTAATTTTCTCTCTGTAAATTTTTAATTGCCAATTATATTATTAATTGTCCAATTTAATTTTTAATTGTCCTTCTTGAGATGCAGAAATCAGAATGGCACCCAGTACTTAAAATGTTGATGCAGCAAGGTCTTCTATATGGCAAAATGATTCTGTCTTGTTCTCCTTTCCCTGCCCAGTGATGCATAATATTTTGTGGTTTGGTTGTCTGGGTTTTTTTCTTTTGTCTGTGGTTGAACATGAAGCAGAGTATTTCAGAGATGTGCCAACATACATAGAATAGAATAGAATAGAATAGAATAGAATAGAATAGAATAGAATAGAATAGAATAGAATAGAACAGAATAAGATAGCATAGCATAGCATAGCATAGCATAGCATAGCATAGAATAGCATAGCATAGCATAGAATAGAATAGAATAGAGAAGAATAGAATAGAATAGAATAGAATAGAATAGAATAGAATAGAATAGAATAGAATAGAATAGTTCATTTGAAAGGGACCTACAATAATCACCTAGTCTAACTGACTGACCAATTCAGGGCTGACCAAGAGTTAAAGCATTGCTGTCAAGGGTATTGTCTAAATGCCTCTTAAACACCAACAGGCTGGTGGCATCAACCACCTCTCTAGGAAGCCTGTTCCAGTTTGACCACCCTCTCAGTAAAGAAATGTTTCCTAATGCCCAGTCTAACTCTTTCCTGATGCAGGTAAGTTGCTAAGAATCCATTATTAAGGCAATACTGCACATGCTTTGGGATTGAAACATTTCTAGATTTGGCATCACTGTCAGTGACTTTAAACTGGATTATTGGAAAGGATTACATTTTAATTATCCCTTGACTTTTTCTCTTACATTGTACCAGTTTTTCATATTACTGACCTTGAACTTGATGGGTTTTTTTCCTACTAAGTATAATCCTCTAAAAATGTTCTGAGAGATTATAATAGTCTACAAAGAAAGTTATGTATTACTCTTGCATATTTAACTAGATATTGTGTCCTTGGTTTTTTTTCACTTAACTCATTCGTTTCACCTGGGATAGCGCCATACCAAATGTTTGTACAGCTCCAAGTGCTTAACCATGGTAGCATATTTTTAGCGGTAGTTGTTACTTGCTATGCTAGATGATACTTATAAGTTTTAAGACTTCTTGAAGGGAACTCATAGAATCACAGAATGTTAGGGATTGGAAGGGACCTTAAAAGATCATCTAGTCCAACCCCCCTGCCAGAGCAGGAATACCTAGATCAGGTCACACAGGAACATGTCCAGGCGGGTTTTGAATGTCTCCAGAGAAGGAGACTCCACAACCTCTCTGGGCAGCCTGTTCCAGTGTTCTGTCACCCTCACTGTGAAGAAATTCTTCCTCACATTTATGTGGAACCTCCTATGTTCCAGCTTACACCCATTGCCCCTTGTCCTATCATTGGATGTCACTGAGAAGAGCCTGGCTCCATCCTCATGACACTCACCCTTGACATATTTATAAACATTAATGAGGTCACCCCTCAGTCTCCTCTTCTCCAAGCTAAAGAGACCCAGCTGCTTCAGCCTTTCCTCATAAGGGAGATGTTCCACTCCCTTCATCATCTTTGTGGCTCTGCGCTGGACTCTCTCAAGCAGTTCCCTGTCCTTCTTGAACTGGGGGGCCCAGAACTGGACACAATACTCCAGATGTGGCCTCACCAAGGCAGAATAGAGGGGAAGGAGAACCTCTCTCGACCTACTAACCACTCCCTTTCTAATACATCCCAGGATGCCATTGGCCTTCTTGGCCACAAGGGCACATTGCTGGCTCATGGTCATCCTGCTGTCCACCAGGACCCCCAGGTCCCTTTCCCCTACACTGCTCTCCAGCAGGTCAGCCCCCAACCTGTACTGGTACATGGGGTTGTTCTTCCCCAGATGCAAAACTCTACACTTGCCCTTGTTGAAATTCATTAAGTTTCTCCCCGCCCAACTCTCCAGCCTATCAAGGTCTCGTTGAATGGCAGCATAACCCTCTGGTGTGTCAGCCATTCCTCCTAGTTTGGTGTCATCAGCAAACTTGCTGAGGATACATTCTGTACCCTCATCCAAGTCGTTGATGAAGATATTAAACAACACCGGTCCCAGTACCAACCCCTGAGGGACTCCACTAGTCACAGGCCTCCAACTAGACTCCGTCCCATTAACCACAACTCTCTGGCTTCTTCCCTTCAGCCAGTTCATAATCCACCTCACTACCTGATCACTAAACCCATACTTTATCAGCTTATCTACAAGGATGCTGTGGGAGACAGTGTCAAATGCTTTACTGAAATCAAGATAAACCACATCTACCGCTCTACCATCATCTATCCACCTAGTTATTTCCTCATAGAAGGCAATAAGGTTGGTCAAACATGACTTACCCTTGGTAAAACCATGTTGACTGCTCTTAATGACCCCCTCATCCTTGATGTGCCTCGAGATCGTGCCAAGAACAAGCTGTTCCATCACCTTTCCAGGGATGGAGGTGAGGCTGACCGGTCTATAGTTACCCGGGTCCTCCTTCTTGCCCTTCTTATAGATTGGAGTGATATTTGCTATCCTCCAGTCCTCAGGCACCTCTCCTGTTCTCCATGACTTACCAAAGATGATGGAGAGTGGCCTAGCAATGACCTCTGCCAGCTCCCTCAGCACCCTTGGGTGCATTCCATCTGGTCCCATTGATTTATGGATATCCAGATTGCTCAACTGATCCCTAACCCAATCCTCATCTACCAAGGCAAACTCCTCCTTTACCCTGACTTCTTCCGGGGCTACAGCGATCAGGGGCTCCTGGGGAAAGCCTGTGGGAGTAAAGACAGAGGCAAAGAAGGCATTCAGCACCTCTGCCTTCTTTATATCCTCTGTCTCTAGGGCACCCCCCTCATTCATCAGTGGGCCTATATTGCCTCTAGTGTTTGTTTTATTAGCTATGTACTTGAAAAAGCCCTTTATATTGTCCTTGACCTGGCTTGCAAGGTTAAGTTCTAAGGAGGCCTTAGCTTTCCTAATTGCCTTTCTACATCCTCTGACAACTGTCCTATATTCCTCCCAAGTGACTAGCCCCTCTTTCCATGATCCATAAATTCTTTTTTTCCACCTAAGTTTGCCCAGCAGTTCCTTGTTTAACCACGCTGGTCTCCTAGCTCCCTTACTTGATTTCATACCCATTGGGACACTCTGATCCTGAGCTTGCAAGAAGTGGTCCTTGAATGTTGACCAACTATCTTGAGCCCCTTTACCATCTAGCACCCTGTCCCATGGGACTTCCCTTAACAATTGATTAAGGAGGCTAAAGTTGGCCCTGCGGAAGTCCAGGGTTCTGGTCTTGCTTGGTACTCTATTCCTCCCACACAAGATCCTGAACTCCACCATCTCATGATCACTGCAGCCAAGGCTGCCATCGACCATCACTGCTTCAACAAGACCCTCCTTGTTGGTAAGTACAAGATCCAGCAGCGCTCCTCTCCTAGTCGGCTTATCCACCATTTGCATTAAGTAGTTATCATCAATGCACTGGAGGAACCTCCTAGACTGTGAATGGCTGGCTGTGTAAGTCTTCCAGCAGATATCGGGGTAGTTAAAATCCCCCATGAGGACCTGAACTCCACTGCTAATATTAATAGTTTTGTACAAACAATGTTGTACAAATAATATACAACAATAGCCCAATTACCTTACTTCTTTCTCATTTTCATCTATCAGCTATTTAAAACTCTTGCTGATATCTTTGTGAAGTTTCCCATCTCTTCTTTAAAACTTCCTCAGTTCAGCTCCCTGTGCTTTTTAAGTTCTTGTCACTCGACTTTTTTAAAGACTCTTCCTTTTTGACACGTTTCAAAGTATTGTTAATGTTAATCCAAAATATTCTGTGCTCTTCCTCATAAAATCTTGTCCTTTATTGGCTTGTCCTGTCATCTACTGATTTGTCTCTAGTCTTTATAACTGTTCCTGCACGTGTGCAGCATCAGAAGGCAATTTAATGATTCTTCAGGCAATTCCTATATTTTTTCTCCCTAAATTTGATCTAATCTATAAACCTGAAGTTAGTGAATATCTCTATGACAAAAACTTGCAGCTCAGCTTCTTTTATCCACTCTCTTCTTATGTAATCTAAAACCTCTATTTGTCTCTCTCACTTTATTTCTTGATTGGCATTGACAGTACCACCATCCAGCCTATCACTCAAATATGTACTGTGGTTGCAACATTCCTCTTCAATGTCTAAATTTTCAAATCTAGAATGTGCTTAAAATCCTGATGCTTTTGTGAGTATAATAACTTAAGATGTGGGTGTTATGGATATTTCTTTCCTAAGTAGCCATATGGGTAAAACTCTCCTCCAGGCTTTTATCATACTATGTTTTGGTTTCTGCTGCACCCTTTCCTGTGACTTTGCTTATATGATTCAGAATTCTGCTACAAGAAGTAATTTCTTAGCTTTTTATTTTCACCCTGTAATCTACGCTTATTTCACTAGCATTATCTTCTTTTAACTTCTGAGCCCCAAAACCTGTAATTCCTATTTTCCCTTTCCATTTTCATTAACTATCACTTTCATGGACTCACTTTCACTAGGCTCATGATATCAGTCCTTATCATCTCTCTTTCTAGCATACTCTGTTTTCTCCCATGCTCAAATTCACCCTTTGGAAAGATGCTTAGTGTAAGAAGCCATTCAATTAACCCCTCGTAACACTGTGCTTTGTTGAGATAGTAAAAAATTGCGAGACAGTAGCTGAAAACTCTATAGCACTACCCCAACATAAGCAATATTTGTATCAAAGCATCCTTTAAAAGAATGAAGATTGGTTTTGTAAAAATAAGCATTTTCTTCCTCTAGAAACAAATAAATTCATTTTGTTTTTCTAATAATTGTCTGTTCTGAGAAAAAAGAAATGTTGACCTATTTACGAAAATGAACCACTCCTATTTCACTATGCACATTAATTTCCACTTCAAATTGACAGGTTACACTGACATAGCTGAGAAAAAAAAAATGAGTTCAGGAACATATGAATATTTATGAATTCAAAATCATAGTCCCTGTAATATGGTGCCTTGCTTGGCTTTTCCCCCATTATTCTGTTCCAAGAATGTTACATTACTGATACTTCTATCTTGACTTTGAAGCATTTACAAGTGGAAGAATGTACTTAATTACACCACTCTGGCACTATACTATATAAAGAATCTAGCTGTATTTGTAGAGCAGTGCAGTTAAAAATATGTGTGAGGCGAGTCATAAACAAGAGCTCTAAAAAGAAAACTGTGCAGCCTGGAGGCAAGTGTCTGAAAACATGACGATACAAATAAAATAGCCTTGCTCTATGTGCTAGTTTCCAGTCATTCGTACCTCAGTCTAAAGCAAGACCCCAGAAAAAGCCACATACTTTCTTCCAGTGTTTCAGGAAATGTTTCTGTTTTATTGTTTAGAAATATAAGATGATTCTAAGATTTATACTTTTTCATGTACACATGTGTACAGTGTGGGGGCAGTAGGAAGTTACATTCTCAACTTCAGCTGAGAATGATTAAGGTAGGGCCTAATTGTTTCTTCCAGGTGTATATTATACTGCCAAATTAAACCTTTGCTTATATCTTCTACTGTTGACAGTATGGTTTATTTCTCATCTAGGTAATGAAGAAAGTAGGGATTTTGTTTAATTTTGACCCTGCAGGGCTGGGTGCCTGCTTACCACTAGAGATGCATGTCTCCTCTGGAAAATAGGATGGCAATATTCCTATCTAGCCAAGATCTTCTAATCTGCTAAACAATCATGTCTGAGATAAAAATTGCTTGTAGAGAATATGGAATCCTTTCAGACTACAGGAAACCAGTTAGACAATTTCCCTTTCCCCTGAAAATTCATTTTCAGGATCCTATGCAAGCCATTAATTTGTTATCATCAATCACCACAGGACTTCAGTTTCTATGTATTATCTTGAAAGTGAGCAATTTATTCAAGATCTTTTTTAAAACGGGTCTCATTATGCTTTGTATTACAACAGTGCAAACTTGACCCAGTTTATGGGGATTTGAAGTTAGGTTTCTGGTTTTGTTTAGCTATGAGCCTTTTGTCTGGCACACAGGCAATTTGAAAGTTTTATGTGTTTCAGACTTGTGATTATCCCAGAAGTTAAGCAATTATCTTAAATATAAAATCTCACAAAACAGCTTAAATATGCAATCTTTGAGAATAGTCACAGAGACTGGAAAAGTATTGCAGCTCCTATATTTCCTTCCTGGAAGATACTGTAACAGTAAAGAGTTTAGAAATCTGAAGTCTGCGTTAGAAAAGAATCTGCAAAGTAGCTTTGAATTAAGATTTGAATAAAGAGTCTTGACAAGCTAACAGGAAAAGAAACAACCTACTGTCTTATGCAATTACTCTATCAATTGCTGAGTTTCACCCTAATAGAAATCCATTCTGAAATGGAAGTTGGGAGTTACTGTATCTAGCCTTGAGTTTTCTGATCACTGGCATTTGATCGATCCAGCTAAGAAAATTCAACAATACACATCACTGCAGATTCAACCACTGGTTGTTTTTACTTCATCTTCAAATAAAACCCACTGGATGAATCTTTAGGTGGACCTACTCTAACTTTAGTACCTGATTGATGCTTGTACCTGTAAGATTTATCTTAATCTGGGATTTATTTGCTTAGGTCTGATATAATGTGTACAGAGTTTAGAGTTACAGGAGATAAACTGGAGATTATATACGCATTATTATCTATCCTTTTTGAAGAAGAGGAAAGATGGAAAATATCCTAATGGGCTCACATTTCTTCTGATGATAGTTTCCACTCCTGAAATGTTTCCAGTTTTCTAAGCTCCAGATCTTCTAGTTCTCAAGAGCTTTGAAAATACGAAGTAGTATCTAGAGCAGTTTTCTGGGTGATTATTCTAAGAGTAATGTACTGTTCCTATACAGCTACTCAAGCCTGGCCTTTGATGTGCTTAATACTGATACTCATGCATTTTATTTTTTATCTTCTTCCTCTCCTAGATTCCTAGCATTGGATAAGACTGATGCCATGACTGTGGTGAGTTGTACTAAAGACTGTGTGGCATTTCTTCTGAACTGCCTAGTGAGTGCACTATTTAAAGGGCAGGGTGATCCAGCACGTTGAGCAGTGAACAAAGAACAGCAGGCTTCATTAAAGGTTGAGTCTTTTAAGGCATATATTTCCAGTTCACTGACCTGATTCCATATGAAGGCAATCTTATGTTCTTTTGAGAAAATACAATTTATAAATAATTCTTCATGCGCACAGAAACATCTCTTTACTGATCTGGGTGCCTTATTAATATTTTTATCCTGTTCTTCTCTGTTAACTGTCACATCTACATAACAGATCTGAAAAAAAAAATGATCGCTGATTCTTTGTCTTTGGTTTGTGATAACTTGTTATCATGAGGGAAAAAGATACATGCAGCTTTTTATAAACAAGAAATAGTTATTTTCTTCTTTGTTCTCATTCAGATATCAAGATTATATTCATGAAAGCACGGTAACTTACCACAGGATGAGATCTTATAAACTTTCTTGATAACAAGAAATGGAAGTAATATTTGAGGAAAATGTGAGGGTTGTGGTATTTTTGTGGGGTTTTTGGTATTTGTTTGTTTTAGTTAATCTTGTCTAAACCCTGCTGCTGCTAACACACATGTCTACATGCCCCTCTTAGTTTTGGCCCCCAAGAACAGGAAGCCTACGTAGCATATCTTCACTGTCATTGAGCAGAGAGAAGAGGACTTCCAGTCAGGTTTCAAACAGCAGATGTTCATGCATCAGACCTGGAGAATTTTTTATCTGTTCAAAATGACACATTTCACTGCTGTAATTTTGGAGGGTAGAAATCTGGCCAACTATGTGGGTGAATTGGAGAGACCTAAAGCATATTTTTGCAAATTAAGGATTACGATCATTTCTGACAGCTCTCTTAATGAAAAATTAGAGTTTGTTTAGAACCAAGCGGATTGCTGAGCTCTTCAATCCTGACAAGTTTAATGAGACAGGGAGATGTGTTTTGACCAAGAGGAAGCTACCTTTAACTAAATATTTTTCTTCAACCTCTCAGATTTTTTATCATGTGCTAGAGTCATTCTCTGAGGAATACAGTTTTATCAGCCTGTTGGTCAACGAGTGAGATTTCTTTTTCAAGCAGATGACTTTTTCCCCTGAATATGCACCAAAGATACCTGAAAACTGGAGAGGAACTTTTTACAAGAGCATGTAGTGATAGGATGAGGGGTAACGGCTTTAAACTGGAAGAGGGTAGATTTAGACTAGATATTAGGAAGAAATTCTTTCCTGTGAGGGTGGTGAGACACTGGAACAGGTTGCCCAGGGAAGTTGTGTCTGCCTCCTCCCTGGAAGTGTTTAAGGCCAGGTTGGATGGGGCTTTCAGCAACCTGGTCTAGTGGGAGGTGTCCCTGCCCATGGCAGGGGAGTTGGAACTAGGTGATCTTTGAAGTCCCTTCCAACCCAACCCATTCTGTGATTCTGTGATTCTATGCAAGAAGATGTGCCAGGAGTAGGGTCCGCACGTTACAGTGTTGCAGCTTCACTGATAATGATGTTAATATGATGTTATGAGGTGATGAATCTGTGGCATCTGTACTGTTTGCAAAAGATACACAGATACTATTATTCGTAGAGAGAGAATTATGTGTATTTCTTCCAAGATTATTTTCCCTCTGAAGATTTAGGACCCCACTGTTATGTGATGATTGTCACTCTCTGACTCTGCCTCCTTGTTTTGTCTCCTTCCACGTTAGGACACTTTTCTACCCACTTCCTCCAGTGGCCTCTGTTTACATTTATTTCTCTTTTTTTTTTTTTTTTTTTTGGGGGGGGGAGGGCGGGTACTAGGATGAGATAGAATTTTTTGTTTGTTTGTTTGTTTTTAAGTAAGTGCCTTGCCCCAGCATATAATACATCTAATTTTCACAGCTAGAATCTTTGTTTTATTATTTATTTTGACGGAAGGAGGGTTCAAAGGCTCTGAAGGGCTGGAAAAATGCTAATGTTTTGCTAGAGTTCCAATTCCTCCTCATTTTTAAACTCAATCTTTTCATTTAGAAACAGGAATAAAGTTTTGCTTCTGTAACTGGATTTACCCAAATAGCAGTTCATGACATTCACAATAAATGTTACACCCCGTTATGTGTTTAAGTTATTATCCAAATATGTCAAATAAGTGCTTCTTGCTTATCATGGAAAATTTAATACATAATTATTTGGGGGTTTTAACACTATTGCTCCAAAATGAAGAAAACCATTGAAATTATTGCAGCTGTTGTTTCAAACGAAGGAAATCAAATATATGCAGTAAACTTTCTGCCACTGTCCAATTAGAACAGGAGAATCTACCCGTTAAAGATGCATCTTTAGTAATATAATAACTGAGGCTTTATCATGCAAATGCATCCATGTGGCACAGAACTGTAGTATATTTATCACATATGTAAATTTCCATCAAAGCTGCTCCTTTCAGAATGTCATCTTGAATATCTCAGAGTTGTAATCTCACAGAGGCTGATTTCATTTCCTAGTATCATTGATGTGTTTATGCATGGGGCATGTACTCAGAGTGGTTTTGTCTACACTCTTATTTATGTCTCTGGTTTTCTGGTTTTGAGTTCTGGAAAATGGCTGTAGAAAGGCATCTGTACAAATTTGCTCCTCTTTCCCTCTTTCTTAACAAATGCTATGGAATAATTCTGCCGTGCCCACCTTTCAGAAACATCAGGAATTCCAGCTTTTTGTGGGAATGGTACAAGAAATACTGACATGTTACAGTGATGGTGCCTGCTCTGCAGGACTACTGAAAGTATTTGCTGAAGTTGTCCTGCAATAAACTGAACTGGAAGACTTAAATTTTGCAAACCCTCTGCATAAGGCAATAATAGCATAGCCATCTAGGGGCAGTGGCCTTTCTTTGGCCCCTGAACTGAAGTGAAATTCACTGAAACAAAGCAGGAAACACTCAGGATGCTCTGCAATGATCACGTCTTCTGTCTAAATAATTTACTAGAATTTTAACATATCCCAACAATGATGACTCATTTTTTAATTCAAAATGAAACCTATTATTTATGTTAAATGAGTGTCAAAAATGAGTAACACATTAACTATAACACCCAAAAAGCCCCCAAATTCCCCAATAAATTAAGGTCATTTTAACAACTGCTTCCACAACACATACCCAAACAAAGAACAGAAAGGTAAGAATAACATAACAGTAATGAGATTTCTTGGATAAGTTTTGTTTTTAAGTAATGATACAGAACATGTGACAAGTTAACCAATTTCATCAGGAAACTAAACCCGTATTTCTTTTGATCCTTAAAATATAGCATCTTCCACATTTGAAGATGTAAGCCTCAGAACTTCACATAGGTAAAATAGGTGTCAAAAAAGTTGTGCTAAGCTAAAAGCTGAGACAGTATTCTGATTCCATACATGCAGAGCTAGTGAGCAGACACTGGTAATTAGTTGGCCCAGAAAGTCAGAGACCACCACTAACTCCACAGCCAGGACTTGCAGCAAGCATATATAATCTACATGGGCTTGGCAGGTTGCCACAATGAAGAGGCCCCTTGAATATTTTCCTCTTTCTATTTCTTTAAGTAATGTTTAACTGTAGATACACATGGACAGATTACAAGGTAAGAAAAATAATGTAAAAAAAAATTACATTTTTAAAATTGGAATAATTATAGTGAATCTATTGAAATTCTTACAGTTGAGAATAACTGAAAGGTTTTTATTATTGTAATAATACCAGTATTGCCAAAGGAAATAAATATATTATTTGGGGTTGTTTATTTAGATGCATTGTCCAGTTTCTCAAATTATACTAGTTTTGGATTCTTCCAATCCCAATAAATAATCTATTGAATTTGAATTCTAAGAGTATCTACTAGATGTCATGACCAGAATGATCAAATATGATCAGACACAAATATGATAATATAGATCTAAAACAGTAAAGATGTAGGCAGGGTAGTTGAAAAAAAGAGAAATTTTTCATGCCAAGAACACTAACTGCTGAATCCTTTAATGTCTGTAAAGTCACCACCGGAACACTGGAAAATACAGAAATACTTTTGTAGAGTTATATTAGAAATTAACTTTTTTCAAACCTAAACAGGAAATGGGAAAACAGAGGCCATTGTGGTTAGAGGATATAAAAAGTTAGTATAAGCAATAAGAAGGCTTTTAAGTACCACAAACAATCTGGAAAGGGAAAACATGGGGAGACATAAAAACATTAAAAGACAGAAGACCAAAAGGAAGCAGTGAGTGTAGAATTACAGGGGATATTTCAACCACCTGTAAAGATTTCTTTGAATAAAGCATATTTGCAGTGAGCTGAAGGAAAGTAAAGGAAGCAGGAAAGTAAGAACATTACCAGTAAAATAGCTGTGGAAATCTAGAAGAACAGACAAAGAAATGGCAGATTTGTTAATGTTTGGTTTGCTGGGGTTTCTCCGTTTGTTTGTTTGTTTGTTTGTTTGTTTTTTCACAAATGGGAGGATACAGAAATTAGATGTATTTCAAATTAGGATTTTTTGATCGGTACGGTCAGGGAATTGGCTAATGAGGATGCCAAGGAAAACACTTTACAACATTAAACATAATCAATAGAATTTTTATTATTGCAAAAACATCTTCTCAAACCTCTGAATTAGATATTAGTGGACTTCTCATTGGTCAGCGTTTGTGGTATCTGAAACAATGCCTGCCTCTGGGGATTGCACCAGAGAGGACTGCAGACAATTTCTGGCAAACCCTCTCACACTTGAGGAGTAGTAGGTACAAGTAGTATTAGGAACAAGTAGTAGTAGGAACAAGACATTTTGCTGATTCTGCAAAATCGAGGAATGAAGGTACAGATTTCCTGCAGGTATTTATTGGCCAATAATTTGTTAAATACTTGCATATATACAAAGTGTGTCCCTAAAGAAGAATATAACAAAAATCTTTTCATCACATGATCTGTCAATACTGGACTTAGTAAATGTGCTGTGTCAAGCATGAGGATTTCTGGTAAAGCTAAAGTTGCAGGCAGCTTGTGTTATGTAACTTCCTCCTCCCCTTTGGATTAACTAATCTATTAAAACAGCTTGTGCAATTTAATTTTGCGCCTACAGACTGTACTCCAGAAATATTCTACACTCCAGCAGACAAAGAAGCTTTTTTAGGAAGACTATGCCAATTCTAAATACACTGCTATTCAGAAACTATGCACTTTTATGAGTTTGTGTTTTCCAGCTTTAATATTCTCATGCTTTCAGGTTTCAAGTTTTACCAGTGTGAATATCCCAGTATATTCTGAACACTCTCCTAATATGAATGAAATGATTGTTTGCTCCTAAATGATTCACTACCAAATCCCAGAAGCTGGAAGCTGATTTTTGTTTGTTTGATGACTCCTACAACCAATGATACTGATGTATGTACCTTTCACATGCACCTTTCAGATAACATGTACCTGAGAGATATTATAATGCACTTTGAAAAAAACGAGTGAATTCTAGCATTTTTACGGAAATCAAACAGGAGTATGTTTACCTGCAAACGTCATTGCAGCTGAGCAAGTTTTGGATTACGAAAGGATGAAGCTGGTTATCATGTCGTGAAATTCTACGCAGAGCACCAAGATTTTCAGTTTCAATGTTTTCTTAGTATGACTAAAGACAAACTGTTACTTCATATCTGCACATTCCCTTCTGTTAGACTTACAGGGGAAACTATTTCTCCTTTCTTTCCTCGTAAACATCCTCCAGGAAGGCAAATAAAAGCTTTTATATGCAAGAACTGCAATGCCTTCAAATGTACTTGGATTTCTTCCAAACAAATAACCTTATAGTTCTATCTTGCCTAAATCTACTAAACTGTAAGATACATTACATTATCCACAGAAGAGACATTCACTCTAAACCTGTCACGTGCTGATTTAAAAGACAATTAATTCCATATAGTTTCATGGACCAAATCATTTTACTTAAAAGATTTTTTTTTTGGAGTAACTATTAAACAAGTACAATTTTACTGTTTTCATAATCTGGATCTTATGATAAAATGAAAAAAAAAAAAAGAAATCTAGCCAGTAAATTAATCTGATTGATAAGGAACCTGTACCTTTTTAAATCCCTCAAGCACATCATTTAAGTGGGGATAATTTGATATGCAAAGCAAAATAATTACATTTAACTGCCAGAAAAACCTTTTTTGCTTCTCACAGAGTGATTTGAAAGACTTTTGTACTGGGAATAGAAGGCACAGATAATTCTCAAAATATTTCCAAACCTTTTTTTTCTGTTGTATTCATGCGCTTGATCCCCAGACTTAGCCAAGATTGGTTTACATACATTTTGAAATGCATAGTAATGAGGTTGTGTCCTGTCATGAAAAAGGGGGTCTGTGTTCAGTGAATGTCCTAGAAACACAGGTTCCCAGGATGCAGCTGAAGCTCAGAGGGCAGCGACCAGTAGTGCAGGTCTGTGCCTTGGACCAGAATTCTGCAGTGTGCATTCCTTTCTCCTTTGCAGCCTGGAAGGGACATTAATAATATGTGGTGAGTGTAGTAGATTATGAGCACTCACATGGTCTAGTGTGCAGATGCTGGAAATCTCTGAGTCTGTTTTTGTGTAGGGTTCACAGAAATGGAAGCTCACTCAAACTCTGACTTGAAATGTTTGAAAGGAAAAATCATCTTTCTGGTCCCAAGTCTGGCTCCAGTGCAGTGGCCTGTACTATAAACTAATGCAAAACAGGTGTCGGGCGTGTACACTTGCAGCATACTGATTTCTGAAAAGTTAAACACGATTTACGAAGGGATGGAGCTAAACTTGTTAGATTACAACTGTTTAGGTGCCTGCTTGATATAACAGTTGACAACAAAGAGGATTTCCTGTGACATGGATTCATTTGACGTCTGCCAGATTAAGTGAAACAAATAAGTTCCATTGAATATTACATGTTAAAGTAAGCAAACCACTGTAATTCTATTGCTAACTGAAGTATAGATGGCTTTCTACGTCTCTGATTCCCTGATTTCTTGTGTTCAGATCTGTCGAGTCTAGGATTAATACCTACTGTGCTATTGCGAATAAAACATTTGCACAGAAATACTTAAATTAAGGCAGAATAAATTCAGAATACTTTAGAAATACGGATCTTGAGCAACCCGTCTTGGTGCTGAAAGATTTCTCTCGGAAGTGTCTTGGACTGTGAGAACTTTGGTAATGGTACTCCATGTTTTCACCCACAGGACATAATTCAGTGTGTTCCCAGCCCTGACTCAGATCTGTGTGGTTGAATTGGAACTATTTGTCACTAACAGCTAAGATACTATGTCTTTGCTTTTCTTTGAATATCTTCATTGCCACATAAAGACAAATTGCATGTCTGATCTGAGGGAAACTATCAAATTACTTTCATCATCTCTTTATCAGCTTTCTCGAATGGATGATTTGACTATCCCTAAAATCATGTATTTTAGGGCAAGTCAGGGGACTCCTTTGCCCTAGATGGTCAATTACTAACCATTTGGCAGTGGCTTCATATAATATTAGGAAAATAGTCATAACCTGTTTCTTCTCCAAAATGTGATCCAGTTTTGTTCCTTTCAAAAATATTACTTTCAACCAAGCCAGCATTTTCCACCAGAAAAAAGTCATTAATAGGAGATCTTCTGATGTTTTCTGGAAGACAGTGCCAGATGCTTTCTCTAATAGAGTATTGCCGTTTACATAAAACCTTCATCAGCCTATTGGTTGGGATAACATCTTTACCCTGTAACTACTTGTTAGTTTTATCCAATTCATCAAAGAAACATTTGTATGCTACACAGTACTGTTTGCAATAACTCAATCACAGAGCTGAAATACATCATCAAAGTGATGAAAACAGGTGCTGGATCTGATTCATAACCCTGATAAATCTTTTTTTAAACATTACATAGCTGTAATATTTCATATTTTCATAGCACTTCCCATGTTGTGGGCTGTGAAGGCTAAAATTTCCCATCCAGCAAGGCAGAAAACACAAGCTAAATGAAAAATCAGATGTGAAATTTTTTTTAAAGCAGTTTCCTTTATTTTGGAGAAGACTAGTTTCTTCTTTGCATATGTACCAAAAAAAAAAAAAAAAATCACTGGATGGTAGTCTAATTATCATTTTTATCACTTTTAAATGTGAAGTTTCACTAGTCTTAGTGGCAGTGGAGTCTGAATCATTATGCATGGAAAGGTACAATTTCCTGTAAAATAATGCTTGATTTGAAAAGTGTCTCAAAAGCAGGGATTTTTTAATATTCTTCAATAAGAAGACAAAATCTGGTTTACTTTTACAGCTTTTCTCTGCTTTCTGTTAAGAGTGGAAAGAAGTCAATCATCTCTCAAAGCCTGGAAAAAAATGTTTGGAATTTCACTCTGCTCTAAAGAGATTTATCTCTCTCCAGTGTCTCCAGAAGATTTTATTCTGGGCAGCTGCAGCTGTCTGTGAAAAATACCTTTCTTATAAATCTACCATCTCTTTTTTATTTTTTTCTTTTTTTCCTGGAGACAAAATAGTTAACAAAAACTACATACAAGCAAGAAGTAGTCTACTACTACATGTCTACTACAAGGACGTCATTCCTCTGCAGTATCTTTATCTGACCTAAGAGTATTTTGGTGTCTATTATTTTACAAAGATGCAAAGTTGGTTTTTAGCCCACCACAGATGATCACAATGAATTGAGCTTGTTCAGTTTGCACAGTCGGAAGTGACTTGCATCTTATCATCCATTTCAGCAAGAGATGCTTAAGCCCTCTCTTACCTCAGAGCTTCTTGGCTAAAAGCCAACAGTATATTCAAGCATTCTACAACAGGAAAAAGGAAAAGGAAAAGGAAAAGGAGGAAAGGGGGAAAAAGGAAAAGAAAAAAAAAAAGGAAAAAGAAAAAAAAAAGATAATTCAGATCACATTTTGAAAAGATACAAAATCCAGTCCCATTTCAACCGTGCAATTTCAACACTTCACTATTTTTTTTTCCCCAAAAGCCCACCACCTCCCAAAACACTACAAACAAAAGTCCCCTACTAACCTTTTATATTTTAAATTACTATTATTCTGCATTAAGATATATTTGCTAGTATATTTCAATGTATATTTCAACAAGCCTAATAGCATGTAGTAATAAAAGAGCAGGATGTCTGATTACTGAGTCAACAAGTTATTGCATAATAACTTTAAAATATCCTTTTGTATTTAAGGTGGATAGAACCTGTCTATAGCTTTAAGCATTTCCATGTGATATCTCCATCAAAATTCGAAAAGTTTATTGAAATTAGTTTACTATTCAGCTAGGCAGACACCTGAAGTATCAGTACCACATCACATTTCCACCTCTTTTTAACAACCCTGAATCTCAAAGACAGCATATTACAAAAGGAGATTCTTCAGATCAGTGAAGTCTCCTCTCTGTTTCATGGACCTGTTGTTTATTGCACTAAGGAAGCCTACCTAGCTCACGTGCAAAGACAGCACGCTAATATACTGTCTCTTAGGTCAGCACTAAGTGAAAAGTATCAGACCTGGAAAGATTAAAATTTTCTCAGTCTAGTCAATATGTGCATATGATTCTGGGGCAATAGAACAACCAGTTTATTCTCTAACTATCCAAACAATGCTTATTACTGCAATCATTCACTAAGTCCACCAGACTACTTGCTGAGTAATCATTAGTGTCCTACCAATGACTCACAAGCTTGAAATGCAGACTGAGCTGAGTATAAAGAAGACTTCCTCAGAAAAGTTCATCTTTTTAACTAACCCCACTGCTTAGAACACTTCCAGCAACATGGGTAGATATGTTAAGAAAAATAACTATGGCAGACAGCTTATACAACCTGCTGACACATAAACAACCTTATTTTTCTTCCTCATTCTATAAATTCCCTGCTACTCGAGCTCAAGAATAAATGACCACTGATTTCCATTTCACATCATCTCTTCTCTAGCAGACTGCTGCTGTTTGCCTTTTTCATACCCAGCAATTGAACAGGAATTGTGTGCTTTCTACTCAAAAGCAGAAAGGGTGAAACAAATACTTCATTTGGAGTCACATAGTTTCCTTAAAGACAAAAAACGGGCATTCTCTTGAAAGCACAGCTGCTTTTAAGAATGCGAGAATTCAAACTATCCTGAAAATTGTTGGTGGGTGGCTTTTGTTTTTTTTTCGTTTCTCTATGTTGCAAGTATTTTTCTCCTGAGCCTTTTCCTTTTAGATTAGATTTAATCTCCATCACTTAAATTCTAATACAATTCCTTCTCCCTCCAGAGGCTACAAAAATCAAAGTAACCCTCTAACTTCAGAAAGATTTTTTAAATGGGATTTAGACTAAAGGGGTGAGGAAAGGAAGGAATAGTACAACAGTGTCTCCTCAGCACAGAAGTGTTTAATTCTAAAGACTACACTGATGGGAAAAAAGCCATACTACAGACTTGATAACTGTAATTTCTGTTTGAGCAAAGACATATGTAACTAAGACATAGACAAGAGATCTCTATTTCACTCCATCTGTGATTCAAACTCACTGCTGATTCTGAGGACTATGCAAAAAACCTCCACATTTTTCTAGTCAACATCTATGGCAGACAGGATCATAAAAGCTTCTGTTTCTGATTAAAAAAGGAGGGGAAGGACACTGATAGTGATATTGTCTGTTGCTTTCCTAATTTAATTTTTTCCTGTTTCATTTCAAGAGTGTGGGTTTTACTAATGCAATGATACATGTGACTCCAGATTGTCGACTTTCATATATAATTCCGTATTCTTACACTTGGGGAAAAATCAAATCAAAATATGGATTACAATAAGCATTTGTATGACACAGAAAACCTGCAAACTCTAAAGTTAGGTGGTAAAATTAAGGTCTATAAAGGCCCAAAACATTAAATTGCCCACCACTGAGGTATAAGAGAAACAATTTGTATTTGAATGGGAATTTTCTGTCTATTTCTAGCCTGTCCCAAGAAAGCTTTCATTTTTTCTTCTTTTTCCATTTACAGGGAGAGGAGGGAAAGTGTGTCTGTAGGGAAGCATAGAGAATTTTATTCTTAGTGATAAACAAGAATTTGCTTTCTCCCAGCTCTCAGTCTGCCTATCTGACTAATTGGTGTAACACTGAAGAGGTCTTAAGACAAACGGATTGTGAATCTACTTCAAAGATACTAAAATTGGAAGGGGAAAAGGGGACAGAATTTGGTTTCCATTTCTGGTACTAAGGAAGTGCTTGAGAAAATAACAAAGAAATTCATGGCTTTGAATTCTCTTGAGTTGCAGGGTATTTCTTTATAACGAAACTTCAGATGGGAAGAAATTTCCATTTTTCATTCATCTCTAGCATTCAAGTACTTACTGAGATTCTAAAAGATACTACATCTTTAACTTCAATTTCCTTCAATGTTAATTAGTTTTCTCAATGTATATGAGTATCCATTAAGACATCAATTTGGTTTTTAAATAACTAAATATCTTTTAAAACTGGCCCAGTCATACACGTTACTATGTGCTATTCCTTGGTGTTTAAAATGCTTTGAGGTATATCCATTATTTGGATGCCTGTTCATCAGCGTGACTGAATTTCCATACTAAGCTTACAGTATTAGATTTCTGAGGAACACAATGCGCTCCGAAAACAAACACAAAAAATGTGTATGTGACGCCACTGACAGCATGTTTGAAGAGATCAATCTTGACAGAAGCCAGTAATAATGGTCTGGAAAAGCAGAAGCTGTGACTGCTGAAAAATTAGTTAGTGAAAGGTATCCCCTCAGTCTGTTGAAGAGTAAGGAAAATATGAACATATTTCTTGCCCATAAATTAAGTTAAATAATCTTCATATCCTAGAGTTACTTTAAAAGTTACTATAATGAAAGGTGTAAATCTATATTGGTCTATCTGAAGAAGCTGGGCTTTGTGGTGTGGCCAGATCAATGCTGATACTTTGGAAAGTTACCCGAAACAGGAACATATGAGATGAACCACTTGAATAAAGGTTAGTGAGTTTGTGGGGAAAGAAAATTATGTCTGGCAAGATTTTAAAATTCTTCACTCTGTGAGCTGCTGGCCAGTGAGGAACCTGAGTCCAGAGAGCCTGCAGAGCCTGGATTAAAACAGGGCTGAAAGGAGAAACCTGCTCTAGGGATATCAGCAGAAGTCACAGTAAACAACTTTCATTTGACTTCCAGAAACTTCAGCTGAGTATCACTACTAATGGTTGTTATTCCTTGATGTTTTCACCAACCATTCTTCCATAATGTGTTGGAGGGACATCTGAGGAACACTGTTGGTGACTACAGCTCCAAGTGGGAAATCCCGTGGAAGAAAAGGCAAAGCAGTGGCTGTATGTTTTCCCTTAGTTGTCTATGATGCCACTGTGAGACATGTAGCATATCTTAAAACACATTTAGTAATTACAGTTCATTGAGGATGAAATACATTGCAGAAAACAATTCTCCCCTTACGAAAACACACGTGTGTTCACACACAGGGACACATGACTGGAATTGAGGGTTGTTTTTTTTCTGCAATTGTTAAACTCTTCAGAAATTTTAAAACACTTGCTCTCTTCCTTCCACTCCCAGTCATTTCACTCCTTCTCTGACTTTTTCGGTTGCAACAATGCTGTTATGTTAGTTTCCAGTAAGTATGATGAACTCTTCTAATTAAGTCATCTAAAACAACAGTTTCACTGCAAACATATGTGAAATGAAATGTGTTCTTAAATTAATTTTCCATTGCTCTTTGTGTAAATTAGATGGCGTCAATCATTGTAAGTGTGATTTAGGGAAGTTGGAGTTGTTGGAACCCACTGTTTTGTGACAAGAGGATGCATTCCTCATTTATTGAAATATATGTGCTGGTATTAAGTGTTTACAAGGAATATATTCAGTTTGTTGAATTTTAATTCAACTAACATAAATATTTTACATAATACTGCTTAAAATACTCTTACCTAAGGAAGTGGATAACCTGTGACTTTCAAATGTAAAAGACCTTGCACTGTTAATTCAAAAAGTAAAAAGATTTATACAATTGGCATTTGTGGCATGACACAGCTAAGCTTCTTTAAGTATTAGTGTAAAGATCTACTAATGTTTTCAGTATTGGTTTTTAACATGTTTTAAATTTAACTATTTAAATTTGAGATAATCTGTTTAAATCTGCTCAGTAAATATTTATTTTCTGTAAGTACAGTATTTGGTGATATAGCTGTCTGAAATAAAGATTCTAGACTTAAAAAGCAAGGTTTATATAAGTAAAAGCTTGCTTAAGTATGAAGTGGAAGCACAGGAGCAGGTCTGCAAAAACAATTTAACCTCAGCATGGCAGAAATTAATGGAAGGCTCCTAACTCTTCTGTAGAAACTGCTGGTTTGGGTTCAGTGTTCAAATTCCCTATTCAATATTTAGGGATGGGTAACCATTTGTGGGACTGATCCTCAACAGTTCATTTGCTAAATTGGGAGGTATTTAGTCTTCATGTCTAATTCTCTGCATAAATTCAATTATTTGCTCCAGACTACTTCTTTCAAACAGGGATTCAAAACCTGAATTATTTTGGAAGAAAAGCATACAGGCAAGTTGCTTATCCCACCTTCTTTCAGAGATATGAGAAACCTTTTTCATTAAAACTGTCTCTCTGCCTGAGGATGCTAAAACCCAATCTGTCCTTCTGGGGCAGGTGTTGGAAGCCAGGTCTTTGCTTTTTGAGTGAATGATCTTTGTGCCAGGTTTTAAAATGGTTTGCAGCAGTTATGCTCTCAAATCACTAGCTGAAATGGGTCTAATTTTGTACGGTATAAACAGCACAGGCAGAGTTTCTTCTCTAAAATCAATATGGTAATGAATGGCGGACACTAGCGACAGGAAAGAGGGAGCAATCTTACTTACTATGTAAGTGTGGATCCACAGCCCTATTACTTGTTGCTCCAGAAATGGAAGTACTTGCTTTCCCAAGGCTGCTCTATCAGAGCTCATAACAGAGTCTTTTTCCTCCCTCTCCTCAGCACTCACATCAGAGCCCATGGCATCCTCTCCTGCTTCAAGCCCCAAAGTGCCACAGTACCTTGACAGATCTCCATTGGAGGCCCCCAGGACTTACCTGCAGCCTTCCCACTGCTGTTTGCTGAAACACAGAATTAGGATCCCTCTTATCAGGGATGCAAGCACATGCCCTGGCTGCTGACACTTACTACCACTTTATCCTTGGCCATTGAGGTCAAATAAGGCAGCTTCCTAACCTGCCATACTGGCTGTGCCCACAGTAACCAATTTGTAACTCCTTTTCCTGGTAAGAATTAAAAAAACCCCTCAGACATCAACTCTACCAGTTAAAAATCTGTCAGAGGACAGACAACAAGGATATGTCTAAAAAGATAAATACATCATCTTAAGAAGAGCTATATATTCTTGCACTTGTTGAAAATAAGAATGTCTTTAGAAAGGTTGAAACCCACTACTAATTTAAGCATATCTTCACTTCTGTCTCTTCATAATACACATCACTGTACTCAACACGTATACACTATATGTAACACATTCACAAAATAATTATGCATTAACTCAATTTTCTTAGTGTGTGTGTCCTTAAATCCTGGGTATGGCTTAAATATATTTGTTTAAATCATTTGTATGTAACTTAATGGCTAGGGCAAATGCCCGTGCAAAAGAGTAAGACCTATGTCCAAGTCCTGGCTAGTTAAGGGTAGTATTTCTCAGATTAAAAATGACTTGCAGAGGCTTCTCTACAAATAAGTGCTTTTATCATCACATATGTGTGATTCTCAGTCCAGGATTCTCTCTCTAGATAACAAATAGAATTATTCTAAACATTCAGTTCTAACAGAAAAGACTGACAGCATAGTATGGTTTCCACAAGTTTCAAAGATCAGTGGTATGCAGGATCTACCCGCACAAATGTACATACAATACATTGTGTCACCCCTGTGTGGACAGGCACAAACTGCAGTTAGAAGAGCTCCTTTGGCAGCAGCAGCTTTCTGGCCTGGAGATTATGAGTCTATCCCTCCACCCAGTGATGTAGCTCACATCTTGTGACTTGTGCCTTGCTGAAGCACTGGTAGGCTTGCCCAAAACATCGACCAAATTAGGTACTATAACACTGTGACTCATAGATTTCTTTCAGAAAAACAGGCCAACAAAGTTAAGACAGTGCAACCTCTGCAGTCCTATCAAAAAGAAATCAAGGGAGATACTTGCTATTAATGCTAGCTTGTAAGAAAACATCAGTATGTGAACATCCATACCAGACTGCAAGTACATTTTAACTGACTACTACAATCAACTTAAACAACTACTACACAACAATAATTATTATGGGAAAGGATTCATGAAGCCTGAAACAAGATGGCAGATGAGAACGAGCTACCAGAAGCAGAACATTTTATCTGATTTGCAACCTGTCTACAGCTTGTATCTTTGAAAAGAGACCAAGAATGGGCAGCCTTAGTTCCTATCTATACCAGCCCATTATTGAGGATCTTTGCTGTGTGCATGGAGGTACAAAAAGGAAGTAAATCTTTGTATCAGGTTGACTAAGAAATGCTGAATGCACTGCATGTGTGGTGCATCACTGATTCCTCATGTGCAGGACACTTGTGTGCTCAGGTCATAATATTTACTCTCTGTTTGGCCCACAGATTTGTCCATGAGAGATTTTGTGGCTTGAAACAGAAGAAAGCCTGAGGACCACTGGTAGTGACATCCTTGATTAAGGAATTCTCCTCAAAGATGCAGATTTAAGTCTACTCAGACACTGATATATCAGAAATGTCCATGTATGTCCAACCGTGGAGCGTCTAATTAACATCAGGAAGTCAGACAAATGTGCAACAAGAGTTTTCTCTGAAGACCTTTTGATAATCTAACAGTTGACCTGAAACTTGATCTGTGCATGACAGTCAACAGCTTATATGATACATTTTAATATGTTAAAGAGGGTTTCTCCTCTATGGACTTCAAGGCAACTTTGCTCCATGAAGAAAGATTCCAACGCATTCCTTATCTCTTCTCATCTGAGTAACCTTTTGTCCTGGGTTACAATGTATTCTATTACCATGAGCTGTTGAAGCCAGGTGCCAACGTTCCTTGCCTCCTCCCTCGGGACTAGCTTCTGTTAATAGCCCCAACATTGCCTTGCCGCATGACCCATAGATAACCTGCACCTGGACTATTCTTCTGTTAATGCGCCCATCAGTGCCTTGCCCCATGACTCACCATCCCTGTGTGAGATGCTCCGGCCAGGGGGAGGGAGCCAAGCATTCCCACCGGGGATAAAATCTGGGGTTTGGAACAGCACGAGCAGCTTTACCCGCTGGGATCCCAGAGGACAAGGACTACACCACCACCGGATTTTCGGAGGAGGACCAGACTTCTTTTCTACAAGATCACCGCTTCAACGGGATCATTTCAAAGAGAACTGCAGCTGCCACTACATCGGACTGGTACCAGGTTGTATCCCTGACTCTGTCAGGCTTTAAACCAGTTTCTCTGTATTATTGTTTTGTTGTATATATTAGTAAAAAACTGTTATTCCCATTTCCTCATATCTTTGCCTGAAAGCCCCTTAATTTCAATTCTATAACAATTCGGAGGGAAGGGGGTTGTATTTTCCGTTCCAAGGGGGGCTCCTGCCTTCCTTAACAGACACCCGTCTTTCAAACCAAGACACCTTTGATATGGGTGGTGAGTAAAGCACAGGTCAGAAAACTATTTTGGTAATAGTTACTTGTCCTCAGCTTCTATCTTTCTCCCCTGTCAGAACAGACCTATCCAATGATGCTGCTAAACACATATTGCATGCCTGAGAAAAACATGAAGAAACAAAAGTTTGAGCATTGTGACATCAACTCCTAGGTATATGACCTGTGGAAGGGAGACCAGAAGTCCCTGTGAGATGCAGGGGGGCTCTTCTGTGTTTCATAGGGAATAAGCACATAACTCCCAGAACAGCTTAGGGCTAAACAAAAGGAAGTGCTAAGGACAGGGCCGTATCCCATGATAATAACCAACAGGAGCTCCTATCTGCTGGAGAACCATTTGAGGTTTGCCAATGTGTTTGTCTTTCCAAAGAGCAATGCAGGATTAATAGGATTTAAAGGATTGCTACACATGGTGAGCTGTTGCACATTTTGGCTAAGAGTTATCAGAGAATTCACTCAAGATGCTGAAAAAAAAAATATATTCCTGACTAAACTCAGATATACACCTTTTGCCTCATATGGAAATGTCCCAAAGAATCAGAGAAGGAAGGTGTGTCACTTAACAGAAAAAAGTTCAAGATTCATAAGGTCATAAGGAGGAGATAGGAGTATGATTTTATAGCCTGAAGAGTAGGGTAATGACATATTCCTCATTGTCAAAGGACTGCTCTCTATATTATTCAATATTTGATACATGCATAGATTGCAAATAATTTTTATTTAAAGTGTATGCTTTTATTCAACACAGCTGTTAAAGATTATAGCTTAGTCATTGTGGTTGTATGAATTCATATTTTAATGTATAATAAAATTTATATTTGACCGATCTTTTTTTTTTTTTTCTTGATGTGTTACCTCCTCTCAACAGAAGATAATGTATAAAAAGTCTCAAAAAATGATTGCAATATGGACACACATAATCTCAAGGTTTATTATTCTCCTTAAGGACTGAAAATTCCATCTGAATGAGAATCAAGTCAAAAAGAACAAAAAAAAAGATAAATAAAATAATTTTTGGAGACAGTAGTACTGTCTCATAAGAGCTAAAAAAAAAAAAAAAGGGACTCTGTGTCTGATGCAAGAAAACTCTATACACATACTAAGTAAACCCTTTCAGGTCTTGACTGTGGCAGAAGTACGTTACATGCCAGCTGGAATAAAACACAAGTACTTTGGACATCTTCCAAAGAATTACATGCCAGGATATTGAAAGTTCCAAGTATCCCATCATGCCACACACAACTGAGCCAATACTTTTCCCCCTCAAGTCACTGTTGTGTATCTAAGAGAAACGGAAGTGTAAGAATGGAAGTGAGTCTGGTCTTAGCCAAAAGTGAATGAGTGATATCTATTTGTTTAGGTCCTCATATGGTTCCTATCACTTAGTATTGTCAATCAAATACTTAAGAATACTGATTAGATTGACAGACTTTTTTTCTCACTTTAGAGACTTCTCCTCTCAACTTTTGAACCTATCAGAGTGTAGCAATAGTATCTGAAATGTTTGAAAATGACGAAAACCAGATTGTTTAGTTTCATACAGCTCCATTTCTTATCATAAAGTTTTAAGACTAAAACCATTTTTACAAGATGGTTCCTCCTCATATGAATTTAAAAACAGCCAGGTCTTTAAAAGACAAATTCACCAAACACTGGAATACTTACCCACTAATGGGGATGTGAGTTGGGCTAGACCATCATGAGACAGGTTAGTTTTACCCTTCTGACAATGCATTACTGTAAAACAGATTTTGAGCTTTTGCATAGCTTGCAAATTTTAAATCCAACATTGCAGGAATTTCAACCACTGAAGCTAACGGAGAAGAGGTTAATAAGTACACAAATATTCACTTCCACTCATTTCCACACTCAGATCTTTTGTCAGGTACTACCCAAATGTGAGTCTGTTGACTCTCAAAGACCTGTACTTGCAAAAAACTAGGAATCTATATATCTGTTCTTAAGGATACTCAGAAGCCTCACTCCAGAAGGTGGAATCAGTATCATTAGGTGCCTACTTCCTGATTAAGCCCTGCCTTCATGTACAGCACACCTCCTGGGACCAGCTTACATCCAGCAATAGAGGATGATGTCCCTTCTTTTCTCTGGTGGGCAGACAGCCTTAGGGCTAATTGAGTGCTGGAACTGATCCTCTTTGTCTCAGTGGACTCAGTACATGGCTTCTGTGTGACAAGGCCTATTCACAAATCCAGAGGGCAGAGAGGACTGAGGGTTTTTTGAGCTGTCTTGAAACTTTAGAAATATCAGTTTCCAGTTTGTAAACATCAGTTAAATAGGCATTCAAAGCTTGAGTGAGTTCAACCCTACAAATCAGAATTTCTTGCTAGGAGTGAAGACTCTGGGCTCTAATCCTAATGTCCAATGGTTAAAACGCAGTTGTGATAGTAAATACTGTAACAATTACTAAATAAAAGCAACAGTAAATATAAGAACTTAAAACTCTGAATCTCATGGCTTACCATGTGTATCTTTTGTAAGACAAAAGTAAACAGAAACTGAATTACCAAGCCTTCTAATGCCTGCTTTGGCAGTGCTACAGAAAAACAAAGCTGAGTCACCTTGCTCCAAATGATATGTGAGAGAGCCATGGTAGTTAATTCTGCACAGATCCTTTTTGTATCATGATTTGAGATTCTTGCCTTTGTATCTGGATGTGTATGAAGTCCTGCCAAAGGCAATGCCCAATCAAAGAGATGATTTTTTATATTTACCTCTGATTATTGTACATCTTATACTCATCTCTTACTCCTTAGCTTGGTGAGTGCAAAGACTTAGAATCTGAGACATGCAAAAAAATTTCAGCTATAATAAACTGCTTCACCACAACAATAGACCTTAAGTAATCAGAAAGTCTACCAACTTCAAAAGACATCACATAAAAGCTGAGGTTTGATAAAAATTTCAACACTTTAGAATACATGATTATTGGAGAGGATCCTAGAAATGAGGATGCATTGTTCCCCACTTCTTCCATAAACATCCACAATAATTACATCCTTCCTGTTGCAGAAAACAGAAGTGAACGTCAAAAATCTTAAGGCAAAAGTTACAAGTTTCTGTTTCTCATTCTACTGATTGAAATTACATAGATGAATTAATTCCTTGCACATCAGTAAAAGGACTTCTGTCTTGACTTGGGGGTGCTTTGTGAGAACAGAGCAGTATCTAAGTACACCCTTTCTATAAATCTGGAGAAAGGATGCTTCATCCGACAGATGGTGAGACCTCAGGTCACCCTTTGGCTCCTATACAAGCAGGACTGATCATATAAACCCAATCTTTTTAAAGTAATCTCTCCTTTGTACTTAGATTACTGGCTTTGCTCAGTAGCAAATGATTAAAAACCCACTAAATGTTTGGATCTCAAAATCAGAAATGTAAGTAGTCAGTCCAGCAATTTCTGTAAGACTGGGATTTACATGTGAATTTAAGAGAAGGTGTAAACACATGGAAATTTAGGAATGGGATTATAGATTGCAGCGTTTGTCAAATTAAGAAAACAACTCCCTTGAACTTCACAGAGAAAGATGCTCTCATTAGAAGGCCAAAGAAGGCCAAACTAGCTTTGAAGTCACTAAACTGTTGGCATGATAGTCTATTTTATCAGATTGCACAGGTTTAGGATTGTATTTGCTTTCACTGCCTCCAGTTTAAACAGCTTCCAAAGTAGAAGGTCAGTGCTGTAAAATATTCATGGAAACTTTAATCAACACTTCTCTCCAAACTACTTGCAAAATTGAGCAGAGTTTTAAGAAGTTTCTAGAATCCTTTGTAGCTCTTCCTTTGTTGTTTGTTTGTTTGTTTGCTTTTTAATTCAAATATTGACAAGGTTGTTGAAGTCACAAATTTACAGAGGCAAATTATGCTAAATGGGGTTTATTGGGTTTGTCAGGCAAACTTCTGTTGCATTACTTTCAAGTGCAGAGAAAAGAATGGAAATTATCAGAGAGACACAAATGAACATGTTTATATTAAGCCTTCTCATCTTTACCATTTTATCTCTAGATGAAATCTGAGTTGGTGTAAGAAACTTCAAAATGGTGTTAATGACACAAATAAGGTATCTTCAAATGTTAAGTGGCTGAGCAACAGCAAGAGCAAAAGAAAAATCAGACTGCTCTTCCTTTACTAGTCTCTGGATACCAGAGCAGCCTAGGTTTGCTACTGCTATACAAAACAGTGCATATTTTAAAGCAAGCGACAAAAAATAGGATTTTCCCCTCCTTTCAGACTGTAAATGATATGTGATAATTTCTTCTAATTCACTGTCCTAATGCTTTTTAAGTTCTTTCCAGAGTAGAGTTATTCTATGTAAGATCTTCCAAAGCAAAAAAAAACCCCATTTAATGCTAATTAAATTCAGCATTTTTCAATGCTAAAAGAATAATCAATATAGGAGATTTATATGGCAACTTACTAAATATGGTACTTGACACCTGTACCAAAAGTAATATAGGTATAATTATTGGCTAGACAGAAGTGTTCAGCAATAAAATTTTAGAGTGACTGTATGGGTTGAGACCTCAGGAATAGAAGGGTATGTGTATTGGGTAAGACATAAGATCCTTTTAGCCCAGTAACCTGTGCATCGTATTGAATTGTCACTGAACCATGCTATGACAGTAGCATAAAAACAGAGCACACCTCAGGGAAACTAAGATACAGAGACTTCTTGTGATCTGACCTTCTTAGGCAGAAGTTATATCTTTCTGTAAAAGGAAAAGATTGGACATACTCAAGAGGTGTCACAAAACAATTTTACAGATGTTGAGACCACACTCTCCCACATTTTAAAGATGGCTTGTAGACTGTCAGACAGGCCTTCAGGTAATGTAAGTCACAGAATCATAGAACCATAGAATAGCCTTGATTGGAAAAAACCTCTAAGATCATCAAGTACAACCATTAACCTAACACTGCCAAGACACCCCTGCACCATAATTATAGAGAGGTTTCCGAAAGTAGAACCGGTGTGTTTTCCACTCTACACGTTATCTACTAATCAAGTGTTTAATGGCTTGGCTGGTGTTTGAATGGAAAAATTCAGTATGATCTGGATTATCTTCCTAAACTTTTGCAACATTACATTCTGTTTAAAAACAGATAAATCATTAAAAAAAGAGTAGGGTAGAACTGTCTTTTGCTGTCATTTGAGTGCTGTTGATTTTTTCTGATGTTTGGTAAAAAGTTCAGAAACTATTCCACTGTCTTGATAGAAAACAGATATTCAAAGTCATGGAAAAGTTAAAGCTCTGTCACTGTGTTGGTTTTGTACCTTTCAACTGGGATTACAGTCCAGAGTACCTAGGATCTAGAGTTCCCTTTTCTGAACCAATAGCTAAAAATAGACTGCTGGTAATAACTAAGGAAGCAAACTGCATGCACCTAATTCTGAAGATTTCTGTTAGCAATAGTTCTTACCTAGGGAGAAGGAGTTGTGAGATTTCCCAGAACAGCTGCAGAGAATTTCAAGCTCTCCAGAACAAACTCAAAGCTGAGGTAAGCAAGAACAGTCACTTTGTTTGAATGACTGGTGGATGAGACTGATGATATCCACTGAAAATATTACTTCCTTGAAAATACCTGGCATGACTTCTCAAAGAAGCATTAGATAAAATGTACATACCGGTATGTGTCAGTGTGCAACTGACATTTTAAAGACAGGTCACAGTTCCTGAGAGACTGCTAGAAATGAAGTGACTGATTCCAGGTAAATTGATTGTGGGAATTTGCAAGGAGATCATTCAACAGAAAATATTGTTTAAAATAAAAAAAGTGTAGTGGAAAACCATTAACATCCAAATTAATAGCAGACAACATTAGTATATAAGGGTTAGTGAACAATGAATAATAGAGAGATCACATATTTTCAGTTATAATTATCTGAATTTAGGAGTGGAATATGGGAATATTTTTCTATAGTTCAGAAAATTCCCTAGGTGCTTAGGTCTGTAATGTTACAGGCCCAAGTCAATGAGGCATGGACAGAACCAGCATATTCTCACGCCATCACTTGGAGAACAGTCAGTACCTCAAGGGACTACTTGGCATTCACACAATCCAGTTCTATATTCATCAGTGAGTAATGGATCCTTCTCATTCATATTTCTAGCTTCTTTTTCTCAGTTTGTACCACAGCTTTTAACATAATTTGTATCTGGGAAGTAGGGGAGGAAGTGGCAGAGGTTCATTGTCTGTTGATAGGTAATTCATCAATCTAAAACAAAAGTCCTGAATGTGTGAATGTTCACCTTTGCTTTACAGTGTATTACACAGAAAAAATAGTTATTTAATTGCAGTAGCTGGAGTGGGCTTTGAGATAGAATCTGTATAAATCCACTGTAGGCCTGTGAGCTAAAGAATTGCATTTTTTATCTTTATATTCTTGCTACCAAACTCTAGTCCTTTTCTATGTTTTGGTTACTCATTTATTCTGGCATTTCTTTTGCTTGGACTATTCTGATCACAGTGCTTTAGGAAAGAATCCAGACAGTGTTTTTCTTGTGTGCTCCAGATGTTTGCAATAACATACTACTGAAGTGAATGCCAGTGGTAAAGGGATATTCCTCCACAGGAAACACTTCACAACTGACACGAACCAATAGCTCCTTAGGGAAAAAAAGAGGCTCCAATTTGTTAGCTGACAGCTGACCAGTAAACACAAAAGTAATCTCGGTAAAATTAGATTAAGTATGTAACTTCCAGTAACTGAGTTTGAAAAACAAGCATAAGAAATGACTAATATAAACTATTGTTTGAGGATTACTGCACAAATATATTCAGCCATCATTTTCCTTTCAGTCTTACCATGTGTTTGCTTTCCAATTTTGAAGAGAAAAAAAACCAACTTCTACCCTTTACAAGCAATTATGCAGAACATATTCAACAGATAAAACCCCTTTATTTTCTCTCCCATTGTTCCTATATTTTAAAAACATCTTGGTGGATATTTGCAAGAGGGGTGCAATAAGCATGTTGTGTTTTTCCTTCCCTGACCCATTTTCTATTTTTTTTTTGCCATATATAATATTCTATCGATTTTCATTAAGACATAAAATTTTATTAATTTTCTTCACCAAAAGAGTGGACATTGAATTGAGTGCTTACTGTGAGTGGAAATACATTTCTGCATCTTTCAAGGATGTGTGTGCACATAGTTCAGTTTTCTTATTCTTCCATATTAAATTAATAGGTTCGGTTTTTTGCTTGCCTACCCAGTGGGTCATTGTTGAGCTGAAGCGTTGTTGCACAGAGAGCTATTTACACAATGTGAGAGGCCACTGTATAATATAAATGGTCAAAGTTTACATAAATTGCACAAAGTTCAGAATATCACATCACCTTTAGGGACCTGTATTCTGGCTGAATTTAGTTTTATTATCCTGTATTACTAAATCCATAGGCTGTGCTCTGTTGAATTTTACAATGAAAATGGAAACTTTGTTGAATTAAAAAAAGACATAGGTAAAACATACTCATGCTTGGGTTTTTTTTAGTAAGATGATCCACTTCTTTATCTAGGTACTGAGGGACTAGTTTGCAGAAAATAAATGATATAAATTCTTTCTCTTGTGTACTTTTCAGAGCTTTTGGCATTTTTGGAGAAACACTGTGGGTTAAAATTTGAAAGAAAAAAGCCCATTGTAATTTAGTGCCTGAGGAACACCCCAGACAGAGGATGGTTTATTTGCTATGGTGGTTTTACAGCTCACCAAGGAAGTCTGATAGAACACAAATGGTTCAAAGAAGACTTAGTTTCAGGAAGTTTATCTTCCAGCTATGTAGTATTTCTTATTTCCCTGTGAAGCGGTAATAAATCTCGGGAATGGACATTCCACTACAGAGACATTATACAGATTTTTCTTTGAACTGTGTTAACTAATGTGGCACTCCATCCAGATTGATAGAACTGAACGTGAGTTACGCATGGGATATATTTTATTCTTGTTTAATATAGAAATTCTTGCATATATTTTTTAAGTTAGGCCAAGATTAAATAATCTTTCTGTAACATCACGCAACAAAGGATTTGCCAGAAAATGAACTTTTATTGCCACCCTGATTATATACATTACAAACATGTAATGAAAATAGATTTGCATTACATAAAACTCTGCCATACTTTTACTTCTAAAGATGAATAATGCACTCTATGCTGTCTGTTCAGTTTCTTAAAAGCTTAGCTCCATGCTTGGAGTTCTGCTCTACAAATAATCTGACCTGTACCATCTTTACCAATAGGTGAATCCTTACGAGAAATATGTGTGGTTTGTGCACTTGACTGACAGCATGATATGACTAGTTTCATACTATACATATGGTATGCCTGATTTTAAATCCATATAAAGAAGAAAAAGGTTGGAGGAGTAAAACAAGAATTTGGTGAAAAGGGTGACTTTGCCCTATCCCTGACTTCCATTACATTTGCTAGTTTCTGTTTGGAAACCAACTTAATTCAGAACTGTGTAGCTTATTTTGTGAGTTTATTTTTAAGCGAATAACTTCTTGTTTTTAAAGAAGTCAAATAACATAATGGCATTTAATTATACGGCACTTTAGAAAGTACTTCTAATTTTTTCCTCTAACTGAAGAGTATTTCAGCCCCTATCTAAATGAACTACAAGTTTATACTTTGGAGTGTAAGCAGACAGTGCGATTTCCTTAGCTTAACTGTTAAAGAAATGTTTAGGAATTAAGAAAAGAATACCATATTCAGTTAAATATGGGAGCATTTTGGAAAGACATTAGCCCATTATTCTTTCAGAATAGAAATGATAAAAGATGACAATCTGTGTTTAACAAGTACCTGGAATGTAAGTTAGTGGCATTGTACTATAGCTTAACTCATAGTTTTAATATAAGTTATAATTAATTTTAAAGATTTCAATGAATATTTTAATTATCATCTGTCCAGTATACAAGCCTGAGTCAATTGAATAGAGTTTTCTTCTACAATTTCATTTGGGATGAAAAAGACAGTTTACTGTTTCAGCGCTTCCCTATCTTGTATGTAGAATATTTCCTTTAGAGACAAATTCAAAAGAGGGATAGAAAATAAATTAAGGTTTTATTTTATCATTCCCAATACTAGTTAGTTAAGTTAGGTATCTTTTTGTTCTGTAAATTCTCTATTTTTTAAAAAAAAAAGTTTGAAAATGTTTAAAATAAATCAGAACATGTCAATTAAAAATGTTTTGTTTGACCTAGAAAACTTTTTTCAACTTTTACCTTTGATAAATAGCATAAATCCCAAACAAAATACCTTCAACAGGCAACAACAAATTAATTTTTAATTAATCTATCTGAAATACTAATGACTTGGGGGAAGTGGGATGTAGTTCTACATATATAATTTGTAAAGTGCCCATTTGGTTTCTACTCTCATACAATAATAAGTATGAAAATTTTATGGTACTATATCAGCCCCTCCCAAGTAGGTAAGTATTTGGGGCTTTTTTTGGTATTATTTTGGGTTTTTTTTTAATAAGAGAGAAGTCACTAAATTTAAAAGTAATAGCATTTCTGTATTTCTGATATGACTGGTCTGGCTGTTTCTCATGAAAAAATATTTCTGTGATTCATGTACATTTTATGATTACTGATTATTTCCTGTGGAGTTTCCAACCCTCTTTGTGACTCTGCACATAAAAGAAATAGCATAAATAAAACAGCATGATAAAATCACTGCTTTGTGTGTGTGAGTTCACTTTGTTCTATTTGTAGCATTGAGCTAAGATACAGGATATTTTTTTTTCCAAAAGGAAAAGTGCCATCTACTGAATTACCAAAACAAAATTTTGCAGCATCTTGAGAGATTCTCCTGAGAGATGTCCTCTCTTTTAGTGATCAGGCCAAGGCTTACTCAACTTGTGAGCTTTAATGAAATCACAGCTGGCAACGGCTGGAGCATCTCCCCTGTGGGGACAGGCTGGGGGAGTTGGGGTTGTTCAGCCTGGAGAAGGCTCTGGGGAGACCTTAATAGCACCTTCCAGTACCTGAAGCGGCCTACAAGAAAGCTGGAGAGGGACTTTTTACAAGGGCATTTAGTGACAGGACGAGGGGCACTGGCTTTAAACTGGGAGAGGGTAGATTTAGATTAGATGTTAGGAAGAAATTCTTTTCTGTGAGGGTGGTGAGACACTGGCACAGGTTGACCACAGAAGCTGTGGCTGCCTCCTCCCTGTAAGTGTTCAAGGCTGGGCTGGATGGGGCTTTGAGCAGCCTGGTCTAGTGGGAGGTGTCCCTGCCCATGGCAGGGGGGTTGGAACTATATGATCTTTAAGATCCCTTCCAACCCAAACCATTCTGTAAGTCTATGATTTCTACAGAAATGCAACAGAAACTGTCCCTTACTTATTTAACCGTGTTATGTATAGGTATGCACAGTATGCTGTTATACAGTATCCTTACCGTCTGCCAGAAAATGGACTTTTTTCTCTAATTAGAAACTGATTATGTGCTGCCTTCTGCATGGATAACTTCACTGGTAGCTTTTCATAGCTGTTTTTTTTCCTGTTCATGCAACGCCTTTGAGGAGTAGTATTTGAACACATTAATTAAAACTTACTTAACAACTTGTGGGTTGCTTTCTTCCTAACTTAGTGGTGATGGCAGTTTGGAAATTCAGACTGTATTACTTAGCCAGCTTCAAAAATCATATGATGTTGTTGCTCATACAGAAACAGTTAAGTAAAAATAACCACCAGGAATGCTTTTAAAAGTCAGTGTTGGAAGAGCTTTTGCTTTGGTAAGATGAAAAAAATCTGCCATGAGACTTGAGGAAAGTCAAGAGAAAAGATATGGGCTCTTCTCAAACATGGTCTCCTTCAATTTGTTTAAAAGGTCTGTGAGACACTTGGGGGTGGGGAAAAATCACAATATATGCCCACCAACAAATTATTTCAGCCATTATAGTGCTAAAAAGTGGAAAGATAATTATACCTAATCCAAGACAGTAACAGGTGCTGTCAGCCCCCATCTATTCATATCCCAGTCCCACACCCATCCCAGAGACAAACTGTTCATCACCAAGTGAGGTTTTTACCATGTGCAGACACATTGCTCTGGGCAAGGTTTCTGCATTTCCCCTCCTGCTTTAGCTAGGTTAAAACACCTCAGGCTGCCAAAACTGCCGGCAGCATTTACAGCATCAAAGTCAGTTGTAACCGTGCTGGGCAATCCTTGAAGCAAGGCTTGGCTGCATGCCCTCTTCTTGCCGTTCATAGCTAGTGGGAGGTAGAAATACCTAAACCAATAAGTGCTACCTGAACATGCCACCTTTTTTTTTTTTTTTTTTTTTCAGTAGGATGAAAAACCACCAGGGGTAAGTGATACCTAGCGATCTCTTCCTTTTGCCCTACAGGCCAGCCTCTGAGTAACGTTAGGGAAAGTGTGTGTTCAAAAGCTACGTGCTGGCCTCTATGTCAGAAAAAAAGAGCCAGGAGGTATATTCGTAAAAGCTGTTCTGGCTTACGAGTATTTTTGCTCCTACCTGACGAGGTGCACAACCTTTTACCTCCCGACTAGTACAGGCTCTACTGATCTCTGTGTGCAGGGCAGTATACAGGGGTGGGCAGAGATACATGAAGTCCCTTTTACCAGCTCGGTGGCATTTACTAAACACGGTCCTTCCTACCGCCTCCTTCCAGCAGCAAAGTCCAGCAGGCGCGTGGTGCACCCCAGAGGAGCCAGAACGGTCACTTCACAGTGCAGAAGCGTGCGAGTGCCACCTCCCAATTATGACTTTTTCACCAGAAACAGGCACTGTTCTTGTCTCTCTGGACAGGAAATTTGCAATGAACTAGGCACTAAAAGTGTTTCTTTTTTTTTTTTTTTTTTTTTCCTGGGGGGGGCGTCTGTTCTGGCAGGTAAATATTTTTCTCCGGCAGAGCTGGTGCAACCAGCCCCCGTGCCCGGGGTACCGCCGGGGGGTGCCGGGGTGATACGGCGCCGTGCACTCGCCCCCGTGGGCTGCCGGGCGCGGACCGCGAGCGGGGGGAGCTCCTCTTCCGGAGGAGCCGCCGTGCCTCCCCGCGCCCGGGCAGCGCAGGCGGGGGCGATGCGGGCGGCGGGCGCTCCTCCCCCGGCCCCCGTCCCCGGCCGGAGCCGGAGGAGTGGGAGCCCGAGCGGGCGGTGGCGCGGGCGGGGCGGGGCGCAGGCGCGGCGCACGGCGGGCTGGAGCCGGGCCCCCGCGCCGCTCTCGGGAGCCGATGGCAGCTGCACAGCGCGGCCGCTCGGCGGAACGCGGCGCGGCTCGGCGCCCCCGGCGCGGGATGCGCGGGCGGGCAGGCGGCGGCGGCGGCGGCAGCGGCATCTTCGGGAGCCGGAGGGACGAGGCCGTGCGGCCGGGGGCCGCCGCGCTCGCCTGACCTGCGTGCCCCCCCCCTGGCCGCGCCGGGCTGCCCCGAAGGATGTCCGCCCAGTCCAAGGGGACCGCATCCTCCTCCTCCTCGCCGTCCGAGGGGCCGCCGGCAGCCTCCAAAGCCAAGGTGAAGGAGCAGATCAAGATCATCGTGGACGATTTGGAATTAGTCCTGGGGGACCTGAAAGACGTGGCCAAGGAACTTAAGGAGGTGAGAAGCGGGGGGCTGCGCGGGCGCACCCCCGGTCTGCCCCGTAGGTCGGGGTCCCTGCTCCCTCCAGGGCTCCACTGCTGCCCCCCCAGGCTCCTTTCACCACTTCTTCACCGCAGGTCGAGCAACTGGTGTCCGGGCTGGGCAGGGGCGGCCCCTGCGGGCCGGGCGGCTGTGCCTCGCCGCGGCCCCCAGCCATACGGAGCGGGACGGGGCGGCGCGGCTGGAGCCCAGCGTCTCCGGAGCGGTGCACCCCCCCCCTCTGGCTCTTCCCGGGGACTTCCCACTTTGGCACATCCCTCGGAGCTGTTTTTTTTTTTAAAAAAAAATTTGTCTCCTGGGGGGTTAGGGGGTGCATCTCCTGCAGGATCCCCGCCGGGCCAGGAGGGTGTTCGGGGATATTGCGGGACCTGCATCCTTGCCCCATCCCGGCGATGGCAGAGGCGTCAGGAGCGGCGGCTTCACTCCTGCTCCAGCGGGTTTGACTTTTTGGGTGCACAGTGCAGCCCCGTGTTCAGCCCGAGGCAGCAGCCCGGCTCCGTCCCGGCCGGTGAGGGCTGGGGGGTCCCGGACCCTCGCACCCCGGCGCCCCGGGCGAAGGGTCACTGCCCGATCGGCAGTACCGGTGCGGCGGAGTCCCCTTCTGCCTCCGCAGGCTGCTTCGGCGGGAGCCGAGAGCCTTGTTTATCTTCCTTTCGCCGGTGGCGAGTGTCATCTCCCCTGCGTTAATCCGCAGGCGGAGGGCGATTACCGCCAGCATGTTCCTAAACCAGGGAAATGCTGTAGCGGGAGGAAGACAATTTGGCTGTCCTTTTGGAGGTTTCCACGTTATCTCGATTTTGCTGCACAACTGATGGACAGATGGTTGGATTATGCACCGAGATTCAAGTCCAGAATCTCTGTGCATTGCTTTGTAATTCTGTATTTCACGTTTATAACAGGCGGTGGTTTGTTGGGTTTTTGTTTTTTTTTTTTTTTTTTTGGTGTTAAATATTAGTTTTCTGTTTTAGCAACATTGTCAACAAGTTTCATTCAACAGACTTTTGCCATCTGAGGCAGTCTGAAATTCACCCGTTGAAAGATGTATAAACACACGGCTCACTAATCACAGCTGTTAGGCTTCTTTCTCACCCACAATTTCAGATTTCTCCCTTTTAAAAAACGTATCTATAATTTCTTTTTTCCTTAACATGCTACAGTCTGTGCTTTGTGATTTTTTGAGGTATTTTGAAGTGGAAACAGTGTTTGTAGGGTAGTTCTTTCATCGTTTTAAAGACTGATGGAGCAAATTGTCTTCTGTTGCTGTAGAAGCACGTTTCCAGGACCAGGAGAGGATGTACTGTGATCTGTCCCGTGAATGTAAATCATTCTCTGCACATAATCAGTCATAGCTTTCCTCTAGAGAGCAAACAAGATCACTATAGGTGGAGGTTGTATGTCATCATTTGCTGTGGCATGTTTTATCTCAACAAACTTGTCTGTTGTGGTTGACTGCATCTGTGGAAGAGAACTGGGTTCACCTCTGCTTGATGGGGAAATGGCTTGTGTGGAGCTCCTTTTCCCAGGTAGAGTGAAATGTAAAGGGGAAGTTGTAGAGAAATGGTGCTATAACTCTGTTAGGTACTATGTACCTGTTGAAGGGTGGGAGGATTGCCAAGAGCATCAATTTTGAGAAAATCAAAATATTTTTATAAAAAGGATAGTTAAATCTTGTTTGTAACCACATGAATTTCTGAGCAGTGTTTTTCTCTAAGTATGTCTAACAAAGATGATAGCTGTGATACTCTGACAAACAAGGGCTGCATATGCAGTTATTTGCTTGCTTGCAATATTATTGTTATGTGTGAAGTACATTTTGTATTACATTTATTTTGAAAAGTTCACAGAAGGCTGCCATCTCCAATTGTCTGCCTTTTGTAGTATGGAGTAGATCTGTACAACAGCTCTCGACGCATCTGCAATGTGTACCTTTTTATGTGAAAGTGAGTTAATTGATAATATTATAAGCTGATAGTCTCTTTCATAGGTTGGTCGTAGGTGCTAGAAAGCACTGTCAGATCTTTCGTAAAGTATACAGGAAGTTGATCTGTAGTCAGTTTTGATCTATTACACGCAGAAGTATACCTGTGCATCATTTATGGTTCTGTACTGTAGGACCAGGCAAAGTGATAAACTAGAGGATATAAGTTCAGACTTTCCATTTTCACTGCAAATTATGTACTTCTGGAAATATTTTGACTAGCCTTTTTTTTTCCGGTGCCTGTCTGCTCCAATCCGACTGTTGTGCTACAGCCTTTTCTGTTGTTCATTCATTTATTTTTTTTTAATTAGGAATATAGTGTTCTGAAAATAGCCTTTCATTCTTTTTGTTGCTGTGGTGTTAAAAAAGACTTCAATTCTGCTGTAGTGGTAGAGCATGAGGTCTTTTTTTGTGAAGTTACAGTAACATTTAGTTGTGATATTGAAAATATGGCATTTGTAGAACACTTTCTTTTCTATTTCTATCTACCTATTTATTACCCTTAAATAGAAATTATTTAATTATTTATTAGATTATACTTAATGTATCAGTTTAGGTATTGGGATGGACTGGATGTCCTCTCCTAGTGTCTTTCAGTCTTCTTTTGTAAGATTTTATATTCAAAGTACTGTCATTGCTTCAAACTGAACTGTTCTGTAACAGTAAGGAGTATGGCTGTACAAGACCTCTGTCTTCTTACATTTAGCTTGTTATAGTTTACTTACGTTAATGTATTTGCATCTGCCCTTCGTTCCAAAGCTTTTTCTAACTGATGCTTTAACTTTTTTTTTTCTATTTAAAAGGGGGGAAGGAAGGAGTGGGGAGAGGTTGAGGTATTAAATCCAGATGCACAGACTATGAAGTTTAGAAATTTTCTGTGAAAACACTTGACTAAATCATGTGGAGTAAAACAAGTAGATGTTAGGAGTCAGTGTATCTCAGAAGTGGAACATCCATCTCTTTCTCCCTGCCCCTTATTTGCTGGGCTGGTTTGCTTAGGCTAGAGTAACCACAAAAGACTAAGGGTTGGGGAGGGTGGGGTGGTGGTGTCTGGAAGATATGTTAGGATGGAGTGGTGCTAAGTCCAGAGTCTGAGCTCATGTATGGCTAGTTCTCTCTAGGGTGCAGTTAACTAAGGAGAGACTTTTGTCTCCTTACTAAAAAAGGAACATGGGGGTGTGTGTACCAGCAGTGTCATGTTTTTGTCTGAAAGAAATTAGTGGATTTAAAACTGATTGAGTGGCTGTTAGTTCATGAGTATTCAGAAAAAAATACAAAAAAAAAATCAAAGGAGTGCCAGAGGATTGAGTAACACTGACTATTCCTTTAGTCCAAGCTATTTCAAAATTAAGTTGATGAAGCCTTAAGGTTTGATTCTCTTCCAGGAGACTGGATAAAAGACTTTTTTCTCTGGAGTCTGTCTAGAAAGATGGTTATTATTATGTCTTGCTGTGCGGGTGGTATTTATCTGTCTGCTACCTAAATAATAAGGTGATGAACACTACTCGAAACCAGAAGATGTGCTAATTGGACTGTTTTGAATGTAAAATGCATTATGTAGCCTTAATTCTCTGGTGACTTCAGAAGGGATTGTAGGGGGTGTGCATGTGCACCTGTGGACAGCAGGACACACAGATCTGTATCATCTTAGTACTGATATTATAATTTTTAAGACTTTGCAGCTTTCATATTTTATGACAACATTGCACATTTCTTTAGCCCGTTACTTATTTTCATTAAGGAAATACTTAACTAAATAATTTGATTAATACTTTTCGTAGTAATAAACACTCATCATGCAGAACAAATTCCTGGAAAGTTATGTGTGAGACATTTGCATAGCTTTTAATTGGCTAAATACGCTTCAACCTTTTATTGAAAGGAACCAACTGTGTAGCTATTGCCAATCTTTAGAAAAACCCAAAATGGAGATGCAGGAGAAAGAGAAGCCCTTGTAGGCATTGCACATGCATCAGTACATTCCCAGTCTTTCCGAGTCTACCTCCTCTGCGTTAAATCCTCCAAAAATGTCTTGCTGACAGGTGAATAATCTCCCTCATCTAACTGACACATTCATTCTCCATAAAGATATGATCTATAAAATTTGAGCATGACTTAACAAATAATAACGTTTTCTAAGTGGTGATGGAACAATACCCTGAAACACCGTGATGGAGTTTGTTGTGGGGTGAATGACCCGATTCCATAACCACGCCTGTCATTATTCTTTTATGTGGACGGTGGTCATGTATTCGATGGTCTTAATTTCTGGATCTGGCCTGCAGGCGCATATTACGATTCCAACACCAATGTTTTCCATTCCAGTTTTGTTTCTGTGTTCAGCTAGTGATCCAGGTGGCAGTAAGGCATTTCAGGTTCTTGCTTGTTAATCCAGAAATGAGGAAGCTGCGGTGTATCCACCAAGAGCAAAACCAGCAATAATCAATCATGTATTGGTATCTCTGATGTGCAAGCAGCAATATAAGGAGTATTTGGTGTTCATATTACTGCATGAAGGTGTGTTTGTGGGAGGTATTACAGCATAGGTATAGGATGTACTATATAGAAACCTAAGAGTAGGTAGAACAATAACAAAACATTTTAATTCCTCCCTTCTTCTTTTCTTGATTCCTACCTCTTCTCCTTTTTGGACTCTTCAGATGTCAAGGGCCTGCCACTGCAGCTGTCACTCCTTTTGCTAGGTAGTGGCAGTTGAAGAGGTTTTTGAGCATACTTGTTCCTACTGTTAGAAATCCAATAAATGTAGATGGCCTTCTTACATATGGATTCTGAATGCTGGCCCTCTTAACAGTGTTCCCCTCAGAGTCTTGCTTCAGCGGATACACTCTCTGTATATGCAGATCTGGTCAGTGACAAGTGAGAGGGACTGAAGCCTTCTTCTGTTTTTGATTGCTGTAGCTGGGCGTGTAGTCCAGTTCAGGCACCAGGACCAAGGTGTTGTATGACTAATGACATTGCTTATTCCAAAATTTGGTAATCTCTCCCGCAGCAAACTTTTTCTGATTTCCTATTGCAGTCCTCAGTGACAAATGCGATCATGAACTGTACCTGGACGTTTATTGTAAGTGCAGAGTATGATTCATTATGTAAGAGAAGCACTGCACAGCAACTTCATTGTTATCTACTCAGGGGCCATAAATAGTCATTTCAGGTAACTGAATCGTAATTTTACTTTTCTTTTATTTCTTGTGGTATATGAAACATTTATACAGTTAGACACAACAAAAAATGTGCAAATTTATTAAGATCAAATTCTTACACTGGTGGAGTCAATAAAGCTAACAGACCTAAAAGATAACTGTGAACCTTACACGCTCTTCCCCCCCCCGCCCATGTTTTGAGGCTGTCAGGAGCACTTTAAATGCTGATATACAAGAAATTAAGGTGGCTCCATATCTGTTTTGTAACCAAAGCTGCCAAGAGTTAGTTACTGTATTGTGTAACACGATTAAAAAAGTAGTGTACATATAGAGCATTGCTTGTTAATACCAAGAGGCTTGACAGAGGGAAGCAGACTGTCAATTTGTGCTAGCTATTTTGTTGTAATAAACACACACATTCCTTTTATGCAGTACTGAGCTCCTGATAGCAATATGTATTGTGCAACCATGAGCTAAATAGAGCATATGTAAATTCAGTTTTCAAATAAAAACAGTACCACAGTGAAAATATCTTTGTGCTGAAGACTGAACTTCACACAGTCTGTGCATTGCTGACCATGATACAGAAAACAAAAGTAGTGAGGCATGAACTTCAGTCTGTTGCTGTCAGATTTTGCCATTGACTTCAGTAGGAACAAGAGTAAGTTTACGGGTGACAGCAGTTAGTTTTGGTCTGCTTCATTTTTATTAAAACTTCAGAATTCAGGCGAATCAGTTGTTGCCATATTTATGTATGAATGTGCCATAGAAAAACAATAACTTGGTTGAGTAACATCATTGAAGTTTTGCATGTTTTTGCCAGTTTCCTCTGGAAATGAAACAATGCCTCTGTTCCCATTACTCACATTAGGCAAGGTTCTGGTATAGCCTTCCCATTTCATGTAAAAATCTTCCAGCCAAATTACTAGTCACAGTTGATTTGTACTCAGCTAATTAACACTTCTCTTGAAGGAGGTCTGGGAGAGGTGCAAATGTTGTTCCTGAGTTTAAAGAGTACTTTCACATAGCACCTATTTCACAATACCTTTATGAAGAGCATCTCTATCTCTTGTAGTATTCATTTCCTTTAGAACTGCAAAATATTGGTGGCTCATAGTGTTCACTTTATGTTGTTCTTTGAAAGGCAGGTGAACTAAATGGTCATTGACCTCACAGGTAGCTCATGTATATCCTGTTTAAGTGTCCCCATTTTTTTTTTTCAGTAGAGGTTATTGCTGTGAGGCAGACAGAGTGAAGGGGTCTATTTTGCATATGGACTACTGTCCTTGCCGCATCACCTGTGGCTGACATTCAGCCATGCAGATTAGCACTAGCTTAGTTACCCATACATAGCTAGGTCTTTGTTTTATTCTGCTAGTAGGTTGGATTTTTGTTTTGGTTATTTTTTTGTTTGTGGCTTTGGTTTGTGTTTTTTTCTTTAATAGATGCAGTAAATAGCAGCTAATGTTGTTTTCTTAAGGTAAAGATTTTGAGGTGGCATTTCACTCAGATTTCAATGTAGGGTGCATATTATCTGTTTTATTGAATCTTTAATATGTTAGCCATGAATATATGATAAGGGCTGCAGCCTATATATGCCTCCTTCTCTCACAGCTCATTTCCGGCTCTGTACATCATTGACTCTGGTCATTCTTGCTGCAGCTACCTGCAATGCTTCACAATGCCCTTTCTCATTGTACTCAGGGGAAGAAGAAAAGCAGAGCCGGCTTTCACTGTGGAAGGGCTGAGAAAATCCTCTAGCAGATCTCTCGCTACAGCTTCCCTGTGTCAGGTTGTGTGTGTGTGTGTGCGTGTGCGCGTGTGTTGAATGACCGAGGTGGGAGGGCTTGGTGGCTGAGACGCTGGCATTGTGGTTTGGTTTAAAATTACTGTGCTACAGCTGATGGGAGTAGTGAGGAGCAGTTGCCTCCAGACAGGAATATTACCATCAGTTGTTGCTTTTACAAGGATTATAATGTGTTCATGTCTTTAAAGGTTAAAAAAATCATCTGTTGTTTCATGCAGCATGTGCCGCGTTGCATTATGAAGACTGAGAGCACTGATGTTGAATGATTTCCAGATTTCATTGTAGATTATTTCTCAGTAATCTGAAAAATCCTGAAATTTAAAACACCTCTTGTTTTTTTTTCCTCTTTAAATCTTTTTTGATGAATCCGCAGTAATTATTTTAGTCTTTCACCCATGCTGGTATTATGTTCTTCTCTTTATTGTGGTCTGTTTACAGTTCTTGCAGTGAACAGCTTCAAGGTAGAAGAAGAGTAAGGCATCCTCACTTGCACTGTAATCATTTGCGTTAGAAGAAAATAATACTGCTGAAAGTAGAGTGAGAAGCTTATTATTTGTTTAAATTGAGACTGTCTTCATGGGGCTCCAGGACTTTGATGGGGAACCAAAAACTAGGTTTGGGCTTTCCATTCATCTGCAGAAAGTGAGATAAGTGTTTAAAGTATTCAAAATTTTATACTTTACCGGGAATGGCACTGTGTTGAAACAGGCAGCTTATGTGTCCTGAAAGATGCAGATTTTAAAAACAAACAAATAAACCAAAAACATTAACAAATGAACAGTTTGGGCTTGCTTCTCTATTGTAATTTATTGGCTTACACCTACTTAACTGTCCTTTCTGTATAAAATCAATGTAAAATGTGAAAATTAAGGTCAAGAGGTTTTTTTTTTCTTTATTGCAGTGTAACTAAAACCAAGCATAGTTCTTTCTTTGCATGCTTTGTCACTGATATTTTTGGGTTTTTTTTTGTGATATGCCTTCTGCTATTTCTTGCTTTTTTGTTAAAACTGAGCAAAAGGCACACTTTTTCAGTGTTAGTTCTCTGAATTCTTGTAATGGCACATGCTAATGAGAGGGTAATTGTCCAGCTATATTAGCTACTGAAAGTTCAGTAGTTATTGAACAAATAATTATAACAAATATATTTATTTTATATATAGAATCACAAACTGGCTGAGGTTGAAAGAGACCCCTCGGAATTGTCCAGCCCATTCAAGAGTCAATGAAAGCAGGTTGCTTAGGATCTAAATCTTGAATGTCTTCAAGGATGGTGACACCACAACCTTTTTGGACTACCTGTTCTGGCGTTGAATCACTCTTACAGTAAAAATATTTTGTCGTGTGTTTAAGCAGAATTTCCTGTATTTCAGTTTGTGTATGTTGCCTGTTGTCCTCTCATTTAGCACCACTGAGAAGAGTCTTCAACTTCTTACTCCTTTCAATCAAGTATTTATACACACTGAGATAAGGTTCCTCTGAGCCTTCTCTTCTCCAGGCTAAACAATCCTAGTTTTCTCAGCTGCTCATCACATAACATGCTGCAACATGCATGTGGATGATGCCAAGCTGTGTGGTGTGGTTGACACGCTGGAGGAAAGGGATGCCATCTAGAGGGACCTTGACAGGCTGGAGAGGTGGGCCCATGCCAGCCTCATGAAGTTCACAAGTGCAAGGTCCTGCACCTGAGTTGATGCAATTCCAAGCACAATTACAGGCTGGGTGGAGAATGGCTTAGAGCAGCTCTGAGGAGAAGGACTTGGGTTTGTGGGTTGATGAAAGGCTCAGCATGAGCTGGCAATGTGCACTTGCAGCCTGGAAAGCCAACCGTATCCTGGGCTGCATCAAAAGAAATGTGTCCAGCAGGTCGAGGGAGGTGATTCTGCCCCTCTGCTCTCTTGAGAACCCACCTGGAGTACTGTGTCCAGTTCTGGGGCCCCCAGCATAAGAAGGACATGGACCTGTTAGAGCAAGTCCAGAAGAAGGACATGAAGATGATCAGAGGGCTGGAGCACCTCCCCTGTGGGAAAAGGCTGAGGGAGTTGGGGTTGTTCAGCCTGGAGAAGGCTCTGGGGAGACATTATAACACCTTCCAGTACCTGAAGGGGCCTACAAGAAAGCTGGAGAGGGACTTTTTACAAGGGCTTTAAACTAGGAGAGGGTAGATTTAGATTAGACATTAGGAAGAAATTCTTTACTGTGAGGGTGATGAGACACTGGCACAGGTTGCCCAGAGAAGTTGTGGCTGCCCCCTCCCTGACAGTATTTGAGGCCAGGTTGGGTGGTTCTTTGAGCAACCTGGTCTAGTGGGAGGTGTCCCTGCCCATGGCAGGGGGGTTGGAACTAGATGATCTTTGAGGTCCTTTCCAACCCAAACCATTCTATGATTCTATGAACCCCTTAGTCATCTTCCCAGCCTTTTGCTGGACTAGGTCCTGTATGTTCGTATATCTTGTACTGGGGAGCCCAGAACTGTGCACAATACTCCAGATGTAGCATCAAATAAACAGGTGTATATTTGGTAAAAATGCTATGTTTCAAAGGATAGCTTCCCACAGTAAATATTTCTTTGTCTGAAAATTTTAAATTAGCTGAAAAACATATTGTCTACTTTTTCATTAAAGTTGCAGTAATAAGTGTTATGGGCTTCTTACTGCCTGTGATCTGAATCTGAATTTTACTTACTTTCAGACAGAAGAATAAATAACAGATCTACAGCATTACTTTATGAATATAACGGATGTATGCACCAAGGGTTTTCAGATGGTATTTGTAAATGAGTGCAGCCACTGGAGCATGTATGTGACAGTGGACAGTGGTGGTGCGAAGGGAGGGCTGCAGCTCCTTTTGCTTTTGCAGGAATGTCACTTTTTCATAACATCTCTCTATGAAACTATGGTATATCCTTTTCCTCACCTCCAAATGAAATTGTCCAGGCAAACCCAATATAATTACTCAAATTAACTTTGTGAACCATTTGGATTAATTTTGCCTCTCTGCTCCAGCCTCTGCAGATGTCCATTTTCGCTTTGATTTCTCATTTTCTGTTGCATCATACTAATCCCTCCATTTCACCAAGGCTCTTTGTTTTCTTTTCCTAGCTCTTTTTTTTCCTCACAACAGTTTCTAGTGCTTTTGCAACTTTATCTACCTCACTGTTAGTGGCTATCAAAACAACATCTGCCTTGTTAAACATGACAGTGCGTGTCTCTCCATTCTTGAATGTTGACTCAGGAAGGTCAGCATCAAAGTTTTAAGATTGGTTTTAAGATTTTCAGGTGATTCTGGAATTCATCTTAGTAACACAGTTGTTCTCCTTACGCATCTTTTGCATGCTAATAGGAGATTCTCCTGTGTACAATCTGAAAGCATTATTAGTATTTTTTTCTAGCTCAGTTTCCAGTCTGGTATAGCAACTGAAAGCTGTGTTGTGTGGATTCTAAAGTTATCTGGGTTGTTATTACAAGCAAAAGATTATTACTTAAAGTCCATTGTAGGATAAGTTAACATTGTTCTCTAGCTTTCCAGTTTGTCATCCAGAATTTAAAATATGCTCCATCTTTTCTCAAAATACCGCAGTGCTACTCTTTAAATGATTTTCAGTTACCTAGTAGAGTGTACTTTAGGTGTTTTCACTGATGATTGCAGAGACCATTTGAGTGGGGTAAGTTTATGACAGCAGGTCGTCTCTACTAGTGCTACTGAGTTTCATCTGTGATAACTGGAGTGATACAGACTAGGCTTATTTGATTTTCATTGCTTATAGGTAATTTTATGGGATGGTTTTACAGTTCAGTAAAGCTGTGGCATTTGGATAAAGAAATGTCCTATATATGGACAGAGTGTCTGGTAGTTTGCATGATTTATTAAGACTAGGAAACTATACAATCATACCTGCCTCTGCTGAAGTAATAGCTTTGATTTCTTGAAAACAAATTATAGATGGTATGGTGAACCTGTAAGGCTTACAGTAAAGTAGTATTTGACCAAACTGTAAGGTTTATGTTGAGGCAAGAGAATGAGGAGGTTGTGATTGTTAGTTTTTGTTCTTACCTGTTGACAGTTGTTTTACATTTGCTTGTTTTTCAGATGGTGTTATTTGATTCTGGCTATTAAAAAAATCATAGAATTTGAATGGTTGGATTGTAAGCACTTTAAATCATGTACAAACACTTTACTTAATTATTTTCGTTAGCTGTCTTAAATCTTATCAAGAAGAGCCTTTGCTGATGTGATGCAGTGTAACCATTAAGTTATTTGACTAAGCTGAGACTTTAAATTAACTCGATGAGTATTATGGAAAATATAGTGTACTACAATGATAGATGAGACAATATAGCAGCACAAAAAGAACCCAACCCCCAAGCCAATGTATTGTTGCACATAGTAGTCTTTAAAGTAGAGATAGATGGATGAATTGCTCAGCAAAAAGTCATAGTACTTCAAGTGCTGAGGATGCTGAACTAGAAAAACAAATCAACTTCCCAGGAGTGAGAACTTTTTATTTAGTACAGACCTGACATAGTCTGTTTCTTCAAACTGTAACAACAAGAACAAGTCAGAAAAAATATACACTGAAAATATTCAGGTTTGTCTTTGAGAAAGGTCTGAAGTGTATAGTGAAACTGAGGACACTGTAATGTGTTTAGAACAGCAGCTTGAATGACTTTCCCTCCCCTATTTCTTGAACGACTTTCCCCCCCTCCCGTATTTCTTGAATGACTTTCCCCCCCTTGTTTCTTAAACTACTTTTCTCCACCTGTTTCTGAGGTGGTGTGCCTTAAAAGTCCTTAAAAAGATTTTTAGAATCTTCTGTTCACTAGAGAATCTTTTCTGAATGTTTGTTGCAAGATCGTAAGTATTAAAGGTGGTATCCTAATAGAAAACCTGGGTATATCTTAATGAATGACTGCTGTATACTGTTTCTAGGAGATGAACGCTTTACCAGCATCATGAATCTCTACTTCGAGTTTGTCTTAGGAATTTTTTTAAAAAATAAATCTGCTCTATCAAAGTAAAAGTTTATTCAGTGTACAACAACTTAGAAATGGGGGCCACTTTTATATTATTTTCAACAAAATATTAAATATATCTAGTCAGTTATTTTTCTCTATAATTTGGTAGTCTGCTGCAAATCTACATCTAGTTTAGAATATAAATAATTTCCGAGACTGAATGTTGAACAGATATTAGTCATCCAGGGGCACAAAATATAATGCTAATAGAAAAAGTTAATAAATAACCCTCTGGATGAATTCTTTCTTTGGGAAAAATGTAAACAACCTTGACTTAATGCTCTGTGCTATGGAGTCAGGTGTAGTTAATATTAATCTGTTATTAAAAAAAAAAAGGATCTATATTTCTGTAGGTCTTGTAGATCATTTACTAAATTATCCACAGAAGCATGCTTCTGTTTAGTTTTCACTACTTCTGACAGTGATATCTCATGATAGAGCATTAATGTCCTGGTTTTATGTGACAGCTTTTTGGATGATTTTTGTTTCTTTTGTAGCTATCTTTTGAAAAAGTGGCAAGGATCAGAGGGGATTTGGAACATTATTGATCCTTAATTTTCTAAAAATCAAGTTCTTGTTTTAATAACTGCTTGTTTTGTACAGGCATAGTACTTATTCTATGTTCATCTGCTATTTCTCAGCTTAATTTATTAATCAGGAATGAGATCATTGTTATCACTGTGAATTAATGGATATGATATGTCTTCCTTCCATGCATGGTTTCTTGTACATAATGAAACAAAGTTGTCTGTTGCATAAATGCTAATATACTGCAACTAAATCTTGATCAAGTGGATTTTGTGATAATTAGATATCTATTTCGAACAGATTAAATTGTTTCCTTACTTTTTGCACAGTAACTATAGCCTTGCAATACTTCAGTACAATTTGTCTTTGACAAACTTTGTGTTAGACTTTAGGAGCCTGTACGGCAAGAGGAGAAGACGTCAGCATCTTGCTTTCTTCTAACACAGAGCAGTAGCAAGTGTGTGTGGCTTTAAGGTTTTCTTTCGATGAAGGAAATATTCTTGGAATTTTCATGTGCTTCCTACTGCAGACTGCTATGTAATACAGGCATAGGAAGCATAGTACAATGTTTTTGTGAATGTAAACTGTTTAATCTAGGCAAAAAACCCCAACAGGCAAAGAAATAAACAGTCAAAATAAAATTTTGTTAACATTTTAGTGGTAGTACAGATTAGGATGAGGTTTATCACAAAGTCTTTTTCCCTTAGCAGTACCGTTATCTCTGATTTCCTTCTGCTGCTGATTTTTGTATGGCATTTATTTGAGATGCAAAGTATATGTATGATAAATTAACATACATAGAGCACTGTGTTGTGGCTGTGCTACTTGCAGAACTATTCTCCTGTGACATAGACATCTACTTTACATAATTTTCTCTGTTCATGCATGTATGTCCTCTAGTGGAAGTGGTTGCACATAATACGCAAGGCATCCTCCTTGTTTTTAGGAAGCACATCATGTTTCTAACTCTGTAGAAAGAGATTTCTCTGAAGGAATAATTTTCTTTAAGGACATCAAAGGGAAACAAATTACCTGAGTGTTTTCTGAACCACATCTGAGGAATAATGAGACTGTAAAAGCTCTGTAGAGACTTGCAGGCTAAGTAGAAGTATTTGCAGGATGAGATAGTGTCGTCCTCTGTATCATTGCTGTGGGTATGTTATCAGGAAAGAAATCTTGAAAGTGAATAGTTTACTTTACTAAATGAGAAGACAAACTTGTTGCCTTAAGTCCAGTAAGATTTTAACAGTTTCATTTTTAGAAATATTCTGTTATGTTATTCTCCAAGAATGCATTCCAGGTGAGTGTTGACACAGTGTTATCATCTTAATTTGCGGAGTGCTCTTGGGCCTCTGCTGCTCGTGGTCTTATTCTTGCCTTGTGTAACAGGATTGGTAATTTTCACTACAGGTGTGAAGAAAATCATGACTATAAAAGGTAGGAGTTATTTGTGAAACTTTTTAATTCTTCTTAAAACCTCAGGATGTCACAGATGCTGGAACCGTTGACATAGAATGAAGAACTTGGAGAAAATGCAGGGAGAAAGGAGGATGGTGAAGGAAGGCAGATGGTGGAAAAAAAGGCTTTGACAGTTTTTCCAGTTAGAAAAGGAAGACAAAATTGGAATAAAAGACATTCCAGACGTAAACTCAGCTTATGATATTATCGGAAATGTCACATCTTTTCTGCGTGGTAGTCTGTGTCGTATTTAAGAGTAGACGACTGGAAAGAGCAAACTATGTCTCTGAATCCAGGACCCTTCTACTGGAGGCAGATCACACGTTTCTTTGTGAGTGTATCTAGCTCAATTTTAAATGTATCCATTTCTTTTGTTTTTCTTTTCTTCCTACTCTTCCCATTGGAATATTATCTTATAACAACTGATGTACCAACTTGGAGTACTTTTTTTTTTTTTTTTTTTTTTAACACCCAGAGGTTTTTTGCTAGTGTTACCACTCAGCTCAGGTAGCTCTCGAATATCTCTTCCTCTACCTGTACATGTATGCTGTAGATTAGTAAGGAAAGTGTCATCAGAGCTTTTCTGTCTCTATTTGGTTGACTTAAACTTTATAGAAACGTATACAGTACTGCAGGTGAGGTTTAACCAGAGCTTTGTACAGTATTGTTTATCTTTACTGGATCTATCTCTTTTGCCACATCCTGAAGTTACATTTCCATTTTGGTGTCAGACTGGCAGATGACAGCCACGCTGTGATCACCTTATACACAGAGGGTCTTTTCCACATAGGTCTATGAATTAGTGAACTTCCAGTTTGTAGCACAAAGCTATTTAGTTTGTCCTCATGGTTATGATCTTGCATATTGCACAGTGGGAATTTTATTACACTTTCAGGCATCTGTGAGGTTTACTTCATTCCCTGTGTGTTGTCTCCTAGCTCTGCTGGATCAACAGATTTCCTCAGAGCATTTACAACATTTGTATGTCAGGGTAATTAATAAAAATAATGTATGACATCAGCCAAAGCCTGGTTAAGGAGTTTCATTGGTGACCCAAATCTACTGCTTTTTGCATATCTAGAAATCCAGTTAACAATAAAGTAATCATCAATCCACCTCGAGGTGGCTTTTCAAGCAGTATGTAGTAAGTTGTGAAACATCCTGCCACTTTACATTATGGAGAATGTGAGTTTTCATGTGTTGAAGATGCAGTGGACAAAATTAATGAGAGAGAGCTCTCTAAACGCACAGAAAATCCTAGAAGCTGCCTAAATGTATAGAATGATGCGCATGTCTCAGGAGGACCCTGGGCCTCAGGTGGTTAGAATCACAGAATCATAGAATAGCCTTGATTGGAAAAGACCTCTAAGATCATCAGGGCCAACCATTAACCCAGAACTGCCAATTCACAACTACACCATGTCCCTCAACACCTCATGTGTATGTCTCTTAAATACCTCTAGAGACAGGGACTCCACCACTGCCCTGGGCAGCCTGTTCCAATGCCTGATAACCCTTTCAGTGAAGAAATTTTTCCTGATATCCAATCTAAATTTCCCCTGGCACAACTTGAGGCCATTACCCCTTGTCCTGTCACTAGTTACCTGGGGGAAGAGACTGACCCCTGGTTGTAGCTAGGAAAGTGCTTAAAGAGACTACTCTTTGTACTCTTCCACATCTATTTTTGATCACTGTTGAAGGTTGGAGACAAGATGATAGACTAAATGGAGGTTTGGTTTCATGCAGTATGGCCATTTTTATGTAGTTTGATTATCATAGTTTAGCCCATTTTATTTACTGTCTTTATTTGTTCTCACAGGCATATACAAAATTAAGGGATTTAATTTTGAGTTTGTCATCCATCCTTCCATTTAAATATAAAAGTAATATAATATTTTTTCTCCATCACCTGGTGTCTCATTTGACTGTCAAGATTAAAATTTGCTACTGGCCCCGGACATAACTGTGTCAGCATTTCTAGAGCAGCACGGCTGATCTTGTCCCATGCAGCTCACCTTGGCGCATTTAATTTCTAGGTTTTCATTTTGCCTCTCCTTGGCATTTGATACTCATTTTCCATCTTGGTGCTGGACAGGCATAACTGGTATTCAGTGTAGGAATAAAAGCCAAGTAGTTCAACCAGCATTCTTAAAAGCTAATATAAATTAAAATTTATGGATCACCTGTCCTTAAAGTATGCAGGCAACCATATTCTTTACGTTTCTTCAGAAAATCTGAAGAATCTTTCACTGCTTAGTATCATTTGCAAAGTTCAGTTCAGGTCATTAATTATCTCCTTAACAATATATTCTTGTTTACTGTGTAGTCTTTATTTTCATGAAGTCTTGGTGGATTGTTTATTTCTGCATACTCTTTGGGGTAGTTTCTCACCAGATTAGTTTGGGAGGTGAAGGGCTATGACATTTCTGATTGATTTTGTACTTTTACTTGAATAAACTGCAGTCCTTCTCTGTATTCAGATTCATGAGTTTCTCAGTTAACCCTGTTAGTCAGTCTCTTGTATTCTGTCAACATTTATTAAATTCAGGACCAGTTTCTAACGAGGCGAAGTGGGAGGTCCTGCACATGTGTTGAGGCAATCCCAAGCACAAGTACAGGATGGGCGGAGAATGGCTTAAGAGCAGCTCTGAGGAGAAGGACTTGGTGGTCTCAGTTGATGAAAAACTCAACATGAACTGGCAATGTTCACTTGCAGACCAGAAAGCCAACCATATCCAGGGCTGCATCAAGAGAAGTGTGGCCAGCAGGTCGAGGGAGGAGATTCTGCCTCTCTACTCTCTTGAGAACTCACTTGGAGTACTGTGTCCAATTCTGGGGCCCCCAGCATCAGAAGGACATGGACCTGCTAGAGTGAGTCCAGAACAGGGACACAAAGATGATCAGAGGGCTGGAGCACCTCCCCTGTGGGAACAGGCTGAGGGAGTTGGGGTTGTTCAGCCTAGAGAAGACTCCAGGGAGACCTGGTAGCACCTTCCAGTACCTGAAGGGGCTACAAGAAGGCTGGAGAGGGACTTTTTGCAAGGGCTTGTAGTGATAGGATGAGGGGTGATGGTTTCAAACTAGAAGAGGGTAGATTTAGATTAGACATTAGGAAGGAATTCTTTACTGTGAGGGTGATGAGACACTGGCACAGATTGCCCACAGAAACTGTGGCTGCCCCCTCCCTGTCAGTGTTCAAGGCCAGGTTGGGTGGTTCTTTGAACAACCTGGTCTAGTGGGAGGTGTCCCTGCCCATGGCAGGGGGGTTGGAACTAGATGATCTTTGAGGTCCTTCTAACCTAAACCACTCTATGATTCTGTTGTGGTGGGTTATTTTGTTGTGATGGTTTTTGTTGGTGTTTTTTTTTTGTTTGTTTGTTTGTTGGTTTTTTTTGTTGTTTAGGTTTTGGGTTTTGTGTGTGTGTGTGTTTAGGGATTTTTTGTTATTTTGGTTTTTTTTGTTGGGGTTTTTGTTTGTTTGTTTGTTTGTTTGTTTTTAAACTGTGTTAATATGCTGTCATTATATGCAGTGTTATTTCTATGGTTGCTCTTTCTGCAGGGCCTGAAAGGTCTGATATGGTATAATCTTGTACTGAAGCAGTGACTAGTTGAGAAGGATATATCTGGTTTCATCCTCAAGTATACTTGTGTATTACTGTTAAGAATAGCAACATTGCACATGTGTAACTGGACATGCTTGAGTTAGGAGGAGGTGAGAAGTGCAAATGCCAGTGGCATGAGTAGTTTACTGGACAATGAAGTAGATTCTGCAGGTTTAGTTGGTCTAATAGGCTCAAAGACTAATAGTTATCAAAATTTTTTGTGAAACAATGGTTATATATTAAATTATTGTTAGAATACTTTAAATGATAGAAGTTGAGACTATGAAGAGATGAACTGGAAAAGGCAAAACACAAAGTGAAGGAAACTGATGTTCATCTTCAGAGTCTGAATAATGTCTGTGTGGTCTGGCAAGGAAATCTGAAATGTCAGGACTACAACTTTAGGAGGGATTTTCACTGAAATTTATCCTTGCTATTCTTTATTTTATTTTTTCTCCACCTCCTCTAAAAGCTTCCACTTACTTACCTTGAATTACAGCTTTTACTTTCATGAGGGAATATGTCCATTTTGACTTTCTCACAATGGTAGTCTCCTACTGTTATATATGGACTTATGCGTGTTTCTTTTGGGATTTTTGTTGTTAATACTTTGTTCTTTGGATGTTAGAACATCATATTACTTTTGTGTTGTGCTTGATTAAGAAAGCACATGTTACGGTTCTACTTCTTCTCTGCCTGTTTTCTCAGACCATGATTATTTTCCAAAAGCATATTTCAAAATATCTTTTCCTCCTCTCCTCTGTTATTATGTCTTACAGGAAATGAAGGCTATTTATATCATTTAAGTTCTGTCCTAAGACATTTTTGTCCTAAGATGAAGTGATGCTTCCAATTAACTACTATTAGGTGTACTGGCCTGGTTTGTCTTGTGGCAACCTCTTAATTCTCTCAGGAGGGGAGTGAACTTTTTCAATGTTTCCTGTCTTCCTTGAGGGTTAGGTTTCATCTGTTGTGAAACCATGGCCAAAGACTAACACCCTGTTAGAGCTGGAATGTCCTCTTTAGAAGACTTTTTTTTTCCCCTCCCCTTTCTCCAGTCAGTTCGACTCCTGGTAAGGTTTTTCAGAAAAAAAATGTTCTATCAAGATACCAAATTAAAAGCAATAGTAATAGCAGCCGAAGATAGCAACTTAAGTGATGTCCTTTTATGAGTGAGTGACGATAAGCATTTGTCTCTGCGTGTTGTTGTAAACCTACTCTATCAGTGAAGTAAAAATCTGTCTGAAGGATTAATTTGCTATAGCATGCTATATATTAATGTCAAAGGAGATTGTCCAAAATGTCTTAAGTATATTTTTAAGAGCATAAAATGCCATTTTGATTTACTCAGTTTTGTTCATTTAGTTTTGCTTTGTTTTGCTTTGCAGACAGACATGAAGTTACAGACAGTGTAACAAATCACTAAATTACCAGATGTTTCCCCTTATAAAATACCATCTTCATTGTTTTCTAACTTTTTTATCAAGGCCAAGTAGTTCAGACGGAAATTTTCAGTGCTGAGTTCTGCATCATGCTGGGTTGTTTTTTTTGGTTGATCTACTTCAGAGCAGTAAGCATGGGGAAACTTCATTGCTTTGATCATGCTTGCCATCTTCATACTTGAAAGCCTTTTCCCCACCTTCCTTTCTGTACTCTGACAAAGGAGTCTAGTCTTTGCTATACTGTAGGGCTTTTTATCATGGAAACCTGTGTGGCATGACCAGTGAGTGTAAATGCCTCCTCTGAGCTGCTATAACAAGTCTGAGTCCAGGACCCCAACTTCTAAGTGACAAGGATATTTTTTTTCCCCCTCCCATGTGTAAACCATGCCACTCTACTTAGCTAACTTGGGGGAGAGATGCATACCTGTAATGAAAGGAGAAGGTTGAACAGTAGGTTGAGGGTAAACTGGCGTGAGGATTCTCCGATGCATGTAAACTTAATCATAGAATCATAGAATAGGATGGTTTATGCACAGTGAATCAACACCTAGCTGAAATTAACTAACTGAAGTATGAACGAATGTAATAATGTGTCTATTAACTGTTCTTAGCTGAAGTGCTGTAGAAGTCTGTATGTATTAAAGAAGGAAATGTCACCAAAAAGCTGGCTGTGTTTCTGGGAAGAGATTTCAGCTCTGTATTTTCATTATTCTCTGTTCTCAGAATCTCTTTTGCAGAATATTTTGCAGAAGGATCTTCTAGTGCTCATGTAATCACAACGGTGTCAGGTATAAGCAGCCAGCTATTTAAAAAGTATTTCAGGATCTGTGAAGTCTATTCAGTCTATGGAAATATTTTTACTTATCATTGATTAAAGTAACTGTAAACATTAATTTTAAATGATCTGAATTGCATAGTGTTATTAAATCAACATTTTATACTACTGATATGTGACACTATTTTCTCTCCTACAGTCTAAATTTATATAAATCCCCTGGTTTAAATGTCATTCCTGTTTTATCTCATTGCTCAAAGATAATCTAAATTATTTTTATTAAGACATTAGTCATTTGCACTTGAAGAAATGTGCACTCTTTTTACTATGTTAGCTGGATCAATAATCACCTTTAAAGATACTATGGCACTCAAAGAGAATATTTTATTCCTTAATTATGGGTGATCTTGGTCACTTTCAGAAGAAAGGTTTTTTTTAAAAAAAAAAGAAGAAAAAAGGAAAGTGGAATTTGCTTGCTCTTCATTGTAATATGTTCTGTGAAAACAGACTGGTTACATTTTTTCACTGCAACGTTATTTAAGCAAAGCCATCAAGTAACTAGGGTAGATGTTTTTTAAAATTGTAAATTGAAATCCATAAAAAGCTAAGCATATTGCAAAAAGGAAATTCTTCCCATAGGTGAACTATGTGATACACTCTATTTTGTTTCCATGGCACATTTAGCTTTCTTGTAGTGTACTTTTTATGTAGTGAAAGGACAATGAAAATGAAGATACGAATCTTTTACACAACTCACTCTTTTTATCTCTGTTGTTCCCTTCTTTCTTTCACTGGATATTGTCAGCATTGTGTTTCTTGTTATAAAGGCAATGCAGCTTCCGGCATAACACACCATTAGGGAAGACTCTGTTTCGCTACTGCTCCAAGGTGTTTTTCATTCCTGAATTGTGTTGTAGCATAAACCCGAAGTCGGTGATCTATTTCATTTCACGTATGTTGAAAGGATCATCACAACTTGAGGAGACAGGAAAGGGGATTTTTTAAAAATGTTTTTGTTGTATTTAGAGGTGACAAATGGCTAGGTTGCATGTAACTAGAATTATGCCTAGGTCAGCAGTTGAAACTGAAAAAGGTTCATATTGGTCTGTTGTTGATTTTTGTATAACTTGTATGTTTTTAGATTAGGGTTTTTAAGCAAAACAGAGTTCAGCACAATTTTAATTTGAGTGTACTGCTGTCTCTTCTTTATGAACACCCATGTACAAGTACAGTCTCTGTCTTACCTGTTTTTTTCTAGAGCAGTTTCTTTCAGATCTTCTAGCCACATTTGTAGCCACACTGCATGATTGCAGCAGTGTCGGAAGTCTGGCATGTTCACGGCCCATTTGTCAGCTTTCTTTCTCAGCTATTGCTGTCCTTCCACTGGACATGCATCTTTTCAGATGCTTGAAAGACCATCTTTGCAGTTGTAATAGCTGAATAAGAATTAGTTTTAAATTCAGTGGGAATTGGGACTCTTGTTGCAGCAAACATCCAAAACAAACCCTGGGTCAGGCTTTAAACTTGGGCTGCAGTAAATTCTTTTGAAAACCATTTTAACATCTGAAATTGATTTTATATTTGAAATGAAACCCTGAAGTTAATTATGTTATCTTGGTTGACCTAGTTGTAGGTTTTATTAGAAGTAGAGTGCACCTGGAAATGCCTCCTGACAAAGAATTTTGAAAATGAAATGCTGTGTAACATTATAGGCTAAACTCAGTTCCACATCTGTGCATTTGGTTTGACTATATTTCCCTGACCTCACCAGGGTGTTGTAAAAATAACTGCACTGAAGACTGTAAAATGCCTATATATTATGGTAATGGGGGCCATGTAAATACCTAAGATAGATGGATAGACAGATAGAATTAGTGCATTAGAGGGTTCCTTGAGAACACTAACCAGATTAAGTGCCAGTATTCTCCTATGTAGCAATGTTAATTGCCAATTTTTGGCAGTTGCACAGATGCTAATTACTTTTTAATAGAACCAATGGAAGAAAATTTTCCACTAAGCTTTTATGGATAATTACTGCATTTTTTTTCCTTCCAGGAGCTTGAAAGTTTGCTCTTACAGCATCCAGCAGATCTGTCTTCCAGATAAATGGTAGCATTACAGCATGAGCAAAATTATATTGTGCAGCTTTATACCATCCCTGTCTGCTTTTTAAATGATACCATTTAGATCCTAGTCCCTCGTTGAACAGGGAATTTATACAAATAACTCATTAACACATTGCTTTGTGTTGTTCAAATGCACCACGTTTCTACACAGTGTGTTATATAACAGACACATATGTAGGGACTGTCCACTGTACTCAGAGCTGTTGAAATGAAGCCTCATGGCTGTGCTGAATAAATATACAGGATTTAATGCATTAAATTTGCCAGTGTCTGTTTCTAAGGGTTTCCGGGATTTACTCTTTCTGTGGCTCATTCTCTCATTATGTATTCACGTTGGGCTCAAAATAAAAAGAAGAAATTGCTGAACAAAAGGTCTCAGGAAGATAAGATCCATGTAAGATGATAAACTTTAAATCATGTTAAAAGATGACTGTGTCATTGCAGTTGGACTGAAACGATATTGGCATAATCTTACAACACCCTTCTGTCAAGGGTTTGTTACAGTTCATTGGGATTTTAATGCAATACTCATCTTTCATAGTAGTTCATAAACCAATATGCCTTGTCTTCTCTGCGGTAATGAGTTAGGCTGAACACTAATGTTTTTGGCTGCAAACCCGGTTGTAGCTTCAGTATTCCCCATTGGCTACCGGATAAAATATCAGATCTTCAGATTCCTTGAAGGACAAAACCTACAGATTTAAAAGGGAGTGAGGGGTTTTGTTGGTCAAATTCTGATAGTTTATCAGAAGGTCCTTAAGATCGCAGAATCACAGAATAGCATTGGTTGGAAAAGACCTCTAAGATCATCAACCATTAACCTAGTATGTAAAGAGTGTTTTGGTGGGCTATGGGCAGGTAGGAACAGTGTGCCCCAAACTTCCCTTCTATAGGGGTTAATGCAGGGTTCACTCAGGTGTGTGTGGGTCCTACATTCATTCTTGTCCTGCATTTCACTCTAAAATGCTCCTCTGACAACTCTGACAAGCCTGGTCCTGTTTGAAAGGTTACCAGAATTTGGACAAAACCTTTTTGTAGTTTTTTTTTCTTGGAAGTGTTTACTGGAATAATCATCTAACCACTAACAAAAACCCCCTGAACATCAACAAAAAAAATATGTGTGCGGAAGCAAGTTTTTATTTCTAAGGAATTTGTTCTTAATTTTGTGTTATATGTAATAATTTCAACCTATACACCTGAAGTTATAAATTACATCATGATATGAAATAATGACTACAGGATGAGAAACCTGTGTTTTAATTTAAAAAAAAAATTAAACATTAGCAATTAGAAACCTGGTTGAAGCAGCTTTTTCTTAGAGACCCATTAGAATGATATTTTAGTGTTTGTGTGTGTACAAGGATAATGTGTTAATAATGTGATATATGGTCTTTCTCTTCTCTGGAGCCATTCAGTTGATTTGCATTAGTTATTCCCCACTGCTTCTTTCTCCCTTTATGCTTACCATTTAAAAAAAAAATTCACTTCTTCCCCTCCCAAAATCATCTTTCCCTTCCAAGCCATCTCTTTCTACTATCCTTGTGACTTGCTGATGGAATAGTCAGTATCATGAATCTTGCTTACAACATGGCATTCACTAACACATTTCAAGAGATTTAAAACTGCAGCTCCTTAAGGTTTTAATAATGATGAAAAATCTTGTTCTCCTGAAACTTAAATAAAACTGCAAGTTACAAAGTTTGTTGCACTTTCTGAACTCTTTTCCAGAATGATGATATTTTAATCAGCTTGTGTGGAAGTATTTTATTTCTTTTGTTAGTTAGAAATTTATACAGGCATAGAAAAATGAATAGATGAGAAGAGGCAGAAGAAGCATTGGGAGAAGAGTATTCCAGGGAAAGGATTACGCTCTTAACAGCTGGAATAGATGGAGGATGGCAGAAACATCATATGTGTGAAGTTATCCTTCAGCATTGGGTGTAACTAAGTTGACTGGCTCCCTCATCTCCTAGTGGTAGAAACTACTACAGGTGATTCAAACACATGATGTGAATAACCTGTGCAAGACTGTTGGGAAGATGATTAAATCTAAAGAGTACCATTTTCCAAGACTGGGTAAACATGAAACATGGTGCAAGAAACAAAAAACCTGTCAAAACAGGTAGATGCAAGAAATCCAAGTAATATTGAGGACAAAGAATGACACTCCTTATAACAACTTAATTGAGAACTCCCATTACATCTGGCTGTTGGGCTAAATGGCTAGCACAGGAAGCAATAATAGGATTGTCCTTAACAGGTGTATTTTCTCATAACAATTCATTAACAGAATTCGGCAGAATGCTGATACATGTAGAAGTTCATTCATCAGAACAAAATCCTGTGTCTGTGATCGTTGTCCACAATTGGATGTAGCCCAAGGCACTCCTTTCAGTTCCAGGCCCTCAATTCATGGACCTCATTAAATGTTAGAGCCATCCTCCTGTACGTTATCAGATCAGCTGATGCCACTGTTCTGCCACTTCTGCAGTGTGTGTGGGGAGCAGGAGTACACCAGAAAATTTGCTGTGTATGATTTCTTATTTAAGACTTTAGGTGTTGATTTTCCATAAGTACACAAAGGATTTTCTGGTGCATGCTTGGAAAGTAGGATTCACTTCCATGGTAAGGAACACTGCAGAAGGGCCTTAATTCTGTTCCATAGCCCACAATGTTTCAGAAATCAGTTGGTCATTTATTTAAGGCTGGGTTAAGAGGCAATTTGTTCTTAATTGAAATGAAGATATGAAACAGCTTATGTTCTTAGCTGGGATGATTTCTTACAGTGGTAAAATGCTGCAGTTTGTCACACATGAAATTTTTAAGTTTATAGGTAAAATCACAGTAAGGACAGTGGGTATGCTTTGGTAATTGACAGTTTCTTAAATCTGAGTCTGTAAAAGCTGACTAGACCCCACCAGCATGGGAAAGGCTAAACAGGTGGTGCTAAGTCTAAAGAAAGTCTAATGGTAGTGCTGGAATTGGCTGCATTTCTGCTGATAGACAGACTACATTCTCCTTTTCTTTTTTAATGTAAATGTATTAGGTATAAATCTGCCTTGTATTTTTTTTTTTAGGTATACTTTCAAGTAATTTGAGGAGAAAATAATTAAAAATGTAAAATTGTTTAACAATTAGAAGTCATCTTTGATGGTTCAAAATCTGTGTTTCTTTGTTTGGTTTTGATGATAACGAGAAGTTTACTAAAGAAGTATTTACTTGGGGACTGTCCTTTAAAAGACCTGTAATTGGATTTAATCTTCCTAGTTTTATCTCATTAGGTGTTGAATAAGTTTATCTCCAGTGACCGTTTAACTGCCTGGATGATTTAGGTTGTATTCTTACTCTTTTTGGCTCTTGCCTAAGAGAATTGCAATGGTTTTAGAGGTTTCTGATTTTTTTAATGCCAGTTCAGTTAAGAGAAATACTAAACTTACTTGAGTCCATGCTTTATAAAATATTTTCCCTTTGAAAACACGATAATTTATTCTGTAAACCTTAAAATGGTAAGAATGCTGTTAAAATGTTTTCCTGTGGGGTTTCTTTCAGGTATAATTGTTATCATGATAGCAAACCTACTTGGCAGCAAAAGGAAACAAGCTTTGATGGGTTGACCTTGGGTGGCTGCCAGATCCCCACCCAACTGCTCTATCACTCCCCCTCCTTGCTGGGACGGGGAGAAAGTAAGATGAAAAAACTCATCGAGATGAGGACGGTGAGATCACTCAGCAATTACTGTCACAGGCAAAACAGATTTGACTTGGGGAAATTAATGTAATTTATTTCCAATTGAAAATAGAGTAGGATGGTGAGAAACAAAGGCAAAACTTAAACTACCTTCCCCTCACCTGTTTTGAATGTGTTCTAATAGCCACCATTTGGCTGCTGGGCTCAGCTGTGTGTGCCCTGTGGTTGTTCCATTGGAGCCAACTGGAACGGCTGTGTCCAGCACAGGGCAGCCCCTGCTCACAGAGACCTCCCTGCAGCCCCGCTGCCAGCATCTGGGCACCTGCATCAAACACAGAAGCCTTGTTCCAGAAAGTAAATGGAGTATGCAACAGAAATGGAGGGCACCTTTGGTTAATAGGTGACCTTTTTTTTTATGGGAAGCCCAGATGCTGAAGGCAAGATGTGGTGCAAAGTCCTCGTCATAGCTCAGGAAATAGATAACTGTTCTAGTCTTTAAGTTACACTGATGACTTTGGCATAGGTAAAGTTGTATTTTTTTGAGTAAAGATTCCTTCTTTATGTGCAAAAAAAAAAAAAAAAGGAAATGTTGTCCATGCAATGCTTATTTGTTTGCATTATTATAGTGTATTTTGAACCTAATTCAAAGCAATACAGAGGCTGTAGGATCTTCCCTTTGCTTTTGTTTTCTGATGGAAAGCCTGCTAGGTGAGTAGCTGCGTAGCACAAGTTTGATGTGTGATTAGCCTGCTAGGCTGACACCCAGCAGATTCCTTTTTGGTGTGGTTCAATTTTTTTTCCCTACCCCCTTCAACTGTATTAGTGTTATAGCAAACTAGATAATTTTTCCATAAGTTCTTTCTTGAAATTTGATATGATAGATGTTTTGTTGGTGTAAATGTTAAAAAAAAAATAAATTCACAGTGTGTTAGCCATCTTATGTATTATACCGGTTTCAGGTCCAAGAAGGCATTTGGTTTTAGGTTGCCACAGGCAAAGGACAGGTTTGGGTGAATGCTTTGTTGCAGCATCAGAGGGACATTTCAGACTTCTTGCAGGTGTAGTTGCAGTTCTGGCACTCAGAGCACTGAATTGTCAATAGATTGTGATGGCATTTACCCTGGGAGCTAATAGACTTTGTTAGGCCATGAGGCTTCTTCTGACTTTCCTGAAATGTAATCCAGTCTCCAGAGATGGAAGACTGTGGTTATTAGTGCAAAACTACTATTTTAACAGGTCTGATAGTAATAAGCTGTTAAAATGAACATCCTGAACAATATCATATTCAAAGTCTTTATAAGAGAAGAGCTGACAGCTTACAATAAAGGAAAGAGAAGCAATATTAAATTAGTCATGTCACACTTGTTTCCAAGAAGGTGATTTTAAAATTATTTTTGTGACCCAAAGGGAATTTGATTGATAATTGACTGATTTTAAAGACCCCTAACATCAGCATTGTATGGGACGAGTATCTGGGGCAGCAGAGGTGCGGAGAACCTACAGCAAAGGCAGAGTCAAAAAAGTACAATGAAGAAATTTCAGAAATGTACAAGAAATGGCAACTCTAAACCTTTATGTGTGATTCCTTGAGTCCCTTCACTTGAGAAATATACACAAAGTATTTTATGTTGAACAAACACACTGTTTTTCTATTCATTGAATGTGTTTATCTTGTGAGCAGGAGGATGCTACAGCATGTCTTTGGGGAAATCTACAGGTTGCTTTCACAAGTACTTTGCGATACAAAATGATTTATATTATTTGGGTATTTGTTGGGACCATATTGTACCAGATACTGTAGGAGAATATCCCCAGTGGTTTGCAGTGTAAGGATAAGACAGAAATCAGTAGGTGAGTATTAACTGGAAGCACAGGAAAACAGTATTAATCTATATGATTAGTTCAGCTGTGGTGTTTCACATATATTGTAGGAGACAGAAGGAAGGTAATGTTTTTCTGCAGAAATATCCACCCTGCCTCTGTGGGATATCGTTGGAGAAAGCTCATAAATTCTCACTTGAAAGTGTAATGCAGAAGCTTAATCATGGATACTCTGCTATTCCTGCTGCAAGGCTGAGTGAGAGCATACAGTGGAGGATGGGGAAGGGAAAACAAAACAGGTAATGCTTGAAAAGATGTTCCAGTAGAGAGGAACCTCTTTCAAAAAGACTTGTTAGGTTAGTTATCTTTGCAGCAACATTCTGGATAATACTGTATGAGGCTAGTTTATCTTTCTCAAGGTCTGGGAAAAGGATGTTGCAATAATCTGTACAGTTGCTGGTGACTACCCTCACCCTCAACAGTCGCTGATGTTTTTCATATGACTTTTACCATCAGAACATAAAGATGTTTTTTGGCCTGTAATGATTATGAAAACTGTTCAGCAGGGAGTATGAGTAAAAGTGCTCGGCATGATACATAGATGTTATAGATCATGGGATAACTACCTTCTTGTACAGCTGCCATCAGTAATTAGTCTGTCTTGAGGAATGGAAACCTGTATTTGTCAGTGGCAGCAGAACCTGTCTTTGAGAACAAGTGATCGCAACACAACAAGAAGTGGATGCTAGAAATGGTATTGATGGCTCACCTGCTCCCAATTAATTACTGCCCTTTCTGGTGAAGCCAGAAATCCGAGTGGACAGATGACGTCACTGCATCTTTCTTTTTTCCCCACTATTTACTTACCACAAGACTATAACCTACAGAAACTTTTTATAAATAGGCTTTCAAACCCACCCCTGCTCTGTTTTTTTGCAAAGCAGTGCCATCCCGAGACATGCGAGCTCCCTTTCAGCATTGCTGCACTGTCAGATTCTCCCAGATGACAAGCTCCCACTGCAATACCATGTCTTGTGATTCCTGTTTGTCTGTTTTTTTTAAAATCTCCGAACCCCAAACCCAGTATAAAACACTGGCGTTCCTTGCATGGTGGGAGCCAGTCTTTGGTCATGCCAAAGACTTCAAGATCTCTAGCTCTCATCATTGCATTTACTGCAAAGACCTAAAGCATGTAAGGAGTTGGGAGTAAATGCATTCAGATGCACTATTGGAAAAATCTATTTTTTGAGCTGTTGTTGTGAATTTTGGGGGCTTGATTTCTTGATTGATTTGGTGGCTTTTTTTCAGCTCTTTCTTTAGAGGTGAAGATATCCTGTATGTTAGGGCAACTAGCACATTGTTGCATAGATCTTGTCAGTTCCTCTTCTCCTTTAGTGCCATTCTCCAGCTTTTATGGTCACTGATATTGGAAGCCCTCCTGCCTTGCCAATAAACGATTCCAAGAGGCTGTGAAGAGTTTGCCTGGAGCAAGAGGAACTGAACAGCCCCTGGCAGGATTAGTTTAGGAGTATCAAAGTAGTGACATTTGGATGAAGTTGTCAAGAGTGGTCCTGGTCAGATGGGGCAAGAGGAGAACAGCAGCTGTGATCATGTCATGTGTGATGGTGTATTGGGTTTGCATGTAAGGTTTTAGTAGTGGGAGTGGCTGCAGGGGTGGTTTCTGTGAGAAGCTGCTAGAGGCATCCCCCATGTCTAATGGAACCAATGCCAGCTGGCTCCAAGATGGACCCACTGCTGGCCAAGGCTTGAGCCCTCCAGCGGCGGTCGCAGTGCCTCCATGATAACAATATTAAGAAGGGGAAAAAACTGCTGGGCAACAGCAACCAGAGAGAGGAGTGATAATATGTGAGAGTGACAACTCTGCAGACACCAAGGGCAGTGAAGAAGGAGGGGGAGAAGGTGCTCCAGGTGCTGGAGCAGAGATTCCACTGTAGCCCATGGTGAAGACCATGGTGAGGCAGGCTGTCACCCTGCAGCCCATGGAGGTCCACGGTGGAACAGTTACCCATGGAAGACCCCAAGCCAGAGCAGGTGGATGCCCTAAGCAGGCTGTTACCCTGTGGGAAGCCCATGCTGGAGCAGGCTCCTGGCAGGACCTGTGGCCCTGTGGAGAGAGAAGCCCCCTGTGGAGAGAGAAGCCCACTCTGGAGCAGGTTTGCTGACAGGACTTGTGACCCCCCACACTGGAGCAGTCTGTTCCTGAAGGACTGCATGGGAGGACCCATGGTGGAGCAGTTTGTGAAGTGCCTTGGCTTGTGGGAAGGACCCATGGAGAAGTTCATGCAGGACTGCCTCCCATGGGAGGGACCCCATGCTGGAGCAGGAGGAGAGCGTGAGGAGTCCTCCTGAGAAGGAAGGAGCAGCAGAGACAATGTATGGTGGACTGGCCACAAACCTATTCCCTGTCCCCCTGTGCCGCTCAGGAGGAGGAGATACAGAAAAATCAGGAGTGAACTTGAGCCCGGGAAGAAGGAAGGGGGGAAGAGAAGGTGTTTTAAGATTTGGTTTTATTTCTCATTGTTCTACTCTGATTTGATTGGTAATAAATTATATTTTCCCCAAGTCGAGTCTGTTTTGCCCATGATGGTAATGGGTGAGCGATCTCTCTCTGTGCCCTTATGTCGACCCACGAGCCTTTCATTATACTTTCTCTCCCTTGTCCAGCTCAGGAGGGGCGTGATAGAGTGGCTTTTGTGTGTACCTGGTGTCCAGGCGGGGTGAGCCCACCACATGTGGGAATGAGTATTGCATTATCTTAAGGTTTCTGGGGGTACAGTCCCCATTAATTCTCCTGCTTGCTTCCTTTCCAGGTGTGTATCAGATTGTATGCAATATCTGTTTCAGGAAGCCTATGTTTTACTGATCCTAATTTTATAGAACTCTACTAACATACCACTTGTCTACTAACTTGGGTTGCCTATATGAAGGCTGTTATTGTTTGATTGTAGTTCTCCAAGTTTAAAAGTATCTTGTGTGCTAATTGCACTCTTTTTTTTTTTTTTTTTCTTAAAGGAGTCTTTTAGTAGCGAAGGTCTGAAATTTCTACTTTGTGGCTGCAGTAGTATTTTACTTATCGTCAGGTAGCGGGGGAGATAATTTAAAGTATGCACTGTACGGAACCATGAGGCTTCTTGGTTCACATCTGTGTGTGCACAGATCTGTTGCTCAAATCTGTTGCTTTTGCCTTTTGCACATTGGTTTTGAGGTTTCTCTTCTTTATCCAAAGACTGAAAAAACCAAAACAAACCAGAAAGGACTGAAGTTGCCTTGTTGGAGAAGCATCAGAAATGAATTATGCTTAGCTCCAGTGAATAGCCAGGATTAACATAGGGATTAAATTGGCCATTAATGCTGTACCTTTTTGTTTTCTAGACCATGCAGGCATGATTTTGTCCGATGAAACTTCTTTTAAATTCTTTACTGCTGTAAGTATGGCTTTGAGGGGAAAAGTGTTTTTCAGCATTTCAGTGCATTTACTGCATGACCGAAGCAGCCTGATATGACTTATCACAACATGACTTGTCATCAGAAAAAAGCTGAGAAAACAAAAGTGAGTTCCTGGAAGCTAATGCCGAGAAAACTGGTTAAGGGCAGAGCAAGAAAAATGCATGCTTTTAAGAATGGCTTCTTTCTTCTGTTACTGCCTTTCCACTTAAAGAAAAAAAGATGGCTAATAGAAACTAGACAAATAGTAAACTTTTGAATAAGATCCTGGATTTGGAGATTGTTTTCTAGTGATCAGGCAAAGGAAAAAAGTAAAAAAGAGGATGTTGCTTTGGCTTGCTTTTTTTGGGAAGTGGAGAGGAGGGCATTAATCTCTTAATAGGGGAGGAAAGTTAATAATCAGCAAAATAACTGTGAACTGTTAAATGCTGTTGTAGTCTTAGAGGTCATTATAGTAATTAAAGTTTGGAAGCATTCATTTGCAGTAGTCTAGCCTTTCAAGACTGTGTTATTAGCATTCAATTTTCATTTTCTTTCATAATTGTAATTCATTTTCTACGTTTCTGTTCTTATGGCTCTTCTTCTCCAACTAATAAACTTTGTGGAAGTCAAAAGTAAAACACAAGTCAGAATATGTTCTCTGTAGTCAAACAGAAATATTTGATCATTTTATACATATTTAAGCATGTAAATACACTGAGAAGCATAATTAGTGTGCCAAGGTTGTACTGCTAAGCTCTTCTATGGCAAGATGAGAAGAGAGTGATAAAAGGATTGCTAACTGGTGTCTGTAATGAGATGAATTCTGTGTTTTACTTGGTCAGAGTGAGTTTATCTGAATGCTAATTATATTGGAAACTAATTTGGAGTGTTTTTGAAGTTATGCCAAGATCTCAAAGTGTTTAAGCAGAGAAATTTTGTGCAGTCACAACCTATAATATCTGTTTTCATGTTTCAAAACACAGCCTCTGCTCTAGTCCTTACTATTCTATACCATTTTTGCTGGCTTTCTGCTTTTAATGTGACAGTCAAAAGCGGGAAGTAAGGTATGATTCTAGTAGAAGGGACCACTAGTATTAGACTGAAACGTAACAAGCATGACTTCAAAATTATTACTGTATTATTTTAACAATCTACTTTCAGTTCAGAATGGAAGAGAAAGTATGAGGAAAGATGCAATGAGTCTCCAAGTCTGCCAGCATGAAAAATGCAAGCTGCTGTAATATATAAAATTTCTCTGTAATATATAAAATTTCTCTTCCTTCCAAGAGGCAAAGGGGAGAGGGGACAAATGAGCAGGGGTTTTGGTCCAGGCGAACTCCCGAGGTCCCTTCCAGCCTCAACCATTCTGTCATTCTGAGATTGTATTAACATTTGTTGTCATCAGATCCTGAGAGAAGTGAATATTTGAAATGAAATTTTGGTGGTTTTTTTTTTTATTTTTAAAAAATTGTGTACTTGAACTTTACTAGCATGAATTTAAAAAGAAAAATGATTTTTATTATGTATCACTCACCAGTATTTTCTAATTATATTTTTAACTGTGAGATGTATCATTGTATGATGTTTTTTAGTTTCCATTCAATTAGAGAGGAAGATCAGCACAAAACTTAAGACATAGCTTAACAAAATAAACTGTATTAGAAATATTTTTCAGTTCAGTTTGCATTTTGTGTTGTAATTTAAATGTGTTACTTACTAGTTAGCGGAATTCAAAGAAATTGGCTCAATATTATTTTATAATCCTTTCTCAAATAATTTGAAGTGAATTTATACCCTAAAAGGCATGTGACTCATCGGGAAAAATTAAAAGTCACCTCTTTCAATGGATGCAGTTCTTGTTCTGTAAGTGTATCTTTTGTTAGTGAAAGCTTCCAGCTGCCTATCATTTTTTAAGGAGTTCTAGTGTATTTTTGGCTAATTGTTGCCTTGAAGCTTTAAATAGATTCAGAGTTATTAAGCATAAATCTCAGACTTATGTTACTGATGAGTCCTTTGATTTACATACTGCAAGTGCTGAGCGTCAGCTCTAGAAATCTTGTTGAAATGTATAAATGAAACAGGATGCATTTGGGCTAATGTTTAGCCAACCTTCTGTGAATGACATGGAAGATGTACCTCACTCAAATTTAGATATGAGGCATTATTGTCAATAACTTGAATTGAGAAGATGAACCAAATTGCATACTGATGTCATGTTGCTGAGCTTTTTCATTGCTTATCAGAAGCCTGGACAGGAGTTTCCCAGGGTGCATGTATCAGAGCATGCTAAAAAAAATCCCACTGATTTGCTTGCATTTCCAGTATTAGAATTTTGGGGTTTTTTTCAGTTGGAGGGTATATTTTATTTTGACTGTAGTGATGCTTGTTTGGTAGTTGGCAGCTCAGAAAGTTCAGGCAGTTACTCTTCACCCTTATGAACTTGTTCCTTTCTGAGCTCTCTATGACTTCTCAGTGTGGTTGTAGCCAGCTTAATTTGATTCTGTGGAATAACCATCAGCAACATGTCAAGCCAGTGACTCCTGAAGAATACCTTTAAGACCCTATTAAGAAACATAAACCTATAAAAATATGTCACCTTGAAATACTTATTTTTCACGTATTTTGAAGTGTGATTTTTTTTTTTTCAGATTGTATTTTGGCTCTGTGCAGAATATATGTGTGGAAAATGGTTATTTATTTTATTTTTACCCAGAGGTTAGATAAAAGAAAGGGGAAAAAGAAAGGGGAAAAAGAAAGGGGAAAAGAAGAACATGGCTAAAATGCAAACACAACTTTGAAAGCAACTTTAGTGGTTTTACTGGTCCAAGTGTTTTTGCAGAGGTAAGCCTTGGTTTCCTTGTCTAGAGTTAATACGTGTTATCACATGGCTGGCATCTCTCGTTTCCTCAGTTACCCTTCCTCCCATCTTCCTTGCAAGTGGAGAAAAAACATTTGCTTGGGAAATGCTTTTCAGCTTGCTGGAGTGGTTTGACAATTTTAATACTGTAATAAGTAGAGTTTGAAAGCTCAGTTTAGACACTGTCTGCAAGTATATAATTTATTTTCAGACAATGTAGATAAATACTCATAGAAGCTACCCATCTTAATAGTTTAAACTACTCTTAGGCTTATCACTTCCTTATATTCATCCTTGTTTTCTTTCATGTCTGCATATCAGTTGGGCAATTTGGGAAATGCAAGGTCTCTTGGTAGCACATAACCAATTTCTCGAATGCAGCTTTTTTTTTTCCTCTTTTTTCACATGGCTGGCAGTCCTGAGTAACATTAGTTTTTTCTTAATGGGATTGATGAATCCACCTCTGGTGTGTTGGATGGTTGAGTCCTATCAGTTACAAGTTCCTATAACAGGATTATGGGAGCCTATTGGTGATCACCAAGTTGACTTTTTCTGTTAAAATGTCAATATTTTTTTCTGTGCTAAATTTCATTTAAATACATTAAAAATGGAAGTCTGAAAAAAGCTTTACTTCTCCATTACTCAAAAAAAGCTAAATTATTGAGCTAGTCAAAAGCTTTTATCTCGAGGCAGAGATCCTTATTCAAATATCTTTAGCAGTCCAGGAACAAGATTTCCAAACTCACAATATGCAAGGTGAGTAGCTAGGCCTAAAGAAACAGGATGTTATTTGAGAGGAGGAGAAAGAGGAGTCAATTTGGAATACTTTGTGTAATCCCAAAAGACAAAGTTGCTGTCTTCCAGAGAGCACTGAATATGAGTCCTGTCTATTTTTTCCTCCCCTCCTTGTGGGAATTGCTGAGGTGGGCAGCTGTAGAATGTATTTCTTTTGCATCCTATGTGTGTTGTCTAAGCTTAGCAGATGAACAGCATGACCTGATGTTCATAAAAACACTATTGAGTTTTTCCAGGAATTAAGTTGCTGCATCCATAGGGAACTGCCTGTCCCCTGTTGGAGAAGATGATGTTGGGTCAAGGTGGTGTTCCTGACACTGTCCTCTGCCTCTTACTTGCCTAGCTTGGCAGTGCCCTTCAGCAGCCCTAGTAGGGTTTGTTCATTTGGAAAGGGTGTGTTGACATACCTAATCTGTAGAGAGTTGCACAGGGGGGCTTCCTATGTAGAGTTTCTGCCTTGCAAATCAAAGAAAAGAGCAGACAGACCTTGCACAATTGATGTCCTGATGGGTTCCCAGGTCTCCTGCATTGCCTGCACTTTGCTCAACACAGCTGTAAATATTAAAATTTTGTAAGTAGTTTTCGCAGTAATTCTCCAAACATCACAAAACATGCGTATAAGTAGGTTCTAATTAGCCTTCAATTTGCTCCCTGGGCCAGCCAGAGCACTTTGAGAGAGTTTATCCAAAACTGCTGCTCTTCATAGAGCTCCTGGTTTGCCTGGAAGTCCCAGCAACCACTTCCTGCTCAGCTCTAATGAAGAGTTATAAAACAGAAAGTAGCATGGTAGATTATCATTCATGGAGTGCTGTTTTGGTTGTTCTGGGTTTTTTTTGTTCTTTTAGCAAATGAAGTAGAATGAAAATGACAAAGATTTCAGATTATATCGCTGATTCTTTAATTCACATGTTATGAAGTGTGTGTGAGCAGGCTAGTGGTGAAGGAAAATGTACTTACACATATATTTCTCTCTCAGAAATATGACTAGAGGCAGGTTAGCAGATACAAACTGAAGGACATCTGTGTGCGCTATCCATGTGTGCCTTAGTATTTAATCTCTTTACAGAGTATTGCAGATGTTTTGTGCTTGATTTAGAAGGCTAGAGAGGAAAAGAATAGTGGGAATAATTAAAAAGTATTTTCTGAACATTGTTTTTATTTCTTCATTTCCTTCTCTTGACCTTATGTCAGGGATGCTGAATACTATTAAGTGAAAGGGAGGCATCTTCCAGATGCTCAATATTCCTCAAAGCTAGCTATGTGTGATTTGCCTTCCTTTTTTTTTATCATGTATGGTGGTGGTAGTTTCTGGGATAGAAATGTTAATGGTCATTTGGAGAAGAAATTATTTGTTCCTATGTTAATAAGCATTTTAGGGCTAGTGGCCTGGCCTATTTGACCAAAGGTATTGAGAAAGTAAAGGTATTTTAATGCCTGAATGCCTGAAGTCTGGTTTTGTTGTGGGGTATTTTTTTTAAGGTTTGGGAAATTTGAGATGGGTTTCAGTGAGTTGCCTTTACATCATCATCACTCTCATGATATTTTAGCAAAACCTTTTTGTTCTTTAAAAAACAAACAAACAAACTAAAGTTGCTCATCTCACTTCAGAGAATGACTTTTGCCTTAATTAGACTTCAGAATTTCTAAAACTAGGGAACCTATATAAAGTAACCCTTAACTCCCTCCCTTCCCTATTCTCTTGTTTGACCATGAAAAAGAAAAAGGATAATTTACTTTAAACTTTTAATTTGCAAGGCTTCAGCTGTACACTGAGTACCTAACCTGTTCAGGTATGAGTCAATACAGTCTAAAATTCTCAGATATTCGGGGTTCAGAAGTATTCTGAAGTCTGTATAGTCTGTGAGCAAGTCCTTCTTTTTGTCAAGTTCATGCTAGAGGGAATAGCTGGGGGGCTCCATTGCTCCAGCAGGCTGTCTGTGGGCCTGGGTCGTGGGAATGGCTTAATGTAGGGACTAATTTCCCACTTGCCTGTTGGCTGTCTGTTAAAGGTGAAGTAAGAAGCATCTCATCAGAGTGGCTTCCTGAATGGAAAAGGCATTGATAATCTGTGACTGTGGTTGATTGACCTTAGCTGGCCATTAGGTGCCCACCAAGAGGCTCTATCGCTCCCTCTTCTCAACAGGACTGAGCGTGAAAAAACAATGAAAAGTTTGTGTATTGAGATAAGGACAGGGAGACGACTCAGCAGTTATCATCGTGGCCAAAACAGAATCGACTTGGCAAATTTAATTTAATTTGTTGCCAATTAACAACAGAGTATGATAGCAAGTAATAAAAACAAAACTAAAACCACCTTCCACCTGCCTGTTCTCCCCAGGCTCAACTTCATGCCTGAGTCTTCTACCTCCCACCTGTGAGTGACACAGGGGAGTGGGGAATGGGGGTTGTGGTCAGTTCATAACACTTTGTCTCTGCTGCTTTTTCCTTGTCACGCTCTTCCCCTGCTCCAATGTGTTGTCTCTCCCACGAGAGTCCTTCACAAACTTTTCCAGTGTAGGGCACTTCCCACAGGATGCAGTTCTTCAAGAACTGCTCCATCATAGGTCCTCTCCACAGAGTGCAATCCTTCAGGAAGAGACTGCTCCAGGGTGAGTTCCCTGTGGTGTCACAGGTCCTTCCAGAAATCTTGCCCCAGCATGGGCTCTCTGTGGGGTAACAGGCTTCCTTCAGGGCACATCCACCTGCTCTGATGTGATGTACTCCATGGGCTGCAGGGGGACAGCCTGCCTCACTATAGTCTTCTCCAGGGGCTGCAGTAGAATCTCTGCTTGAGCGCCTGGAGCACCTCCTCCCCCTCCTTCTTTACCAACCTTGGTGTCTGCAGGGCTGTTTCTCTCACATTTTCTTACTCTCCCCTCCTAGCTGCTGTTGCTCTATGTGTTCTGCTGTTTGGTAAATATGTTATACCAGAGGCGCTACCAGTGTTGCTGACAGGCTCAGCTTTGGCCAGTGGCAGGGCTGTCTTGGAGCCGGCTGGAACTAGCTGTGTCTGATGTGGGAACAGCTTCTGTCATCTTCTCACAAAATCCATTCCTGCAGCCACCAAAACCTTGCTGTGCAAACCCAATACACTGACAAAATGCATCATAAAAGTAACAAAGTTTCCTGTTTTGGTAGCAAGTCAGTCATTTGGAGCATCCTTTACAATGCGACTCAGTAGGAGAATAGACATTTTGGTTCATGGTATAACAGCAAAATTCTACTTTGGAAAACACTATTATATATGCCAATCAGATGCTGAAATTTTCCTTTGTCATTCTTTGTGCCTTCTTTTCAAAGATTATTCTAAAAGACTATTTAAAGTTACAAACCCCACAGTTTCAATTTTCTGTCCTGCAAATGAAATAAATGAGGTGAAATTTGATAGATTTTAATAATTTAGCAAGGAGGGCACTAGGGCTGTCAAACCTAGGATCTTATTAAATCATGACTGGTAACAGTTTCAGCATTGGGTACTTGCTGTTTTGGTGGAGAAGAACTCATCTGCAGACTAGTGAAGTGTCAGCATATATGTTAATGCAGGTTTAAAGCCATGACAGTCCATGTGAATTCTCGTATAGAAGAGGCTGTGTGAGAGGTTGATACATCTTCCACAACTTGTTCATGGAATGGATCTGCTGTATGCTAGTACATCATTGTCTGGGTGTATGCACAAGAGTGGTCGGCACACCCTTGTAAGTAAAGGAATCATTTTGTCATTTAGCAGGACTAATGACATTTTTCATGACTGACCCCTTTTTCTTTTGTCATACAAAAATTGCTAATATGGGTATTTACAGCCATTTTCAGATTTCAGTTGGATCTAATAACAACAGGCTAGCTTGTAGCAAAGCTGTGTTGAAAAGTGAAAAGTTAGTGCAAGTATAGGTGGGAAAGGTTATGGTGAATTTTTAAGGGGATGGGGAGAGTAAAACATTCTGGGAGAAAAGAGGAGACTGTTTTGCTGTTTCATACTGCACATTCTAGAGGATACCACAAAGTCTTTCATAGAAAGCTTTTTTGTGGGAAACTCTGGGACTTGTCTGTGGTGACAGTGTCCTTCATTCTGCACCACCCAGCATAAGCAATGCAATATTTCCCCTTCCATTTTTCTCTGTTTCCAGATGGGAAGTCAGGAGGGAGGAGGTTAGTATTCAAACTGCAGGTTATTAAGATATTTTTGTTATGTGGCAGGACTTTGGATTTTTTTGTAATCTGCATATCCTTATTAGAAGGTAACTGTAAGTAGCATTCAGCGTTGAAGCTTGCTTACCTCATGCTCCACTTTGCTCCTTCAGTCAGCATTTTTCTCTCTGAGCTCTAAAACGGACATGGACTTCATAATTGTGCTCTTTTTTTATTTTGTGGGTTTTTTTCTTTTTTCTTTTTTCTTTTTTTTTTTTTCCCAATAGAAGATGAGATCTGTAAATAAGTACAGTACTGTTTCTTTCTTCTGGAAAGATAGTCTGGTTTCAGTATAGTGGTTTGATAATATAAATGGGCAAATCAAAAAGTCATTTGCAAAACGTTCTAAGTTCTTTCTGTTCAGAGTTTGATTGACACCCATAATACAGATCCAACTTTGCAGATAGATTCCATTACTTACTATGCCTCTTACTCGGCAGATATTATTTGTGGATTAATTTCATTACAATTCCTTACTTTTTGTGTCTTGTTTGGCATGTTAGATTCTTGAGAAAAATCTGTAAACAAAAACATTTTGTTGGAGTATTTGTGTGAAAAGATGAAGTATCAAACCTTCTTAGTGAGATATTCAGTCCCATTTGTTTTCTATAAGGGAAGACAGTGGGAAGCTTGGCAAACAAGCATAACTTAATTTTCTTTCCAAGTTGTGAATGCCTCTTGAAGTGAAAAGACCCACTCTGTTGCTAATCTAAAATTAGTACATATATTCAAGGCTGACAAAATAAAATTGCTCCACGATGAGCGTTTTTTTGTTAATATGAAACATTTTAAAGTCCTCTTTATATGGACTTTTTTGTTTAAGTTTAAGCTTGAGTTGAATACCTCAGACCTCGGAGTTCTGTTCTCTGATGGATTTATGTGTCTTTTAATCTTAAAATAAAATAGAACAGAAGGGAAGTGAGGAAGTGACTGGAAAACTTGATGCACTTTTCAATACGTGCAAATTGCTAGATTCTTGATACAATTTCCATAGCCTTCACCTGTGAGGATACTCAAACCCAGCAATGGATAAAAGAAATTACGGAGAGAAAGTAGAGCTTCCTGCCTAAATCACGCTTTTCTGCAATGAGTTTGTTCCATGTCAAACCACATGAAAAATTTTTACTGATACTTGTATTTTATATTTACCTTTCCTTTATTTCAGGTTGGCTTATGACTCAGAAAAACTGAGTCTCTTAGGAAATGTTAACTGTGTTGCAGGTGACACAAGAACAAGGTCAAACCAAGTCCAGGCTGAAGCAGGTATAGTTATGTGATGCTGCACCACTTAGCATGTCTTGTTGGCTTGCTTCTGAGCCCTCTGGGAATTTTCCAAACAAGATGTAGCAGCTTTGTGGGATGCATCTATTTGACACTGCTGATTTAAGCAAAATGTGCAGTCTTTGGTACAAGACAGCCATACCTTGCATTCTCTTTACTGCAATAAAGCATAGTTTACAGAGACTGAAAGCACTCAACCCTCAGAGTCAGGTAGGAGTTGAGAAAATGATGCATCTAGTGGGAGTGCAGCCCAGTTCAGGCATGGCTGAATGATGCTTGTTCCAGGCTCACTCTTTGTGGCAAAAGAAAATAATATACAAATGTGGCGTACGGGTGATTTCACAACTACCTGTACCAGCTTGTTAGACATCTCTTGTGCAATGTATTTCCCTCCTGTTGGTTCACCTTCTTGAGAGTTCGTTTGCTGTTTCATAAAGATCCACATTGTGAGCCCTGTTCCACTTAGCAGTGGTAGAAGACAAAGAAAAATAAACAGGTATGGTATTTTGCAACTTCCTCACTTATTCTTTATTTTCAGCAAATGTAATGTGTATTGAATATATAGTTTGTGTAATTACTCCATGTACGTAGACATAGTATTGACTTACAAATGAATTAGTATAGATTTCCAAGACTTTGTCTCAGAGGTGTTATACAAACAGAACAATTAGATAAATGCTTAGCCTGTGTTAGTCATTGATAAATCTTATTTTTGTATATCATCAAAATTTAAATTTATTTAGGCAAAATCTTTATACCATGTCACATAATTATAGGTGCATACCTATGCAGAAGGCACTAAGTTCTGACTAAAGTAATTGTATTTGCATAGGTTGTTAGTTTTCTTGGTTTTGTTGGAAAGAATTTAATAATTATATTGAAACATAAAACTAAGTTGAGTGTGCACTATCTAAGCATTCAAAACCCACTAGGAAAGGAGAATATATAGCTTTATGAACCTTCTGGGCTGTATACACAGCATGTGATGTTCAAAATACTAACGCAAAATAAATAGAAAAAAAATACTAATGCATAATTGTACTAGAATGCTTTGCATAACTGTAAAACTTTGACTTCTCAGAGTTGGATCAGTACGGGAATTTCTGTCATGCAGGTTCATGCAGATACCTCAGAAGAGTGAATAAAGGGTTTGCTTAGTCACTTGCTTTGCAATTCTTTAAAAAAAGTTAACAAGAATGACAGAATTTTTAAAATAGTGATTTTAGTTTACATGAAAGGCAGGAGACCCTTGTCAACCTGTCCATGCTTAATCTGGCTGTAAAAGAAAGTATTTGAAACTCAACTGTTTTGAGAATTAACAGCACACTAGTATTAGTTTCCTTGTTTATCGGCTCTGTAAAATATGTAAGTTCTATTTATATTTAATAGTAGGGAGTTGTGACCTTTAGAAGACCTGAGTTCAAGAAGGGTAAAAGCTGGTATTAAAAGTGGAAGATTTGCTGCAAATACAGTAAGAAAGGCATACGCTTTGAAAGCTGATGTTTACATGCCTGTTATGGAGCAGATCATCTTGAGCACCATCACACAGCACATGTAGGACAAACAGGGTATCAGGCATGGATTTATGAAAGGCAGGTTCTGCCTAACTAACCAAATCTCCTTCTGTGACAAGGTGACCCGCTTGGTGGATGAGGGGATGGCTGTATATATTGTCTACTTAGACTTTAGTAAAGCCTTCTACACCATTTCCCAAAGCATTCTCCTGGTGAAACTGGCTGCTGGTGGCTTGGATGGGCATATGTTTTGCTGGGTAAAAAACTGGCTGAGTGGCCGGACCCAGACAGTTGTGGTGCATGAAGTTAAATCCAGTTGACATCCAATCATAAGTGGAGTTCCCCAGAGGTAAGTACTGGGGCCAGTTCGGTTTAATATCTTTATCAATGATCTGGATGAGAGGATTGAGTGCACCCTCAGTAAGTTTGCAGGCGACACCAAGTTGGGTGGGAGTGTTGATCTGCCTGAGGGTAGGGAGGCTCTGCAGAGGGATCTGGACAGGTTGGAGCAATGGGCTGAGGCCAATGGTATGAGGGTCAACAAGGCCGAATGCTGGGTCCTGCACTTTGGTCACAACAACCCCCAGCAGTGCTACAGGCTTGGGGAAGAGTGGCTGGAAAGCTGCCTGGTGGAAAAGGACCTGGGGGTGCTGGTCGACAGCTGACTGAACATGAGCCAGCAGTGTGCCCAGGTGGCCAAGAAGGCCAACAGCATCCTGACCTGTATCAGAAATGGTGTGACCAGCAGGAGCAGGGAGGGAATTTTCCCCCTGTACTCGGCACTGGTGAGGCCATGTCTCGAATACTGTGTTCAGTTTCAGGCCCCTCACTACAAGAAGGACACTGAGCTGCTGGAGCATGTCCAGAGAAGGGTAACGAAGCTGGTGAAGGGTCTGGAGCACAAGTCTGATGGGGAGCGGCTGAGGGAACTGAGGTTGTTTAGTCTGGAGAAGAGGAGGCTGAGGGGAGACCTCATTGCTCTCTACAATGACCTGAAAGGAGGGTGTAGTGAAGTGAGCATCAGTCTCTTCTCCCAAGTTACAGCTGATAGGATGAGAGGAAATGGCCTCAGATTGCACCAGGGAGCTTTAGATTGGATATTAGGAAGCATTTATTCACAGAACGGGTTTTTAGACATTGAAACAGGCTGCCCAGTGCAATGGTTGAGTCACTATCTTAGAGGTATTTAAGAGATCTGTAGATATGGCTTAGAGACGTGGTTTAGTAGTGGGGTTGGCAGTTTTAGATTAATGGCTGGACTTGATGATCTTAAAGGCCTTTTCCAACCTCAATGATTCTATGATTCTATGAAAAAAGCAAAATGTTACACTGATGTTTATGTGATAATTAATTAACATCATGTCAGGGGTAATCATAATTCAAATTACTTGTATGTTTCCTTTCTGACTACTGCATTCTGTTCTTTTTAATACTTGGTGACTTTCATCTAGCCAACAGCCTGTCTGAAGATATTTTTATGTAATACTTGATGAAAATAGCTCTGTCTTTTTTTTGTAGAATCCCCTTTAGATTTGTATTTTTTTTGTTTTCCACACCTCTGCACAGGCTTTCAATAAATTATCTCAAGATTAAGTTGATAACAAAAGATTAAGTTGATAACAATGTAAGACTTTTTTTTTTCTTTTATTTTTGAAGCATGCTGTGACATACTAGATGTAATCCGAAGTGTATGTAAGTAGAACAGAGCAATGACATACAGTCAGGTCTTTCTTGACATTAACACATTGTTGTATTGCAAAGTGAAGTGCAGTGAAGATATTTCTCAGGCAGTGGAAACTCTAATTAGTTATAAACCTCAGCTGAGTGTCAGAGGAGAAGTCTTCAGCCTAAACAAGTCTCTTCATGTAATCATAAAATGAATCTGAATATTTTGTTTTTGTTTTCTAAATTTAAAATGATGGAGTCATGTTTTCAGAAGTGGCATGCTATTTTATAAACTGTAGTGGTAGTTCAGTGCCACAGTGATAAGTTTTTATTAAATGAGTAAAGTAAAACCAACCTGGGCACTATAGTATACAGTGGAAATCCATTATTTGTAAGGGAAGTATTGGCATGGTTATTCCTCCTACTGCTGAAGGCATGGAAGATGTCAAGGAAACTTCTTGCTGTCACTGGAATAGGAATCACAAATACAGGACAACTCCATTGCGGAAGAAGCTTGGGAGGTGGCTGGTGCACGATGCTGTTCACGGCAGGGTCAGCCAGGGAATCAGACCAGGCTGCTCAGGGTTTAATCCTCTCAGGGCCTGAGACCCCTCGAGGATGCAGAGCCCCTGAGCAGCCTGTACCACCACTTATCCTCCTGGGGAAAGGTTTTCTTACAGCCAGTCCTAGCCTGACATGTCACAATTCTTGTTGGTTGTCTATGGTGGCCTGTATTGTAAATCTAAAACGTAGTCTGGCAATCCAGTTTTTTTATTACCAAAACCAGTCTATTATTAACTGGGCCTAATGCACTAAAGGTATTCAACAAATGTGTTCTTTCTACATTGACATCCACTTCTATGCATGCATCATTCTCTGTGATGATACTGATGATATAATTGCAGTACTTACAGGGTCTCTGTTTCCTGCAGTGAAAACATCACAGCTTGATGTAAGCATTAACTACATCTAGCAACAGGAGTTGACAATGCAAGTAGGATTCTTAAATGTGTTAAGAGGACATTTGAAACTAAAAAATGTGAAAGTGATATGTTAGAAATTATTCATTTGGAACACCATGTCCAATTTTAAGATGCTTTTCAAAAGAAAAAAATAACAGATTTAATAGGATCAGGTAAAATAGATTAGAATGGCTAGTGCATGGTGAGATTTACTGCATATGAAAGTGGCGATTACAAATAAGTGAAAGAAAATAATCAGGATTTAGGTAAAGCATAAAATTGTAAATGCTTATGAAAATGAATGGCTCCTTTTTCTACTGTTGAATAAAAAAGTGAAATTATTATGGAACAGAGTTATTTATCTGCACTCCTGGTGTGTGACAGCCTCTGCCAGAGTGGGTCACTGAGAAGTGATTTACAGATGGGTATTTTATTTTCAGTATTAACCTGTGTGACTGGTTGCTGAAATTTAAAACAACAATGTTTATCAGGTTCTATAATTTGTGTTATAAACTGGAGACTGCAGGGTACTCCAAAAAGTTGAGATGCTCTAAAGTCAGGGTTTTCATCTTTTGTTTGCCTGAAGTTCTTCAAAACCTGTGCCTGAGAGCAGAGTACCAGGTAAAATAGTACAATCAAGTGTGGCAGGCACTATGCACTCTAGAAGGGTAGTGTTATAAACATTAAATCTTTTTTGTATGTTTTAACAACAGTGGAAGCACAAATGTAGATTTTAATCATTATGCCAATGTTGAGCTAAGCATCTCACGTTGGCCACTTGCTAGGTTTGTCAGGGAACTGTTGTAGTCCCCGAGCCACCAGCTGGGATGGCTGGGGAACCAGGGGGCTCAGCAGCTCGGTGGTGGGTGAATTCAGAGATCTAACACCCCCCACAAGTCAGCTGGCCAGGATCCTCCTCACCTGGTCTTGTGACCTGTGTGAGGAGGGTCCCCCTGGTTGGTCAGCAGCCAGACAGTCACTCTAAGCTTAGGTCACACCACATTGGCCTTCAGCTGTTGTCCCTCCCCTGTCTGTGTCCCTTGATAAAGAAGTCGGCGGGCGGGGCCCGTCCTCTTGCTAACCTGGCCAGCCTGCGCGCCGGTCAGAATAAACACCGGATCCCTCGCAAGAGCCATCTCTGGACTCTTTACTTCTGATACCGCCAGAGCTAGCAAGCTCTGTGTGGGCTTGGCCGTGTGCCTCCATCGCACGGGTGGGAGAGAAGCTGTATGCGAGGTGCCCGGACACCGCCAGGAGTTCCTGAGCCAGGAATTCTTAGGGAAAAGCAACAGTTTTCTCCACCAGCCAGGCCACACAGCGGCAGGGAACCCCCTTCTGGGCTCTTGCATGTTTTTAAAACCTACAAAGTCTGTGAAGCAACTTTGGGTGCTCTCTTTCCATGCTGCAGCCTCTGGCTGTGCTCAGGTGCCTCTGCCTCTCACCTGCAGACCTCTCTGGCTGCCGCTTGCAGTTCTATGGGATAACCTATGGGGAGGGAGCTTGGGAGGTGCTGGGAGAAACGTGCTGTCCTTGCAGGAAGGATCAGGCATGGGATCAGACAGGCTGCTCAGGGAGGGAGGGAGCCTGCACAGCTGCCAGGCAGCCTGTGCCACTGTTCACCTGCCCTCTTGGGGAAAGATTTCCTTACAGCTGGTCTCAGCCTCTCCTGTCCCTCACCCTCCTGCCATGCCCTGCTGAGAAGAGCCTGGCTCCCAGGCAGCCCCTCAGAGGCACTGCAGCTGCTGTTAGGTGCCCCTGGAGCTGCTCCTTCACCAGGCTGAACCAGCCCTGGTCCTCCAGCCTCTTGTCACACGGGGAGTGCTCCAGCCATGACCATGTTGGTGGCCCTCTACTGAGCATACTGTGGTTTATTGATGTTTTCTTCATGGTGGCAGGCCCCAAACTGGGCACAGTATCTAGACATGGTCTAATGAGTGCTGAGCAGAGACGGGAAATCCTATCCTTTCATTTACTGGCCATCTTTCTGTTCATACATCCCAAGTTGCAGCTGGCCTTCATTGTCCACTGGTTCAAGCTTCATATACAAGCCATTGATCAAGAATAGTCTTTCGTAGAGGTGCACTGGAGATTTATATTTCAACTGCTTAATGCAATGGATTTAAGCAATAGAGTGTATAATAAGTACATTATTTACCAGCACAGCATTATCTCTAGCTGGTAAGAAAAATTATCATAGTGACAGTCATGTATCCTAAATAAAACTCCCTTATTCAAGATCATTGTTTGCCTCTTGAGAGTCTCTGAAGTCTGTGGGAGTTTTGGGAGAGTGTAACTAGAAAGCTTCCCCACAGCTTGTGTTATTGAAAGTATTAACGGAAAATAAAAACCTCAGATTTGACAGTCTTGCAATGCTCCAGCCAAATACCTGGGCAGCATCCACAGCATGTGAGGTGACTTTTTTGTGTCCCTGTTCTGACTCATGACAAGCCGGTGCTTTTCCACCAGGAGTTAACCTCTCATCTGAAGTAAACTATCATTCACTAGTAGTGAAAGGATAGTAGTTGTTCACTAGTAGTCAAAAGGATGCCTTTTGTTGAGATCTCAGATGTTGAGAACTGCATATCACCTTTTTAAGCATGAGACTATTGCTATGTGCCTTTATATAAAAGAAAATGCCTTTTCCATGGTGCTATGAAAATGTGACTGAATTGGAGTAGTTACTGAATTTGTCTTACAGAATTTATCTAGTCAAGCAGCTAGCCTTGAAAAACAAACAAAAAAAGAACCAAAAAACCCCCTCAAACCTGGAAAATATACGGTTGTTACGGAGTGGGAGCATTTTTGGGCTGATGTCAAAAATCTCAGCTTTAGTTCTTACTCTATAAAATTTCAGATAGCGTGCAAATCAGTCATTTGTGCAACTTCTCTTCAGTTTTTCCCATTTGTGATTATTCAAGCTCCTCCACTTTCTGTATCTGAGTTTTTTGTTTGTTTTAAAGCAGAAACTTGTGGTTCTGCTTTGGGTACTCTGATTTACAGCTGGTTAATCAGAAAGATGCTGTACCAGTGTCAGAGAGCTTAGTAACAAAAAAAAAAAGCATGGAAGAAACATGTGGCATTGCTATAGTGAAGATGCGATAGGGAGCCAGACCTGATGATGGGCCAAAGCCACTATTTTATTAAACTCTGTCTAGTGCCAAGAGTCACTGAATAAAATATCTCAGTAAACTGTGAAACTCCTAAGAGCCAGTTAAGAAGTTACTATCTCTGTGCTTCAAAAGCTAGCAACAAAAATGCTAAGATAGCCTTTGCTGCCCACCAGAATCTTCACGACATTTTGTTTGTTGTGGTGTTTCTTCTGAATATTAAGGTATTTCATCTGAATATTAACTACTAATATATTTAAATTGTTGGGATGTTTATTCTGATGGACGCTCACTACTTTTTTTCTAGGAGGATAATAATGCTCATTACTTACATTAGATTTGTCTGTGTTCAAGGTTTTGTAGAGTCATTAATTAAACAGATAACAGGACTCTTGGCAGAGTTGGATTCAATGGATAAATTGAATACAAGACTTAAAAATAAAAGATTGGAATGTTAGAGTATTGGTAAATTCTAATACTTTCATTTTTCTTCTGTTGAATAGAGGCTTTACAGCTGTGACAGATTCACTAGTCTTGATTAGTTTCCAGAGATAAGATTGAAATTTTGAACAATTCACCACTCAGAGGATATTTGTAAATTTAGGCTGCCAGAACCACTATCCCAAACTACCTTTTGTTATTTCTTCTATTGATATTAAGATTCTATTCTGCACTTTTCTGAATTTTACTGTGATTCACATTAAAGACACACAAATGTGTATTTTAATGTAATTTTGTATGTAGCACAGTCACCTGTCTTGTCTTGTGTTAGCATTTCCAGATACTGTAGAAAATGTGACATTATTTGAATACAGACTGGTGTGTCTGGTCTGCTCATCATTTTTTCAAAGGCAATGCACAACTGAGTTAAATGTTTATAAACCAGTTTTAGCATTTCAATGTTCCATTTTCCTATTCAATTCCATTTCAGTGTTTCCAAATTTTTTAACTTCATTTTGAAGTTTAAACCAGGATGTGAAGTGTTAGGGTTTTTTAGTGAAGTAAAAGATACCTGAATTCTTTCCTGTAAACTGGAGAAGGCTGCTTTTGAGTTATTTTCAGGTAATTTTCGTATTTGTTACTGTTTTAAGTAAAACCAAATAAGCATATTGTATCTTAAAATTATTTAACATACATCTTTATAACAATAGTTGTTCATATGGATCATTTCTACTCAGTTTGGGGGGGGCAGTGATGCATGAAGTGTGTTTGCATCACAGAATCACAGAATAATATTGCAGTATTAGCATTAATGAAAATGTTTTATTTACAAAATAGAACATTGTCTACGGTTAGCCAGCACTCAGGGCTAAACTGTAGCAGTTAGTATCTCACCCAGTGCTCGCTCCCCAGCTGGGAATGAGAATCAGGAAAAAAAGAAGGCCTGTGAGTTGAAGTATAAACAGATTTAATAGAATAACAAAACAGGAATAACAATCAACATAAAGCATAGAGGGTTCTACTCAGCCGAGTTCTCAATGGCAACAGCAGGAACAAAAGACCATCAGCAAGGAACCTCAGGGAGGGAAGAAACCCCAACCTCCCTGAGCTCCCTCCTTTTATAATGAGCATGACTAGGTGGTGTGGGATATACCTGTGAGTCAGCTGAGCTGATTGGAACTCTCAGCTAACTCGGGGCTACTCATGGCCTGCCTGCATGGCTGGCCCATGGGGCTGTGCCTGGGGAACCAGGACAAACATAATGGGTATTTTGAAGCTCTGATGATTTTCCTGTATTGGTAATCCTGATTAAAACAACATAAGTGGAAATTGACATAAGATGGTGTAGTAAATTATGCCAGTAATCTGTGGTCTAAGGGTCCCTAAGATCCTGTGCATATTTGTATGAAGGAACTTAGTGATCAAACTGTAACGTTAGTGGTCTGCAATTAGGTTTTATTTTGTCAGTTTCTGCTAACCATATGTTTTGTGTCCATGGGTGAAAAAGTTTTATAGGATGATTGAAAAATTGTTATCTATAAGCAAAACCTCTGTAAGTAACTGGAAAAAAAAAAACAACAGATAAATAATCTATTAGCTTGTTTGCAACCATTAAATAAATGTATATGATCTATTAAGAAATGTGTTTTATTTTGCAAGAAACAAAGTTTTCATGCTGACTAACAGACTAACAAAAATAATTGGCAAACACCTATTAAGATTATCTCAAACTTTTGCAGTACCTAAGCACAATGAAATAAGGGGAGGGCTGTCTCAAAGTTTAACTTAATTTATGCTAAGATTTGTAATCCCTGTAACTTTAGAGAAGCTAGGTGTTGAAGGCACATGGTTTAAATGTAAACCATAGCATTTACTCTTGTAATTAGCAGATTGCACTTTTAAGTTAGATAATGTATCAACATCTGTGTAACTGATTATAGGTGCTGTTTGGAAAAAAAAAAAAATCTAAGTGCTGCCATTTGTGCTCATCATCTCTTGCAGATACAGAATTCAAATGGTATTTAAAATACTGATTGCATTTAGTGATATAGTAGGAGATAGTTGCCAAGTTATCTGAAATTGTCAGGCTTGCATTAGCATACATGGCTTTTTTAAGGCAATGTTGTGACAATTTCAATCTTAAGACTTGAGTTCTTTGGGCAGTTTAAAGGAAAAAAAATCAACTTGAATATCAGATGGATTGATTAAATCTCTGTTTATAGGCTTATCTTTATCATGTACTTTGAGCAAAGTTTTGTGATCCTTATAAAACAAGAAACTTCATGACTGAAATCCAAGATCATCTGTCACAGGCAGCAAAGCCTGAGAAATATTTTGGTATAGCAGACACAAAGATTTAGGGAAGATGTAGTGGGAGGTTTTGACTAAACCTCAGTAATATATATTCATTAGTTATATGAAATTAGGAAGCTGTTTGATATAAATTATGAGCTGGAGGGAGGCATTTCAGTGTTTTATATGCCACCATCTGAAGCCATAAAAGGCAACAGTGTGTTTGGCATGTTTTATGGGCATCTGCTGACTGTGTGATTTTTACGTGACTTCATAGTACCTGGGCATCTCAATAGCTTTAAAAAAACATCTACTGAGTTTTCAGGTGTGGTGTAGACATTGTCTGTAGCTGGTTGAGCAGGGGTTTTTCTGTGGATCAGCATCTGGATCAGCACCTGGATCTCATGTACATACATGTTTAAACAGTGTGATTCAGGAATGCTTCTAGTTTTTGAGGTCATGGTGAGTGTGTTGGCTGTTTCAGTTCCCCAGCAAAGCGGGAGCAGCGTGCACACAGCTCCCAGAGCTGTTGCCCCTGGGAAGGACACCTATATTCATGGGACAGCCTGCTCTGGCCGGTGAGCATACGTGGTGGGAAAGGAAAAAGAATCAACATCTTCCAGTTCTTTTATGAGTGTCTGAACTGACAGAATATTTTTACACCTCCAAATATTTCTTATGAAAATCCCTGAGTGATATTAAGATTGTTTGTGTTGCTGAACACAGTAATAAATTATTAACTTAAATTGCTACTTACCTCACCCCTCTAATGGTAAGAAATTACTTACCAGTTTGCTTATTTCCACAGCAACCTCTGTTGTATGAAATATGTACCTGTATTTTGGTGTTGGAGAAATAAAGGTAAGCTCAGTGAAGTTATTAGGCTGTCATTCTTGGGTTTTTGGTGACCTAGGCAAGATGACTCTGTTGCAAATACAGGATTTAGCTGGATTTCACATATCTCAGTTCTACTATTAGTTGTCTCCTTCCCATGAAATAGAAAAACTCCTCTGAATGGTGCAAATTCTGCTCTGAATGGCAGATAGACTCACTGATTTTTCCTCTCTATGAGGCTACCAGAAATGAATAACTGCACCAGATGTTTGAGTACAAGAGCTGTAATCTACATCCCTAGAAGCCAGCAATTCAAACATCATGTTCAACTCTAGTTTAGTGAAGTAATAACAAAGTTATTGTGTTCAGATACAAGGGGCTAGGAAAGCGAATCTAAAAGTCTGCAGTAATTTAACTCAACCTCTTCTTCCATGGTCAAGAATATCATCATTTCACTGTAGAGAATTTGGTTTTGAATTGGAGGACTGACCCATTGCCCTGGAGAAGTTGTAAAGCAACATAAATTGCTTTGAGAACCTTTTCAGCTTCCACATGCTTACTTGATAGAGCCTAGTATGAACAGATGCTCTAACAGATGTCATACTTCTCAGAAACAAGAAAGTTGATGATTTAAGGTTTCTTGACTGGCAAATATCACTGGCAGGAGATGTGGAGTGTATAATGCAATACTGTGTTAGCTGACTGCTATTTATACCCATCTAGATTGCACTTTCAGATTGGTCATTGCCAACAAATAGATGATGGGCATAATTAAAAGGAGATTAGAAGAAATGAAATTCATGAATATCACAGACAAAAATTTCCAAAACAAAACCAAAATTAGACCCAGGATATGGCTCTGAAATTTGTAGCTGCAGCCAGGCATAGAGGTACTGCACTTCTTCCAGAAGCTTGTCATTCTCAGAGTCTAGCCTAGGTAGTTCTAGATCCTAATCTTAGCCTGCAGGTGTGGATTTTGGTAGTAGTGGATGCCCTTCTCCTCTTAGGCTCCTCTTAGTATTATTTGTGATGCAGGGAAAGAACAGGTGTTCTTTCTCATGTGACAGCAGTGCATGGCTTTATGGACACAAAGCACTGCTGGCAAGCAGGAAGCATTTTGTGGGAGGCAAGTTTTAAATAACTGATTTTCCTGCAATGAGTCTGTAGAGCTGGATTGAAGGCCAATAAACAACTCTCCATCCTCATGAAACTTCAGAAGAGGGTGAAACTCACAAAGTAGGGTTGCCACTGGAGTTAGAGTCTGACTCCTTTTGACCAAATTGAAACCTATCTCAAACACGATCAGTCTAAAATAAGCATTTACTTTTTTCTAAAATGAGAAAGTAGATGTTTATGCTTCATAAATTAAATAGGTTGCAAGACTTAAAGAACCCATGGTATATGATAACTGCATCTGTCCTGGTGACTCACTTGGAGATCCCTCACAGCACAGGCCATGGAGGTACCAGGCAGTCCTTCTCTATTTTCACCAGCAGGAAAGGCTCTTATTTTCCATTCTCTCAGCTGGCGGACAAGAAGCTGGAAAGCAGACTGTCAGCACATGAGAACTAGCATTGAAATGGGCTTTTGTTTAGTAGAGAGCTTGTGTGGAGTTTTTTGTGATGGGGTAGGGTCTGGGCTGTTGTTTCACTCTACGAACTTGCTGATAAAGACAGTCAGTTCATCTGCTCTGACAGATGTGGTCAGAGGACAGACAGATCTTTCCAGCTTCTGGGAGAGCTGACTGAAACTCAATATAAGTGCTATGTAAGACCATAAAGCTTGAAGGGAAAAAATCCTATCAGGAGACACCTGAAGGGAACAGAGGTGGTGAATTCTATTTTTATCTATTGAGGACAAATACATCAGTGGAGTGAAACTAGCACTCTGATTTACTGATGAAAGGGAAATTTTATGTGAGGGATGGCTAACTTTGTTTAGCATTTAGCATTAATGATGTAGATGTTCTAAAGCAAACAAACAAACAAAAACCCCTTGATTTGTTTGTGCAAACTTGAATTCTTCATAAAATATGTAAAATTGCTATTTTAAAATGATTAAAGCATGAACTGCTGTTTTAAGAAAAGAGCTAAGTGAGAGTGGAGGACCTTTTTTGTTAGGATAAATGAATGTGTACTTTGTGCTTGTCAGTGAACAGATGAAATGAACATTTAAAGAAATGTCACCATGCTGTATCTTTGCACCTTTAACTGATTTTCATGCATTTAATATAGTTTTTTTAATTGCTACTTTCTCAAGGCAATTCTCTTTTTTAGTGCAAGTACAGAGGACATTGAAGTAGAACCAGTCCATTTATTTAATTCTACTAGTCTGTTACTCCTGTTCCTAAGAGCCTGCAAATCAAAGGATGTTTTAAAGAAGTATTGTGGAATAGAGGAGTAACTTTACACTTTTTCCGGTTGAAAATAATTTGGATTTTAAAAATTATACACTGATACTGCAATTACACCATATGCTTGCTATACTATAAGAATTGTAATTCATTTGGGAGACAACTGATAGGAATTCAGCTGCAGAAACAAGGTGCTCATTGCTGATAACTGCAGTCATTTCTTTGTGTTATTCTTCTACAGTCAGAGATATATCTATGTAGAAGTTCAGGTCTTTTTCAAAAAGAAACTAGTGCATTGTGTTTTACTTACAAATTATGAACGTTGAACTGGGGTTAGCAATCAGAATGTCAAGTCTGAATCTTCAGCTAGTTAGAGACTCAAGGATAGATGCATCTTCTAATCTTAAATGAAAAGACATGGTAATGTGGTCCATTTCAAATAATTTCATATCTGTTTCAGATCATTCCTATGAAAAATTTGTGTTGAAATTGAAGTAAATTACAAGACATTTCTAGGATGGTAATGAGATTTTTCTAAGCAACCTAACTAGAAATTCAGTGAGGATTTGATATCATGTAAAAACTTTGATATGAAACTGGAAAAGTATATGTGGGAGAAATCTGACCGTGTGGGATAAGTGGGATAAAGTGGGATAAAAAAGTTCTTATTCTTCCTGCAGGTACAAAATGCAGTTTTCTGTTAAAATTGGGAACTGCCCTTCCTATATACCAGAACAAGATTTTCTGTATAACAGCACTGAAAAGATCTTACGGAATGATGGAAGACCTCACTCATTCAGGGTCTCTTCCCCATATGGGAGTGAAGTATGGATAAAACCATTATGTTAATTGCTGGCCAAACCCCAGCTGATCCTGCATCCATAGGAGAGAATTAGCTGAACTGCAGCTCCATCAGGTGGTCACAGACAGCAGGCATGGGTTTCAGAATGGGCAGAATACAATTCTATGAACAGATGCCAAAACAGGACACCAACAAAGGACAGTCAGAAATAATCATGTAGTTGAGGAGATGATGCTAGTGTAAATCGTAAATTGGATCAGCAAGTTAGAAATACGTTTTCTTTGGCTCTTACATTTTGCTAGGGTATCCTACTTAATTTTGATTTTATCCTTAGGGATGTTACTTGTGCCAGCGAATGGCCAATATTGGTAGATAAATCAAGTCTGTGCTGGAAATATACGCCTTCTGTTTCATACGTGGAGTTCTGATGTTATGACAAGTGAAACAAAAGTGTTTCCATCATTTATTTTAACACTATTCATGAAGATCTTTCCTGTTTTGCTACCTTTTTTTTTCTCTGAGACACTCCCTTTCTTTTGGAACCCTTAATTTTCTTTATAATGCAAGGTCGTTGAAATGGATATTGCATTTTGTGTTTCCTGAAAAGACTATATTTAATACAAAACCTGTATTTAATTCTTCCCCCTCACCCCAGTCCCAGAAACCAAGCTAGCAACTTTCACAAAGTTAACGAAGGGAGGAAATTTCTAATCTTTATCACCTGCTGGAGTGTGATAACAGGCACAACTTGTGGAATAAGTGATCTTATCCATGTTTCACAGCCATTTTCAATAACTGTGGGTTTGTTGTGTCCCTTCTTGCCAGCTTCCAGTCCGTGTGTTCAGGTGCAGAGTACTTAAGAATATATATATTAAAGGAATATTTCCCTTAGGAAAAAATGCGTATAGTGCCTGCATGCGTCTGAGGCGTGGCTCTACCTCGAACACTATAAATGCCCAGGTTAGTTATCTATACCAGCAGGCGTAGTTACTCTTCCTGCTAGGCTGGCTAGAGGAGATTGAAACAACTGAAGGAATCTTGGCTTCTTGACAAGGGAAGAAAGCCAAGGAGAAAAGCTGCTTGCTCAAGCTAGGATAGGAGGGGTTTGGCTCTTTATTTTTAGCACAGGAGGGAAAACTGCTGTCTGTCACTGCCTCGCTTCAACCTGATTGAGCAAATTGTCCCTGATCAGTAAACCATTAAACAGCTACAGGCATCCTAGTGGTCTGTATTGAACAAGATTTAAAGATGAGGAATTAAAAATGTTTCTTACCTTGCTCAAATTAACACTGGTAGTGAAGACGAGTCAAATTCTATTACAATAAAACTTACAGGGAAAACATGATTTAGAATTTAGGCTTCTATTTTCACAGATAGAAGACACTAATATTTGGAAGATGGAAGATGCTTGACAATTGATTTCTACCTGTAGAAAGAAATAATTTGAGCGTCTCAATTTGACAGAAGGGGGGAGAGATTTATGTGCATTAATCTATATTACTCTCTGTATGCATGCTGTCGTGATTCACTATTGTTCTTAAGTGATTTTGATTGACCTGGTTCTGTTCAAAGAGCATTGGTATTTGTCATTTGACTGGTGATGGAAGGGAAAAAAGAGTTTTACAGACTATGGTTTGAAAAGGTGGCTCAGTTGACAATGAATTTGATACTGGCCATAAACTTCTCAATTTTTCTTTCGAAAATTGACTGGTCTCTTTTCTTTTCAGTGATATGCGCATCTAAACACATTCCATTATGATTTTAAATGAAAATTTAAAGTTGTTTTTTACATGTTATTGTGTCAAGATGTTTTGCCTATGTATGTGAGCATTTGTCTTCACAGATGTGCTATAGATGCAACTTGAAGGAGTAAGGATGAAAAAAAATGCCGCAGATGTAGAGATCTATGCACACCGTGGATGCTGTATGGAAACAGTTTATTTGTGTTCATCTGGTTGTTGCTGAAGTGTAAGGCTTGATCTCAGCTTTTGTCACTCGTGAAGAGGTAGGGCTTGTACGTGTCCAAGGAGCCTTAGGACCTCTGTGTTCTGCACTGCAGCAGTGTAGATGGGAAGCTGCTGCAACACAGAAGAACCCATAGACCTGAGTACTTGAGTTCCTTGTGTAACAGTTCAGGAGATTTAGGTACATTTAACTAGGCATTGCAATAATCGATAGACAGGACAGAGGAGCTGAACTGGGCAGCAGAAAATGCTTTTGATGCTGTGTGTGTTTTAATCTTGCCTCTGATCACAGGTTGGATGTCCAAGTCCTGCCTAGTGAGAGTACTTCCTGTCATAAACAGCAGAGGCATCCCTTTGTTATAAAAAAATGTCTGCAAGTGTATGGGAGGTGGTATCTAAAAATAACAATGATAATTGCTTTCTGCTAGTGGGAGGTTTTATTTTGGAGTACAGTGAAAGGAGGTAAGAATGGAAAGGCTGCAGCCAAGGGAAACTGCAGCAGTCTTTAGCCTCCATTTGGTGTTACCTCTCAGTTACTGCAGATATTTTCAATGCTGACTGCTTACATTCATACTTGATGTAGAATTTCTTAGCACAGATAGCTGACCAGCCTCTGATGAGATGTTTGTGCCATTCCTTGTTTAAATCACCACTCTCCCCTAGCCATTGAGCTAGAGGTCAGATAGTGCTGGTTGGCGAAGAAGCAGCTTGCTGTCAGGTGCTGAGCAGCGTTCAGTGCAAAAACCTGAAGTGTTACTGGGGATTCAGCGAAGGATTATTGGAAATGTTGGGAGCAGAGTAGGTAGAAAGCTGTTAGATCAGCAGATAATGTGTCCCATTTTAGTCTGCGGGATTACAGGACAAATGGTTGAGACTAATCTGCATTATTCCAGTGCTAGGAATAGACAAGATTATATCTATCTACCTATCCATCTACCTAGCCTATTGCATCTTTTATGCTTTAGTGCCTGAAAGAAGAATACTAGAGGAAGCTTGATAATTTTGGCTCAAATGGTGTTATGTGATATTAATATACAAGATTCCAATGAGTTGCATGTCTGTTGATGTTTAAGGATCATCAAAACAACAAAGCATTTATTTTTGTCTTGTTAAAGATAAGTGTCTGTTAGTGTGCTTCTTTTTCTTAATCCTTATTCTTAGTGCCTTTAAAATGTTGCAAATCTGTATATCTATCTATATCAGGCTGTATTTACCAAAACTAGGTATGCTCAAGTTTGTGAGATACACTTGTTGCAACATTTGCAGTACTCACAGATACCCACAAAGTGTTAAAATACATAGCACAAAAAATACATAGCACAAGTAGTAAGATACAAAATTGTAGGCTTACTGTAGGCTTTTTCACTGTGGTGTTGTTTTTGGTGTGTAGGATTTTTTTGTGGTTTTTTTTTGTTTGTTTTGTGGGGGTTTTTTTGGTGTGGTTTTTTGTTTTTGTGTGTGTGTGGTTTTTTGTTTGTTGGTTTTGGGGTTTGTTTTTTCTTTTACAAAAAAGAACTTTGTACTACTCTAAACTGATTTTCTTAGATCTGTTCTGCTGAGGTAATTAAATAATTTAGCTTTCAATCCTGAAATCAAAAGGCATATTAAGAGATGATCCTTACCTCTTTCTGTGCTCTAAGGCTGAATCAAAATCGTGTCTTCTATGAATATCTCAAGTGTTGTAGATTACAGAAGACTGCCAATTGATCTGGTCCAGTGTTCCATTGTTCTTAGTGTTACAAGGATTTTCTTAATGGAGTGCTCTGTGGCATTTCAAGCTGATTACTTTTTCTCTACTTCTTTGATGTATAGAGCATTTCTTCACTTCAGTTTTCTTTTAAGGGACATCTTACAGCAACTTTGGAAAACAGTTCTGGAATGTTCTGATCCCTTTTTCTATTTGTTAGTGTACTGCACTGGGAGTGTGCAAGACTGGTAGGAAAGAGAGTTGTAGAAAAGAAAAAAGTGCAGCAGACAATCATAAAGAAGATAGTGAGACAGAGATTACAGTTTTACTGGATTTAGCGGTTTACTGGATTTACTGGATTTACTGGATTTACAACTTTAGCGGTTGATCATTCAGTATAAAGGATTGGTAGTTGGGATGACATCTAGATTAAGACTGATTGAAAATTGTTACCTGGTGCTTCAGTAAAACAGCCTAATGATTTTTGTTCCATTTATTGTGGACAGGTGACTATATCTGAGAATGTGATCCTTTTTTGGTACAAATTTATTCCCCTTTTGGCAATTTTAATGAAGGTAACAAAGAATTGCAGACTAAAGAGTGGGACTTTCCATAGGTAAGGATTGAAGTACATTGGCAGTGAAATTTCTAGAGCATGTCTTCTGTCTGTGTCAAACTTGTATTGGACAGAAGTACAGTATTGTTTCTGAATCTGTCAGTCATGCACTTTTTGGAGGTAATGAAGTGCAAGCAATATTCTTCTGAATTAGGTCATATTCTGACACTCATTCCACTTTTCAAAGTTTACTGCTGTGGCAGAATTGCCATATCTGTTTTCTAAGATGGAATAGCAAATTTTGCCTTCCTTGTTGCTATGTTAAACTACTGTTAGCTGTAGTTGTTCTTAAATGGTTCAGCATAATATGTAGTACACAGACAGCTACACCAGAAGAATGTATCACTAGTAGATGCTTCATTTTGACCCCTCCCAACCTGTGCTTGTTTTATTTTTCACAGTTTTTAAATAACTTTTATTTTTAGCCTATTTAAATAGCAAAATGTCAGGAGCTGACTGCAGTCTATGAAAGGATCAAGTCTCTTTTTATCATTAAGTTTCCATGTATTTTTTTCCCATCTGGTTAATTAAAAAAGGTCACAAATCAAGAAAAGACACAAATGAAAAACAGTGTTCCACATTAAACACAATTATTGGAGACAGTATGTAGTTATTGATTGCATGGGAGTCAGAAAAAAAAATTATATAAACATTTAAAAAATTGTTTAAATAAGCATGATTTTGTTTTTTAAGTTTGATAGCTATGCCTCTGATCCGGGAATTAATCTTCTTTTCACTAACAATCTCAGAAGTCATATGGGTGTGGTTTTTTAAGGAAGTCAGTTTTTCCTGGCTTTGAAAATGTAATATTTTGCTTATGCCATTGTGGAGGATGTGTATACAGACATTCAAGGAAACAGTGTTCTGTCTATGAGATGCTGACATGAGAACGTGCTTTTCCATCCATTCACTACTACATCCATTCAAACAAAATTATAGCTGATGCAAATGCTTAAGTAAAATCAGTTTATTATCTACAAAATCGTGGATTATCTCCTTCCTGTTCTGGATTTGGGACAGGGATGGAGAGAAGTAGCAGCACCTAAAGCATTATGCCCTGCTTCCTGCAGAATTAGTAAGTATAATATCAGCATCAAGAACAGAAAGTTACGTTTCAGGGGTGACTGCTGAAGTTCACTTTGATTTGTGGAAGGAGGAACCCACAACACAGACCTGCTGCTGGTATATATTAATCATTTTTGCCATGAGACCCCTTGCTTTTCTCTGTGAACAGGAGCATTGGACAGAGCACGGTGATGGCCCTCATGTGAGGCTACTTGGTAGCAAAATTTCTTTGCTATGTTTGCTAAACTGTTGTCTGAACTCAGCATATTATGACTTGGGCAGTGGTTTTTGACATGGCGGGAGTGTGCCAGTGACACAGCAGCTCCATGCTCAAAGGGAGGCTCCTGTCTTCTTCTGTTTCAAATTAAAACCAAATTCAGCCAAATGAAAAATACGTTTTATTTTACTGTTTCAGTCTGTGCAGCAAAATTCTGTCTTTTCATTGCAGACTCTTTCAGCTGTCTGCTATGATCCTGTACATCCTGTGGTCATCTAAGTAAGCTCTTTCTGCCCATCTGCTCTCCTTCACATCTGGTGCTTCATCTCTTACAGTCTCTGAAATTAGCCAAGAGTCTCCTAGATTGTTTTGAAATAATTTTTGTTTTTCAGCAAATCTTCTAAATCCCTCTGCATATAGACAATGTAAATCTGCAACCAGGTCAGATAAGATGAAATGTTATTATTTCTCTTGGCTTGAAATTTGCAACAGAATTCAAGTGTCTGTGAGGAAACAAGAATTTCTGAGGATTAATACAGAAATTGTTTTAACTGTTTAATCTGCCAGAGTAGGGTGGTCTCAGCCAAACACGGAATATCAGGGTAACTGATTTAGTTAGTATGACGAATTATATATCAGAAATAGTCAATATAGAGTGGGCTCTGATACAGCATGGCTATATGTCAAAATGCTGTTAACTGAAAGATTGTTGCACCTGAAAGTTGGTTAGGTGGTGAGGTAACTGAGGTTACTGTTTCTCTGAATATCTGGAGACTGCAAGATACATCTTCTGTATCTTATTGTGGAAATAAATAAATTAAAAATTACGCATACATTTCATAGATAAAGAGGCACCACATTCCTGCATGAATTTTTTAATAGCTCTGTACTATGTTCAGTCCTGGTTTCGGCCCAGTGACACCTTCCATGAAATACAAATATTTATCCTTTTGCTAAATAACCTGTCCATTTCGATATACTATAATTGCTCAAGGCAATTCTTTTATTTTCTGCGATGTGGGTGCTTGTGGGGAGTCCTACTATAGTGAAGCTTCAGGAACTGGTGACAAGCAGCTTTATACAGGCATTTGTAACTTGGCTAGCATTGGAAACCGAGAATTTTTGAAAGAAGTTGAATCCATTGAGTTGCTGTAGCTTTGATGAAGTCTTTTGCATTGTTAGTGGAGACACTTTGTGTTGTAACCCCTTGCTGGTATGTTGGGGATTTTTGAGAGGTTTGGGGGTTTTTTGTTTGTGGGTTATTTGTTTTTTGTAAAAAACTGCTTTGATGACTAATATATGATTTTGCCCTGGATCTGAGATCCTTTCTTTAGATTTAGCTCATTCTTCTGCATCTTGTATTTGTCCAGCTGATTATATTCTTATTGAGAGGCAGCATATAGTTGGCTTGCAACCTATGTATTTTGGATCACGTCTGAAGCTTGTGATTTGAATTCTAATCCTCTCCTACAAAATAACCAAGTTGCCAGTGTCTGCAGATTTAAAAAGGATACTCTCTCTTTTAGTAAGCCACATTCCCAAGCAGTCTCATTTGGTCTATTTTTCCATTTTGACAATGACCTGTTGGCAGGTACTGTTCTGGTACTGTGTTCCAGTGAATTTGCTGGTGGTGCGGTGGGATCCCTGTGTGAGATGGTTTGGACTCTGCAAATATGTGCAGGCAAGCTTCCCTCTGGCAGCATGCTTTGGGAGTGGTGACAGAATGTAGGGATCATTTTCCCAGGTCTGTCTAGTATTCAGGCTTATCCTGCTCTTCAGCTTGTGAGGCAGCAAGGGTGAGTGGCAAGGATTTTGTAAAGCACTAGAATTGTGGCTGTATTTCTGATGTGGAGAAGCCTTCATGTTTTATATCTCCTACTTTGGGGTCTAGCTTCTGAAATCGGAAGCTTGCATTGAAGACCTCCTAGAATAGCAGGGAGAAAAGCATAGGCATAATTCAGGGGCTTACAGAATCTGTATCGTGGGAATTCATGACCTTCTCACATTGTGCAGGAAAAGATCATGCACAAATTCTGTACCGAGTGTTTTTGTAACACATGTGGCAGTGTCATGCAACAGACATTGTCTCGATTTTTCTTTTTCTGAGATATCCTAGTATCCCTCTTCCTTGGTTAACAAAAAGTTTATTTTTGAGTTCTTGTATAAGTCTAGTCCCAAGTAGGCACACAAGGGGGAAAAAAAGTCATAAAACTTAGCTGTACCTATTGTAGACTGTGTTTTCCCAACTAGCTTAGGAGGATGACACGTGAGGAAAAAGCAGAGTTATTGCATCTTTGTGTCTTTCTCATCCATTTTACCTGGTACCCTGTCACAGAAGCAAGTTAGATTTCTTTTGACATGATTTGTTCTTGACAAGCCAGCGTTGGCTATTACTCATTTCACTGTTGTTTTGTCTGCATTTACAAGTAGTTGATTTGACTGTTTCTTCCTGCAATTTTTTAGGAATTGAAGGGTTTTCAGTAATTCCTTGGAGTGCTGTTCTGTATGTTTTTAAAGGTAGATATTCTTTTTGTCCTCTTCTAGTCATCTTGGATCACAAGTTTTCAAAACAGTTGTTAAAAGGCTGTTTCATCAGTTCAGGCAATTCCTTAAGTGTTCTACAGTGACTTTTCATCACGCCCAGGTAACTCAAAAACCTGAAATTATGTTCATTTTCTTTACTGTATCCTACATGGCAGCTGTGGATTTTTTTAAATTATTATTATTTTTTAAATCTTTAGCCTCTGATTTTTATCCATACACCTCTACTGCTATAGCTTTCAAAATTATTAAAATAATAATTTGATCTATTTTTCACATTTTAATAGGGTTGTTTTTTTTTAGTTTCAGCTGAATAAATTAATTCTGTTCTTGTCCATTTGATTTTCCCTTCATATTTTGTTTCCTTGCATCGGTATAGATTGTGCTCGTACTTTTTATATTGTTTAAGAAATTAAGAATATTTTTTTTCCTTAATCTGTTCGTCCCATGGGATCATGCTTATTAATTATTTGATTTTGTAGAAGTTTGCTGAAGATGATTGTTTTTGTGCTTAACCCTTCCACCCCACAAAAAACCCCACAAATCAAACCCCAAATCGACAAGCAAACAAACAAAAAAAACCCCAGCCAACCAACCTATCAAACCAAAGGACTGTGGAGGCCACACAGTCTAACCTCCTTCTCTAAACAGATCTGTCAGGTTTCTCAGATGAGGTTATTTCTTTTCCTGAGAATAACATGTTCCCTGTTGTGTGAGCTGTCACTTTCATTTTGACCAGTTCCTCCCTTTTATTCAGTGTTAAATCTAGCGAAGCAATTGTAGCTTTTATTTTCAGTCTTCTGTATCCAAAATTTCCAGGAAGGTGCTGGACACATTGCCAAGGTATCATTACATGATTGAAACCAGGTCCCACAGTCTGAAAGGTTCTGTCTGTGGCTCAAGAAAAGGTTTTTCTGTGACAGCTCCCCACCTTCTGGGCTGACTGCAAGTTGCTGCTGGATGGCACTCTTTTTCTTCTCTTCTGTCCAGAGATTTGGGTAGGGCAAGGCGATGCCGTGTTGCTTTTCCTTCTTGTTTCCTGCTTTTCCTTCTTGAACATGCTCTATCCTTCTGCATCTATTTCCAGACATGGAATAGATAATAATAACAGTAATCTCATATGTTACTGTCATGCTACCTAAATTACTCAGGTAGCAAGTTTCTAGCATGCTATAAAACACTGCCCTGACTATAGTGTAAGCTTCAACCAACTCAGCAAATTCTCACCTACAGTGATCTGGGGTTCACGTACTCCTGCTAGGAAATACAGTTCTTCATTCTTTCATGTTCTTCGACTTCCTATTTACTGCCACTTGTTTGCTACTAACAGCATGTTTGCAGTGGCAGTCTTACAGAAGAGGAACCAGAGAAAATACAGCAAAGTGCAGTAGGCAGCTGTATATTGCTATATTATTTATTTCTAGTCGAGAAAGATTAAGTTATAATTCATGAGAGGCAAGAAACTGAGGTCAGACTTTTCTCAGCAGAAATAAATTGTGTGTTATATATGGTTGTCCACCACTTTTGGCAGTAGCTACTACTTACCAAGGCAGCTGTTATATTCTTTGTTTTGTCATTTCAGTTCATGCTGATAATTTTTTGAAGGTGAAATCGCTAATGTTTTGTGTCAAGGATGATACAACCCCCCCAAACCAAACCAAAGTAAGAAATCACAGGCCAGGCATCAAACAACTCAGATTCCTTACACCCATAGAGAAGTCATGAATGCAACTACATGATTACATGTATATTCAGATGCACAAGTCTGATGTTTTATGGCTAATTGATCCTTTAAGTTAAGGATCCAGTTGTTTGTTAAAATACTTAGTTTGTATGCAACTGTTTCACTCTCGAGTTGAAAATATAACCGTAGAAGTAGACCGTAGGTGGAAAATAGTTTTCTGTACAAGCAGTATCCTTGTATCCAAATTGATACATAATGCTTCAGAAGTTATTTTAATACAAAGTGGAAGCTGGCACCAGCATGTTTATCAAATTGGTGTCGATGGTGGTACCTGAATAAGAGCTGTCTGGTAACCTCTACTCTAGCAGTTTGTAGTCTTAGCCCGTGGACTATTAGGGTCAGACCAAAATGCCTACAATTAAGCTCAAGAGTTTCTAGGCTCTCAGCCATGTAGTTAAGAGATCTGGCTCCAGTTTTCCAGTTTCATGCCTTTAATCTGTCTCATGTTTGAACTGTTGAACTAAAACGGTTTGCTAGTCTTAGCAAAAGCATGTAAATTAGTTTCCAAGAAACTAGAAGAAACTGTAGTTTTTCCGAGATGGACGGAAAACTTTTTCACAATTTTAATTTCAGCAAAAATGAAAATTCCAAATTTCATTCAGCTCTGGAACCAAGCACTATTACTGACAACAAATCTTGCAGATTAATTGAGTACTGTATAAAACAACAAGCATGCCTGTCTTCCTACAAAAAAATAAGGATGAGTAGATTTAGCTAGGCAGATAGTTCAATTTTGAACATTGTTTTCATCTTCTTTTTTTATAGTCTCCAAACTTCCTTTAAAAAGATTCATGTGATTCTTAAGTTGTACTTACCTACAGTGCAGTCAATTTGTCATGTAATAACTAATATTTTGGATTTTTTCATCCAAATCATAGTTTTCCACGTAAAGGTGAAATATAAAAGTTAAAATAACTTCAAATTAATGATTTTCTAAAGACTAGCTAACTTACTCTTCTGAGGAGACCTGAACCAGTCTTTTTGAAGTGATATTTCCAGTATAACTGTTAAAATTCTTATTTGGAACACACCATGTTCTAGAATGATTTTGGATATTATGATTAAGCAGCTTCTTGCATACAAATTAAATAGCTTTTTTTTTTTACAAGAGGGTCTGTGTCTGTATAAAATGTCATAAAACATTATTGTTTATTTGCAAGACATTTAGATGCTTATCCAGGTTACAGCACGTGCACATTTTCCAGCTGACTGGATGGTCTGGTAGCATGTGAGGCTACCACATTTGCAGCATCTGGTTATTGCATTTATAATACTGAGGAAAGAAGTTTTAGCTGGAAATTTCAGTTTGAATAACTTGAAGGCATATATCAGTCTTGGACTGATTTCTGATGGAATCTGTAATCAGTGGGAAGACACACAGTGGGGCAAGACTTCATTCTTTCCCACAGGTTGTATCTGCAGCCTCACCCATTTCACAGCAGAGCTGTCACCAAAAAGAAAAACATACAAACAAACAAAAAGTCATTCAAAAATACATCGATAAGTTGTTTCCTTATGGTTTAAAATCCAGCATCATCTAAATTCTCCTGGTTTTACTCTAGTAAGTGTCTAAAAAGCTTCTTGGCTTGCACTGGCTTTAGTTTGGGCTCTGCAAGTAGCGTTGCCGTACCAGTGGAGAGAGCAGTGCAGGTGCAAAACCCACCCAAGTTTTATGTAGCTGATTTATTAACCATGGAAATGGTTTGCAATGGCTGAGGTGCGTGTTACCATGGAGACCTTGTTAGCAACTTTACTTAAGCTGGATTGGGTACATCCATGTGAGCTGCAGTTACAGCAGTAACTGCAGGGAAGAATACCCTGAAGGAGAGATGATGGGATTTTTCGTTTTTATTAATCTTAAGTGCAGTTTCATCCAGCTCCTTAATGAACAGTGACAAAAATGTTTAGCTTCAGGTCTCCCTGATGTTGGGGGAGAGTGTATTTTGTAACAGTGGTTGTATCCCCACATACCTTTCCTGCACATACCTGGTCTCCTACAGCTGTGCTGATGAGTGATGCTTATTGCACCATATTTAGCCACTGCCCAGTTTCATATACCTAATTTCAAGACTTGCAGCAGTCATACTCGCTCATGTTCACAGACATTATTCCTAGCTGCAGCAATCTGCCCAAGAACCCCTTTGAATTATAGCCTCAGATGTACATAGGGAAGAAAGTGACCTGTGACCTATTTTAACTCTCCAGAGGACACTCCCAGCTTTTTCACTAGGACTATTCTTTGCTTCTTAAAGAGAAAGTTGGTGTCCTGGTTCGGCTGGGATAGGGTTAATTTTCCCCAGCAGCTGGGAGGGAGCCACAGCCGGGCTGTTCCATCCCATGCTGACCTCATGTCCGGGTGCCCGGGCGGGGGCAGCGCAGGAGCGGCTTTTGTCCGGGTCTGTGCCTCGTGCTGTGTCCGTGCGGTACAGCTCTTGTTCTGTACATTGTTATCCCTGTTGTTGTTACACGGCTGTATTAAATCTTCCTCATCTCAACCCCGGGGTCTATATTTTACTCCCTGTCCCATCCCGAAGGTGGGGGAGGGGCAGCAGCAACGTGGTCTCGGGTCCTGGCAGGGTCTAAGCCACCACAGCTGGCTTAGACTGCCTGTAGTAGTATAGTGAAGGTAAGTTTGCTTGCTTTGTAGGTATTTTCTGTAAACTCTTGACCACCTTTTAGAGACATTTGAAATGCACAGATGGAAACCAGTGTTTGAAAGGTGAAATTGCTGCCGTGTTTGTATTGGGAGGGAGGGAGATCCTACTTCAACTGTTACTGTTTTTCTGTTTTCAAATAGCTTTAGACCTGTCAGTTGGTGGTGTATGTGTCCTCAGATAGTGCCTTGGTATTACTATTTCCATCCTCTAGTCTGCTGATGGGACTGAATTGCTCCCGTGATTGCTCATGGGGGTACTCATTTTGTACACCTGTATAGACTGTGGCAGGCTATTAGCCATTCTACGTGAGTCCAATATTTGTTAATGATTCTTGTTATGTCTTACACAGTAATAAAAGGGTATATCTTCCCACTTTTCCTGTCAAGGATTTGCTCTGCCATCTTTTAGATTTATTTTGAATAGGAAAATTTCCCAGTCCCAGTATGCCAGACCATGCTTTTTTGCATAATCTTTTCCTTTCTGAAGAATCACACTTATGTTTGGATCGTGACTGCAGGGTAGCTGTTAGCTGGCAAAGGGCCTCTTCCTTAGTTGTGCAGCTGTCAGATGATTAGTGAAAACCTTTTACAAAATATAGTCTTAAACTTCACATTGACAAACTAGCATTTAGTATTGTGACTGAGAGCCTCAAAATTAATTTTCAGCCAGGCCCTCTTTTGTTCCCCACACAATATAACTATTTGGGGGAACTTCTAGTAAGATTGACTAATAGTGTAAGTAGTGTGTCTGCTCTAGCCTTTGCAACTGGGAACCTGAATTGTAACTTACCAGTGCAGCTGCTTTATTTAAAGCCTAACATATGTACGTCTTTCAGAAACAGTTCTTCCCTAATTTAAAGATTTTGGACCCAGATATCAAGAGAATGATTTTACACAAACTATTTGAAAACAGTTGTCTTTGATGTTGGCCCATTCAAAATCCACAAAAATGGGTCTGCAGTGCAGTAGGAGAATAAACGTTGAGGTCTGTAGCAGGCAAACACAATCAACATATTTTCCTAACAATGCCGTTAAAATTCTTATAGGCACCTTTGTTCCTGTCTGTCCCTTTCCTTGGTGTTATCCTCAAGTGCTATCATCACAGGGTGGGTGTTCCCTAAGGTGGATGGCTTCAGTTTTGGGTGGGTGGTGATGGTATAAGCAGGCTGTCATCATGCTTGTCATATGCTAGGAGGGGTATGGTGTGGATAGGGCTGATTTGTTCCTCCTCTTTGCCAAGGGAAGCATGATGTTGTTGATATCTTATTCTTCCCTCTAGGGTCTGAGGGGGGCTTCCACCACACTTTACACCAGGCTCATTTTCATTGGTCTGCAGCTTCACTTTACATTGGAATTTTATGTATGTGGTGGGTTTTCTATATGATGGGTAGTTGTTCTTTGTTCCTTTTGTGGTCCATAAGAAAAATGCTTTTCCCAGTTCCCAGGTTTTCAATACCTTTAGCTGATGTCTAGGGAGTGGCTTATAGCCATAGAATTTCCACTGTCGGCCTCTACCCCCTCTTATCATACTCTTATCTACTCTACCCCTTACTTCTCCACATCATTATGGCAGGGACATACGTATTTAATTGTATGCAGTCTTAACTTCTTGTTACTACTAGCTATATAAAAATTATGGTTATAACACGTGATTATGCAAAGATAATTAAAAGTAAAACAAAATAGGCAGTTGGTATCCAGGCTTTTACAGCTAAACCAGCTAAAATAAATCTCTATGCAAGCCGAGACATACACAGACAAAGCCTGACAAGTCCCGAGGCCTTTCAGTCAGTATGAAATCTATTACTAGCAATGGTGATACTGTAGTCACAAGACTACAGAGCAACAAAGCATATGCAATGCATATTTCATATGATGAGCAATTTGTTGTGTAACAGTCTTAAAGTATTCTTAGCAGTCAGGAGATCTTTTAAATTCATATGAAAGCCAACTGTGAAGCAATTGAAAAACACAGTGGAGGTAGGGTGATAAGAGAAGGGCTCAAAAAGTCTCATTACCGTTTTCCAGCTTGTAACCCAACTTCAAAGACAATACACAGAAGAGAGATGCATCATTAAAGTTATGTTTTTATTAAACAGGAGGCACTTCCCCCCCATTTGATATAAAAAGAAGTCGATCTAAAAGACCTTATTAGTATTGGCTCAAAAGCAGGGCGCCAAGACAAAAGCAGAGTAAAGAATAGAAAACTGAACAGCAAGAGACTAGATATGCTTGAAGGCAGGGCAGCAGAGTGTGAAGAGTAGGTCACTAGCTTTCAAACTAGCTGTAGGAGAAGATTCAGAGAAAGCTGGTAGTTATGCAGACAGAATCATAAATCTGGTGACTGGTCCACATCTGCAGGACCTTAGGTATGAGAAAGTTGGGAGTCTTAATGCTACAAAAACATAGGAGAAGATTGCATTCACATATTATTTTTTCACATTATTTCTAGTATAATTGATGCGTAACCACGCAACTTTGTGGAATTTCATTGTTTTTGCTCTTTAGTTTGTCTGAAACTGCAAATGAGTTAGCGTGGGGTCATTATGGGTGTCTTTTAGAGAAAATAGATCCAGAGCAGAAGTGTTGCCTCCTGTATTGAAAAGTTTAATACATGATCAGTGTTTCTAGGATTTTGAGAAGAGTTATGTCCTGCAGTAAGAGTTTTTTGTACAGTTTTCTGTGTGCAGATAGTACAGGGAAAGCCTTGCAGTCGTAAGCAAAACCTCAAGTGCCATGCTCATAGAATCACAGAATCACTATGGTTGGAAAGGACCTCTGGGATCATCAAGTACAACCTTTATCCCAGCATCTCCCTAACCACTAGACCATAGCCTCAAGTGCTTCATCTGCTCATTCTTTAAACACCTCCAGGGATGGTGGGATTGAGTGCACCCGTAGCAAGTTCGCTGACAATACCAAGCTGGGTGGTGCAGTCAACATGCCAGAGGGACGGGATGCCATCCAGAGGGATCTGGACAAGCTGGAGAAGTGGGCCCAGGTGAACCTCATGAGGTTCAATAAGACCAAGTGCAGGCTCCTGCGCCTGGGTCGGGGCAATCCTCGTTATCAGTACAGGCTAGGAGATGATGTGCTGGAAAGCAGCCCTGAGGAAAAGGACTTGGGGGCAGCAGCGGATGAAAAGCTGGACATGAGCCACCAATGCACAGCTGCAGCCCAGAAGGCCAATCACATCCTGGGATGCACCAAAAGAAGTGTGGCCAGCAGACTGAGAGAGGTGATTCTGCCCCTCTGCTCTGGTGAGACCTCACCTGGACTACTGCATCCAGCTTTGGAGCCCTCAACATAGGAAGGATGTGGACCTGTTGGAGCGCGTCTAGAGGAGGGCCACAAAAATGATCCAAGGGCTGGAGCACCTCTCCTATGAAGACAAGCTGAGAGAGTTGGGGTTGTTCAGCCTGGAGAAGGCTCCAGGGAGACCTTCTAGCGACCTTCCAATACCTGAAAGGTGCCTGTAAGAAAGCATGGGAGGGACTGTTCACAAGGGCATTTAGCAATAGGATGAGGGGTAATGGCTTTAAACTAGAAAAGGGTAGATTTAGGTTAGATGTAAGGAAAAAGTTTTTCAATATGAGGGTGGTGGATCACTGGAACAGGTTGCCCAGGGAGGTAGTGGCAGCCCCATCCCTGCAGACATTCAAGGTCAGGCTTGATGGGGCTCTGAGCAACCTGATCTAGTAAAGATGTCCCTGCTCACTGGAGGGGAGTTGGACTACATGACCCTTGAGGGTCCCTTCCAACCCAATACATTCTATGATTCTGTGATGACTCCACCACCTCCCTAGGCAGCCTGTTCCAGTGCCTAACCACCCTCTCAGTAAAGCATGTCTTCCTAATATCCAATCTAAACTTCCCCGATGCAACTTGAGGCCATTTCCTCTCGTCCTATCATTAGTAATCTGGGAGAGGAGACCAACACCAGCCTCACTACAGCCTCCTTAATGCCTCATATTAGCCCTACATTTTCTAATCCTAAATAGCCCTGTCTTTTTAATACCCTAGAGGGATTAAAAGTATTGATGATGGGTTCATGAGCATGTCTCCATTCATGCATCTCCATTCAGCATCTTAATCTTCCTTATGGGTTTTTTTGTAACTTATTTTCAGCTGCAATCTTTTCACAAGTGTGTTAAACCAAAATTAAATTACTAGGTCTCTAGTGGAAGTAATCTTAAGCATGTCTTGTGTAATTGTAGGCTTAATTTCTCTATGTACTGAAATATATGGATGCTGTTAGGACTCTGTGGGGAAGGAGAACTTGGAAAGAAGAGGGAAGTAGGAATGAGCAGGAAATTCCTGTTGAGTAGCTGGGAAAACTTGTATACTTCTCATGGTAAGTTAATTTGGTATAAAATAGTAAAATGACTTTTTATAAGGATCCCTGAACTTCAAATTAGATAATGGTATCACAGGAACAAAAGCACTGCTTCACAGAATACTGTTTCCCATTTTTTATATGCATGTGTACTCTTGAAAATGTAACTTTCTCAAGCAATGGATTTAGTTTTTCTTTATGCTCATTACAAATGATAGGATATTTTTGGGTTTTTTTCCTTCATAACTAGGGTTTCTACACATGTGATGAAACTTAATCTTATTTCACCATCCACTACATACAGAAGTTCTGAATTGTTTTCCTCCTACTGTATATCTAGTCCTATGTTTGGTTCCCTCTTTTTTCTTTCATTGAGAAGACCAGAATTTTCTTTCTCAAATGAGTACAGCCATTTAAAGATAGTTTCCTAGAGCAGATAAAGCTTATTGTTAAATTATTGTTTTCTGAAGGCCTTCCAGTGAAACCATGCTTTCAGTAAAACAGGGCATGTCTGAATTGGGAGGAGCTCTGTTATTATAAGACAGCTTTGTGTTCAGTAGTACATTAAACTTGCATTTGCAGTGTAACAGTGTATCAACTAACAAATGTTATGGGAAAGAGCTTAAAACCATGGGGTAGGGGATGAAGGAAGAGTAAGCCGTCCAACAGATGAGAATCAGCTAACCAGACTGCTCTGAAGGAGTTACATTTTAGCCTAAGTGTAAATAGAGCAGACATACTTACACAATTCAGTTGGTACCACTTAAAAATAAAAGTGGCATCTCTCACATCCGAAAAAGTCTAATCCAGAACCCTGAGTTTGGATGTGTCTGTATTCTTTAGGTTAGCTGTTGTCCTGTGAATTGACTTTTAGTTTGTCTCCCCAGACAAGTTAGACAATTATACAAGACAACACCAAAGAGTTTTGGAAGGCTAATTACCTTGAAAACTGTATTTCACATTTTGGGTTACATCAACTGAATATGCAGTTTGTGCTTTTCAGCACAGAAGGTGCTGAATCAAAGAGTCACACTGGCATGGGGAACCTGACCTTTTCTGAGATGCTCTGTCTGAAGAAAGAAAGGATAGAGTATATTTCTAGTGGAAAGCATAAAGGAATAAGTATATATTAGTTGGAAACTCAGAATTTTGTACCCTAGCCCGTTCAGAGTAATTTTATATTGCAGTATTTGCTTGAGTTTTATATGAAAAAAGTCTTATTTTGAATACAGAAGGTTTTGTTGCTGACCTGCTGCCTTCTGCTTCTTACTGAAATTTCCCAATTTTGTGCTGCACACCAACATAACTGTGAAACTGTATTAATAGAATCTGTCTGAAAACCATATGCTGTGTTTCAAACTATCTTTTTTTGGGGGAATATAAATGGCTAGAGACCTTATAAAATCTGTCTGACAATCAGGAAAAAGAAATTCAGACTAACTCTCAGGGAGCATATTGAAGCTGATCTATTCAAAACTATGTATTATTTGAACAATGAACACTAACATTTATTTATTTTTTTACCATAGATATTAAATGTATTAAAGTGAAAGACATGCAGGCACTGAAATGAGAAGCAGAAGTATTTTATTTTTTTAGAAAAATCACAAAGCTCACAAATGAGGACCTGTCAGTGATTTGCATCCATTGATATTTGAAATGTAAGGAAAACACTTTTCCACTGACTTTTTTTTTTTTTTTTTTTGATATGTCAACAGTGCTAATTGTTTAAGATTGTAACTGATTTAAACTAAATCTTAAAGATTTTCAACCCTTGCTGGACTTTGGTTTCTTGACCAAGAAACTTTGGTTTCTTGAAATAAAAGATTTATTTCTGTTCCAAATAAACTATTTTTAGGTGCAAAAAGAACAAATGGGTATTGCCATACTGTTAGAAATGCTTTGTCTATTATAGTACACAACTGTACACTGAATTTCCAATAGGTATGAGCTTCTCAGAAAAAGAAATTTTTCTGTAAATTATAGAACATAAACTAATGTATCAGCAAAATATTTTTTTAAATGCTTGTTACATTATTGATGTGAATTGTTCATAGTTTAGTTTCTGAAAATCTCCAGAAAGTACTGAACCCAGAAAATCATGCTATTGTAAAAAAACAATAACCAAGAAACACTTTTGAAAAATGAATCTTAAATAATATTACTAAAACACTGTGAACAGAGTACCGGTGTACTGATGTGTCATTGCTATCCAGGATTTTCTCCTTGTGAAATCCTTTTTCTGGCCCTGCTGCCCATAGATTACTGCTTTGGGTTTTTGTATCTATGCAGAGAAAGTTCATTCTTTGCTCTTGAGGTTATTTCTTGTATAGGTGAACCTCACTGTATGTCTTTGCAAGCTGCAGTGTTTCTTAAAACGTCACCTAAACTCCACCTGTTCTTATGATATTATGATGTGCTGAAAGGTACAGAGCACAATTAAAGGACTGTTGCTTAGTTACGCACCATTTGAATCATATGTCCCAAATGCTGACAAAAGACGTTACAAACAATGCCTAGTAAAACCATGAAAGCTCTGCTGAGCATGTGAAATGCTTTTGGCTTCATAATATATCTAAAGGTCTTCTGTTCAGTTAGCAGCACTCTCTGAGGTCTCTGCTAACAAAGGCAATTTGAAGCTGTAGGAATTCTGCTCTCACAACCACGTCTCTTGTACCTGAGGGAGACTAAAGCTGACTGCCTCTGTAAATCACGTTGGTTCTCCTGCACTTGGTGTTTACTGTTGTTCTTCTTTTTCTCCTTGACAAATGCTACTTTGATAAATTCAGTTTGGCAGGCGTGCTCGAGGAAGAGTCTTTGTATTTATCGCTCTTTTATATACATGATTTACTTTTCTCAAAATCAACCTCTGGCATCATTCCCAGTCTCCTCTCTCTATCAAATTACTCCTAATAATATACATCAGTTGCAACTGTTGTTTTAAACTTAGTACTGGGTTCGAGTCATAGCCAGCTATCAGAAGGGAAGCTGATTTTTCAGCAGTATCAAACAGTACTGTTGAAGCTAGAAGTGGTTAGCAGTGCTGCAGTGTGTGTCACAG